>JADLZN010000163.1:345000-542557 GCA_018155175.1 Sinocyclocheilus anophthalmus
GTAATGCTGATGCCTTGATCACTGTCAGTTATTTTCTGCAAGTTGATTAAATTATATGCAAAAACAGATGTGGCCTTTTATAGTTTGAAATTGAAGCATATCTTACCACTCAGAAAAATGCAGCTTCTGGTTAGCTTGGTTTGGAAACTGTGCTGCCATCCAATTGTATGTTCCATTGTATCTAATCCTTAACTCAAAACACAGCTTGTTTTCCTTTTATAGTTGCAGCTTTGTCAAAATGTGAAGAGAAATCCAAATAACAATAAATGAACAACCTATGTGTTACTTGCAGTGTTTCGTTTTCTTTGTCCATTACATTTCTTTGGTATAAAAATGTAATTGTTTTCATTCCATGAAATGGGTGCCCTTTATGGGTGCTTTTTATTTAAAAATGTCACTTTTAAAGGAAATTTCTTTGAGATTTCAAGATATCGTAAAGTGTTAATAAATTGCAATTGTGTCGCCTTTTCACCATTCTTATATTTAAGTTTAAATATAGCTAAGACTTTAAAGTTGATAGTATTATGGTTTAAATTAATTTAGCCATTAAAAGCCTTGTGCTGGATGTCATTTTATGAGAGACAATTTAATGCTGATATTGCTGAATACTCGCATAAGTTGAAAAAATTGGCTGTTAGCTGTACAAAATAAAAATAAACACAACAACAAAGTAATAAAAAGAGGAGATTGCACAAAAGAATGTCATTATCCCACTTTTCTTAATGTATGTAATTTATTGTACATTATTTTAATTAATAAGGGTCTTAGGAGGGGTTATTTATGATGTTAAATAAGGTTGTCGCACTAACTGGGACAATGTCTATTTGAAACTAAAAGTAGCTTTTATTTTCATATGTTGTTTCTGTAAAATAGGTAATAGAACTATGGACAGCCCAAACAAGAGAGTAAAGTAACTGTTTTGTTGATGTACAATAGAACAATGCCTGTAATATTACTGTACATCAGAATGCAGAATTGCATGCAAAATCTAATTTTCATAAAGCGAATTGTGATCCGTGGAGCCGCTGGGTGTCGCTGTGATGTGAAGTGCGTGACCCGGATATACAATGCTTGCGTGTCCCATGGTTCCTTCTCTTCGACTACCGCCATAGTGGTGAACGGATAGCGATCTGGGAAATGGTAAGTGAAAATCTTCAAACATCCGTAAACAGGTAATTGTTCTCCGGTAAAGCTCTTAGTTTTTGTATATCAGTCGAAGGTCTTAGCTCGTGGGGTGTAGTATTTGGCAGGTTGGTGTTCGGGAAGTAATAAGATCATTGCCCGTCTTTACCCGGTGAAGTGACGCTGGATGATAAACTCGAGCCGCTGCAGGTTGTGTGACGGTGTGCTTCTCATTTCTATTTCAGGCGTCGCATAAGACTTTCAGAATCAAACGCTTCCTCGCTAAGAAGCAGAAGCAGAACAGGCCGATCCCGCAGTGGATTAGGATGAAAACTGGCAACAAGATCAGGTATGTTGACAGACTGAACGCTGCTGAGCCATGCCCGCACCTACATTACCAAAGTGCTAGTAGGCCTTGTTTCTGGTTCTGTAGTTCATAGTAGCCTACAAAAGCAGGACGCAATTACAGTGCTAAATTTTGTGGGAGTACTGCCATTATCCTGCTGAGAGTATCCTTCTGCTCTGGAGTCGTGAATACTGTCATGTCCCATATGACATGCGAATGCTCTGTTGTGGAGACATTTCTTTGGAATATAATTGTGTATTTATTTATTTTTTTACACTGAGGAAGTGCATTGCTGCTGTAATGTTAACAATGCATTAAAGTGATATACCTGGTGTTTATTCCACTATGTTTTGTTGAGAGATTATACTGACATTTGTTTGATGGGTTATTTTGTATCATTGTAAACCCTCTTATTCATGATTTTCTTGGCTGCACTATTGGTAGTTGTTGTGCAATGCAGTTTACTACAAAAGCCTAATGTGTAGTGTAATTTGATTTCAATGTGTGTTTGCCTCTGTGATGCTTTATCTTGGCAAATTTCTTTGCAGATACAACTCCAAGAGGAGACACTGGAGAAGGACCAAGCTGGGCTTGTAAACACACGGTTTACTTCAGCTTCCCCCTCCGTCTGTTCCCTGCCAGGACCACCAACTCGTCCAGAGCTGGAGAGAAGCCATGCTATCTGGAACAGCAGTCTTGCTTTTGTACAGATGTCCTTGCTGAACAATAAAAGATTTGTCATCGAACCAGAAGTATTCGTATTCTCCTCTTTTGTGAAAATGGCAAATGTCAAAGTTGACATTTTCCAGTGGCTGAATTTGCAATGTTTTGTGCACAAAAAACAGAGATTTGTTACTAATAAACTTTTACTGCTTTCACTGAGCCTTAATGCTAATTCTCAGAAATGGAACAACCAGTTTAAAGGGTTAGTTCACCCAAAAATGAAAATTCTGTCTTTAATTACTCGCACGTGTTGATCCAAACCCGTAAGACCTTCGTTCATCTTCGGAACACAATTTAAGATATTTTTGATGAAATATGAGGGTATTCTGAAGTAGAGAGCGAAAGTGTGTAGAGTGTGGAATAAAGTCGTTATTTTTGTTTTCTTTGCGCAAAAATGTATTCTCGTAGCTTCGTAACTTTACAGTTGAACCACTGATGTCACACTGAGTACTTTGCCGATCATCTTGGTACTTTTCTGGACCTTGCTGTCTATGGGAGGGTCAGAGAGCCCTCATATGTCATTAAAAATATCTTCAATTGTGTTCTGAAGATGAACGAAGGTCTTATGGGTTTGGAACAACACGAGGGTGAGTAATTAATGACAAAATTTTCATTTTGGGTGGAGTATCCCTTTAAGAAAGTCTATATTATCTCTCTCTCTCGTCTCTCTGTGTGTGTGTTATGTGTATCGATAATATATATATAACCGTTACGGTTATTTCCAGCAAGAAGTCTTAAATCATAAGGTCCTCCACGTTCGACTGCAAAAAAGAAAAAAAAAAGGGTTTTTACAGTATTTCTGTTTTTCAACTATTTAATCATCCAATTACTTGACCTGAATATTTAATTTCAGGTGTATTGTGATTAATTTAACAAGGGAGTTGATTAGCAAGAGCAAATGTCAATGGGATATGAAAAATTATTTTCCAAATTACATTTTTTTTTTCCCTCAGCCCATTTGGCAGCTATTTGTTGTTTTAATTAAACTCACTAATTTTTTTAATTTTTGTAAAGTAAATGTTGTTTTCCATTTCTATATAAAATTATTCAAATAATTTAACTTTATTATCATAAATTATTAAAATAGAGTATTGTGTGTGTGTATATATATATATATATAAACAAAATACTGGTGAGATGTTCCTTGCAGCTTGGTTTATTAAAAAGATTCATCATATAATACCCAGCACTGTTATAAGGTTAAGCAATTGCCACATTATTAAGCATACAAGTTTTATTACTCATAAAGGAGCACATTTCAAGTGTATAACAATAATGACCTGAAGACCTGATTTTGGTAAAGTCTCAGATCTTTTCAAGCAGACCAACATTGTATAACAGCCTCTTAAATAATGAGAATCGCTGGCGTGTGATTCCTCCTGAACAATCCCCCTCAACTCTACTTTCTTGAGTATGTTCCTCAGCTGGTTGTGCTTGACTCGCACTGTTATTCACATTCAAGTACCCTACAGAATGTTCATCATCCCAAGCTCCCAGAAGCTCCTTTATTTCTCTCGGTGCGTTGTCTTTGAGATACTGCCATGCTCTTTTCCCACTGTAGTCCATGACATCTATATTGGCACTGAATGCACCAACCAAAGCCTTCACGACCGTGTACTGGTTATGCATGGCAGCTACATGAAGAGGCGTCAGACCTCCACTGCCTCTCAAGTTCACATTCACTGACAGCCCCTCTTTTTCTGCATGCCTGAGAAGCTGAATCAGTGTCTCGTCCTTTCCATTTTTGGCAAACCAGTGGAGAGCCGTAAAACCACTGATAAAGTCTTTTCTGCTCAATAAACTGGGATCTTCAACGAGAAATTCGAGCATAGTGTCATAATTTCCATCCACAACTGAAAGCATCCAGGCGTGCTCCATAGGATCCAAAGCCCAGAGCGCACCGCTGTTCAAAGTGTCGCCATACGGAGCCTCCTCCTCCTCTGACGATTTGTGTTTGGATGATAAAATGCTTGACAATCCAGATGTATTATTCAAAAACAACTCTTTCAAATACTTCTTTCGCATAGCGGGTGTGAGGGAGCCCTTCTCCGACGCGTCCACTGACAGTCTGCGGGAGGCGCTGCTGCCCGATTCCTCCAGCTGTCTCTGAAATCTGGATCTGCGCGAGGAGGCGCTTAAAGCAGGAGACACGGGTCGAGGCCCATGTCTTGACAATCGCTCCTCAAGATTTGAGCGGAACTGGCTTGCTAGCCTGCTTTTAGGGGAATCTGTAGGCCTATCACTTAAATTGTTGCCTGAAGCTTCACAGTCTGAGTCTATTGGCTCTTCTGAGGGCAGTGCTGCTTCTCCCATAGGGTCATTAAAATGTTCCTCAGAGCTGATGGGCCCCTCATACATACTGGCGGATCCCTGGGAAGTGATTTATACTGAGATAAGATCCAAATTGAAGAGGCTTACATAACCAGAGAAAACAATCCTCCTTATAGTCACTTCTCTAGGCTATAAAATGTTGAAACCTGGGTGGGGAAAAGGGAATAGCCTATATTATGTGTACATTAAAGATTAATAATCTTTATATATTTTGAAGAGGAAAACAACATTTAAGCATGACTCATTTAGTTTTCTCCCTGGGGAAAGAAACGCGCTTCTTCCTCATTCGTGTTCCTCTTTTTACATTTGCTTTCAAAACAAAACATTCACACTAATTACTATTTTACATGATCACAATTTATTTTTTTTAATCGTTCACTCGTCAAGCCCGTAGTTTTGCCTTTTACGTTTTCATAAATGCAGTTGATTTACGTCTGATTAATGTCTGAAAGGTGCAAATGACATCGAAAGTCATTATTTTCACGCTCTCGTAAAGTTTTACGAGAATTGTACGTTTTATTGATGAATGTGAATGAATAGGCCTACCTGTCTCTCAGGTAATCCATCCGGGTTCTGTATCACCTGTTGTCCCACAGCTCTTCAAAGCAGGCTATTCTTCCCTCGTCCCTATAATTCAAGTCGTCTAGTCTCAACCAAATAATTTCCTGCGGGTTATAGGGCTCCACAAACCTTTGAAAGCGTGGTTTCTCTCAGTTTCTCCTTTCTGAGAAGCAGAAAATATTTTCTGTGAGCTAACCGAAACTAGTCGAGTGTGTTTTCCTCACAGTGGCCATTTCCGACGTCCAAACCCTCCCCTCGATAAAGTCTAAAGTTCAAATACCACTGACTAAATCAACACTTGTCTTCAAACCCACAACACTTGCAACTGTTCATTGGCTGATGGAACCGAGAAAAGAAGGCAAAAGATTAAAATGTCTTTTTTGCAAACTCAACCCTGCTTTAATTCAATATGATCGAATATGAAGAAGGTACTTATGAAATGTTACGCCAGTTTTCAAATAAATCACCTTCCAGCAACATACAAATATAATATTCAGAAATATTCAAATATAACATTTAACATATGTAATGTAAATGAGTCCAATGCCTATGCATAAAAACGCTAGGCGATGACATTTGAATATTATAATGATATTAAATTGTGTTTAAACGGGCTTTGGAATATTACTATTAAACATTTAAGCTAGTAGACCTACTTTGCATATTTGCTTAATAATCGTAACATATTGAAATCTTGAATATTTAAAACATATTCTGACACATTTGCGCCATTTGCATCCTTTACTGTGGTTGTTAGACCTGTAGAAATTTAGCGGTTGAGCTGAGGATGAAGAGGACTATACCATTTAATGAATGGGGGTCATATTGATTGTGATTACGATATTTTGATTATCAGACAGTTTTGCAACTATAAAATGATGTGTATTTCGGATATAGGTTAATTCGTGTATAATTATATTTTAAAACTGTGCAATTACAAAAATAACAGAAGCCGCCATTGCATCAGTCGTGAATGGTACAGTCCATCGTATCTGAGTTCGGCGCTGTGGCTTCGCTTTGCGTGCGCGCTGCAGTTTCCTGTGAAGGCTTGATGCAGGAGAGAGCCATGGCGGCCACTGAGATAGCTCGACAAGCGGTAAGAGCACTGTTTTATTACAAAACTGTGCTTTCGGTTGACCAAACTAGACTGGCGATTGGTGCCAGATATTTTAGCGGGTGTGACATATTGTAGAATCAAATAGGTTTCGATTTTAATTTATTCATGAACGTGATGGCCCATTATCAACAAGCTAATTAATTAATTATACAGTATCTAAACGTCTGTTATTGTTTGTGTACCCCATTTGAATGTATAAGCACATTAATTCGTACATTTCTAAATTATACAGTTATATCCATGCAGCTGTTTTGAGGGAAATGGCTTAATGTTGAGGGCCAACAATAACGGGTGAACATCACGGGTTGAAGTGACTAACGTTACGGCTGATGTGTTTTCAGAAACCACGATTAAAAAATAAACAGTCACATTGTCGAGCGTCATTGTATTGTAAAATCCATTTATTTCGAGCACGTCTAGTACCGTTACATTTAATTGCATTAGCATCCTTGTGTCCCCTCTCAGCACGCTGGGCGTTGTCTTTCATTAAGTATTTCGTACATTAATGTCAGAAACCGGCGTATAAAACAATTTCAGATGCATTTTGTAGCAGCTGTTCTGTTCATTCTGAGGTCTCTAATGTGAATACGTAGCTACCAAACATGAGGCAGCAGGCTCGAGCCTGAGCTCAAAATCTGTTAGATATCATAAATGACGTCTACATCAGTCTTTACTTCTCAAACCAAGGGTTTGATCCAATATGTTCTGGTTACAGAGCAGCCAGTGTTGTGTTTCAGTCCTGATGACCCCCTTTGAACTCCTTACAGTTGTCTGGTTTGGGAATGTTGCACATGTGGGTCAGATTGTGACTGTTTGTTCAGTCAATAAGATGCTCTCACAGTCTGACTTCTAGTTGCCTGTTTTGTAGTTAATGAAATGTGCATTTTATGGTTTGTGTTTATTCCTCCGTAATCCTCACAACAGAACTGATCATCTGCGTTGATTGGTTCTCACTGAAATGGATGCACTTTTGATTACCGTATATTGCAGTTTAACTTAATGTTTCCATTTGGATAATGGAACTTTATCACATTAGACCTGTGCTGATTGAATGCTCACTCTTCAGTTTTTATTATTTTAGCAGAAATCGAATGATTTGGCATGTTCACTCGGCTGATCGCATAGGTCACACATATACACCAAAGGATATGCTGTAAATCTGGGCAGAAAGCCTTTCCTGACAGAGTTTTGGCAGGCCAGGTGGCAGACCTGCGTGAACAATGGTAGAGGAAGTGCTGAAGAATAATATGGCCTAAATTTGATATTTGTGTTATGTTATTTACAACCGCTTTGCTTCATAGGTATCTGCGTTACTTGATAATGGTAACATTTGTCTGCGACTGCAAAAAGGTTTACGTGTCTGTTTGCCTGAATGTGGTTTCGACAGTTGAGATCAGACAGGAAAGAGGAAGTGCACAGATCTGAACTTTTGAGATCTGTACCATAGTATTACAACTTATGTTAAAGATCTTACAATGAGGTGCATGTTTATGTACTTTTACTCACTGAGTTGACAATGTTTCTCTTTGCATCCTCATAAATTAAGGTGCTTGCGAAGACTTTCCATTGCTGAGAGTGAGAAACCGTGCAAATGATCTTTTTTGGTGGAAGTCATCATGCTTGTTTCATTCATATGGCTTGCTTTTATTTCATCTTAGGGAGAAGGTGCACGTGGCGTCCCACTCTCTGGTCATGTTGGCTTCGACAGCATGCCGGACCAGCTGGTCAACAAGTCCGTCAACCATGGCTTCTGCTTCAATATTCTCTGCGTGGGTGAGTGTTTCATGCGGGAGCTCCTTTTTTCCTTGGGGCGAAACTAACCATTTGCTTCGGTGTATGTCACACCCCTTCACTGTGAACGCATACCGATTCTGTCCTGTGACCCACTTACTAATTACTGGTGCACTGATGGAGAGCAGTTGCAGGAACTCGCGATTCAGTTTCATACCCTGATTTCATGTGTGGCTTGCTAACTGGTCAGACTTTCTGTTCTTACTCTCTAAAACGCTTAACAAAAAATAGGGGAAATAATCTTTCAGACGATGCTGTTTTGTATGTTATTTGACCTGGTGGTCAGTAAAATATAATACAAACACACCTTCTATGGGAAATAGGCTAGCCTGTGTCATCAAATCTGTCCCTGTATGTTATGATGTGATGATGAAAATGATGTGGGAGTTAGTCCAGGTGTGTGCATGTGTGTTGGTTTGGCAGAGAGACTGTGCCATCTGAATTCGCCTCTTGATTCCAGGAGGTGTTTACTGTTGAGTAAGTTTGGTCTAGCGCTGGTGTGTGTATTTCAGTTCAGTGTTGTTTAATGTTGAGTTGTAAAGTTGTAGTTGTTCTAAAATGTATAACAAAGAGGGTGATGTTCACACAAAGCAGCAATGCATTTTGAGTAATCAAAAGTGGGTAGAGGAGGCCAGATGTATGCTTAAACATCACAAGGCAGAGTCCAACTGAAGCAGTGTGCAGCCAGGTTCACCCTTGTTTTTATTAGCAGGTGAGTGACGTCATCTGGCCTATACCTGTATGTCAGTTACAATTCCTAGAATAGCTTACTATTTTAACTGGTAACATGTCAGGGAAAAGTGTTTCTGTAGGTTAAAAGGTGCTATAACAACACCAGTATGATTACTAGAGAATGCATGAATTGATAAAATGTATATTTTAAATGCAGTGCAAGTAATTTGTGTCTGCTTAATAGATAAACACAAAATGTAATTAGAATATTAAATAAATTTACAGTATTTAAAATCAACACTGTAGTGTATTATTTGTGCATGTTTGCTTATGTTTGAATTTACATTTATAGTAGATATAAGTTACAGATGTAAAATTATGTTTGATGTGGACTGCAAGAGAAAATAAAAATAATATTTATCATTAGGTTCTTGATCATCTTGTCTTACAAAAACAACAGTGTGATGCAGCAGTCAGTATTTAAAGCTGCAGTCCATAACTTTTGGCGCTCTAGCGGTTAATAAACAGAACTGCATGCGTCGTTGGCAAAAAAAAAAAAGAAAAAGAACACTGTAGCCGGAGCTACTTCTCTCTGTGTATGTTCTCATGGTGAGTCACGCAGGTACTGGGCTACTCCACAGTGGTACCTACCCAAACCAGTCTAAAATAGTCGGAATATAAACACTTATTATAGGTGTACTGTGGTGATTCATGACAAGCCAAAAACATGGTTTGGAAAATGGATTTAAGATGAACTTGCTTATTATATAAATTTTGAACTCAAAAAAGTTACGGAATGCAGCTTTAATAAATAATATTGAAAATGGTTTGTAAAGTCAACAGTATGCTATGGGGAAATGTTTATGGCAAACTGTGAATCCGGCATATGCCGTCCCTAGGGCTGTGTATCGTTCAAAACTTTTTGATACCGATACCGATACCTTGACTTCGATTCCGGTTCCTGAACGATACTTTTTTAGATACCAGTTTTATTAAATCAATTTGAGCAAGATTACATTATCTAAAAAAAAAAAAAACTTTGGTTTCATTTTTCAGCTTTTTGATGTTTATACAAACTCAAAGACTCGTCTCCTGAGCTACTGCACAAAAGGAACAAAATGTAACAAACAAAAAGTTTGCAATAGTGCAAATAGTTTTAATAAAGCTGAAATAATCTTCACTTTACACATCTGTTAGGCTACATTTACACTAGTCAGTGTTCTTTTAAAATGCATAGCTCAGACAGAATCATGATTTCTATTTATTTTCCACTGATTTACTGATGAGCATTAACATTTCCAGCGCTGTCTGTCGGTGTTCTCTCTTCCATGATCGCTGCTATGACAGGTAATGACAGGTTACATTTAATTTCAGCAACTGCGCTACTCTCCTTTGGAAATGAATGACTGAATGACCGGTCTGTCGTTTGTCGGAGAATTGAAAGCCCGTTTAACGCAGTGGAACTCCAGTAGGACAGGATCGTTTTCATTTTAAAACATAAACTCACTAGTGTAAATGTAGCCTTACATCTATGGGGGCTGGGACTGTCAAACACTGATCGATCTGTCGTGTGTTGCAGGCTTATTGGCTTACTGACGCTGATGAGATTAACCCCTTAGGTATCGAAATTTGGTACCGAACGACAAGACATTTTTAGATACTTGATGTTATTGAGGCAATTCGGTCGGTGCCTAAAAATTATCGAACTCGATACCCAGCCTTAGCCGTCCCCTCACTAAGCCAATATGCCAATAACCCAAGTAAAATTCTAGCTAAATCTTGTGCCTGTGGTACAATGAAGTCTTCATGCTTTTGTTATTCACTTTGCCTTTTGAATTATTTATATGAAGGCAGCATTGTTTCAGATTCTTTGTTAGCATCCCTTAAAGTTCAGGGCATCTTCCAGGGCTTTTATCCCATTTCTGCAAAAGCTCTAAGGAGGTAATGACAGAACTCTAGAAACTAGTGTAAAGGGAATTTGGCAAATGGCAAGGGACTGTTGTCTAGCAGGCCTCTCTCTCTCTCCTCTCTTCATTCCTGATCATTCATATGCAGGTTCAGCTTCAGTGCTTCAGGTTTAGTGAATGCTGAGTGCTTTGGCATGCTGTAAATTGTCACGCCGTAATCTGTAAAGTCTGGAGAAGAGATGAGATGCTTGTGATTAGTGATCGACCGATATTGATTTTTTATAACCGATACCAATTATTTGCATGTGTATGTGCCCGATAACCGATATGCAGAACCGATATTTATTTACTATTATAAAGTAAGAACATACTTCACTTTGGTTTTTCCTCTTTAGTCGTATTTTTTTTGAAGTGTTGAAAATTAGCAGTCTTTCATGTTAAATTTAATCTTCATATTACAACAATAAAAAAACATTTTATTTATAAAAAGCATCAACAGAAACAACATTAACAATAAGCAAAATAAATGTAGAATGTCTGATGTTTTCAAATGGAGAAAATAAAATAAATAAAGTTAAGGAGTCATATCAACTTCATTTTAAACCTACAGTTTTAGTAGGTTTATAAGCTGTTTAATAGCTACGAAGTCAAGAATAATTCACTGGATAATGTTAATTCACTGAATACTATTCTCTGGAATATTGGAATATAACAAACAAAACATCGTATTTTATTGCATTTCTCAACTGGAATGTTATATCAGAATTATTAATAATGTTTTTGTCCTTCTAGATTATGAAATGCCTGCTGACAGCGCGGTTTATCTATGCAGTTACACAGAACTATACTCAAACGGCGATCACTCGCGGAGATAATAAATAATTTCCATGGAGTTCTATTTATTTAGATGTTTATTAGCGAAATAATGGTTATATAGTAAATGTTAATACAATTTATCTTCTTTAATTTTTATCTTTTAAGTTACATGCTGTGGCCGTGCTGGAGCATTTCCTGAGCATCAACCGTATCAACCCGGTGAGTGAACAGCAATATAAAAGTGGCTTCATGAGACTAATGATGAGCAAATATACAACAGAGAGAGAGAATTAAATTCAGCGCTTTTATTTCCAACATGCGCTCATTCATGGCTGTATTATTTAACTTGTGCAAAGTTACGTCTTTATTGGGAGAGGATCTTAACGGATTATCTACGTGACTCCGACTTCATGAGACTATCGATGAGCATAGACAACAGAGAGAGAGAATTCAATTCAGCGCTTTTATTTCCAAAATGCGCTTATTCATGGCTGCATATTTAATTCAGTCAATGTTACGTCTATATTTTGACAGGACTTGACGGATTATTTTACATGACTCCGTGAGTTGGTCTCTATTTCTTAGAGCCAAGCTACATAAACTACATATCAGGCATTTATGAAATGCATCTAATTTGTGCATAAATGGCTGTTATGTTTAATAAAGTTTACTAACTACAGCAAATCAAGTGCCTGCACGCCGTTGTTCTTGTCTCGTCTCCTCTCAGACGTGCTGCAATGGCAATCCTGCGCACAATTCTCAAAACACCCACAAGATGGCGGCGTTTATCGGTGAATCCGATATTACAAAACCGATATCCGATTATGGTAAAATGCTTAAATATCGGGAAAAATATCGGGAAATCTATATATTGGTCGATCTCTACTTGTGATTCATATAGCCATCATCTTTGATTGAGTTATGTGATTATCAGTGTGTGTGATGCCTGTGTTGCCTTTAATTCAGTTTCAGGATTTTCATACCTTGTGATAGTCACTGCTCATCAGCATTTGATCTGGGTAGAAAATCGCTGCTTTATTTTTAGGTGTCAGACGAAGCTTTTTGCTCTTGCCTGTAGTGAGGGGCCCGTGGGAATGGGATCTGCAGGTTGAGTTTATGAAGAAATGGCAAATGTGAGCCAGACATATAATTAACATTCTGGTGGTGTTGCATGATGTCCATTTCTACTGCGCTTGTGGTTGTCAGGGAAGCAAGAATAGAATCATTAGGCAGACTGAGCCAGGATTGCTGCATGGCTTTTAGACTTTTACTCACAGATTATGCGGGTTAAAATCTGAAGTGTCGGCATCAGCAAAATAGTGCACTTTTGTATTAAAGCTGATGTGTATAATTTTGATGCTTAAAAAGTCCTTCTATTCCTGTCCATTATGCAGAGACAACTATAATATAGCAAACTTTATTTAATTATTTAAAATATCCTATACGCCTTTATAGAGAAAATAATTAAGAATTGTGTATGTACATAGTAATATTTTTAAAGGCTTAAATTAAGAGCCTGGTAGCTTATTGCTGTGTTTCTTCCAGGCGAGACGGGTTTGGGAAAGTCCACCCTCATGGACACCCTGTTCAACACCAAATTTGAGGGTGAACCTACACAGCACAATCAGCCTGGAGTTCAGCTCAAATCCAAGACTTACGAGCTGCAGGAGAGCAACGTTCGTCTCAAGCTCACTGTCGTCAACACTGTAGGCTTTGGAGATCAGATCAACAAAGAAGACAGGTGAGGTCTGCTTGTGATCAAATGAGGTTAAGGGAACCAATGCTTTAGCTGCTTTAAACAGAGAAAAAAATTAATCAAATGATGATCTAGAATGTTAGCTATAAGCTTCCACTGGTACGTTTATCATTTGATTATAAGTAGAATATGCTTACTAATACTTAAAGGGATAGTGCACCCAAAAACAAAAAATTGCTGTTAATTGACTCACCCTCAGGCCATCCAAAATATAGATTAGTTTGTTTCTTCAGCAAAACAGTAAAGAAGATTTTTTGGTGAAACCGTTGTTCTTGACAATGCATCAAATTTTCGTTTTTGGGTGAACTATCCCTTTAATAATGCATGGAAATTTGTTGTTGGATTGTGTCAATATGTGTGAAATATTTTATTATAATAATTTATTATTATTATATATTAAACTCAGCCTGATATGTTTCATAATAGATAATAAACCTCAGATGAGAAACTAAGATCAGCTATATTTGTCATTAGTCATGACTGCAAAGAACATTGTCTTGGATTATTTTTTTTATTTTTTTTTTGGAATTGCACAACAATAAATTACTTTTTACTGATAAATTAAAAGATCCCACAGAGGATTCGCTACCCTCTGATGCCCTTGGTTATATTGGGACTTCAGAGTCTTTGATGTTTGATAATATGATTCTGTTGTTCCTGTTTTCTTGATCTCTATCATGTGACACATTTGTGTGCAGAGCTCATTAAAATATAAAGGTTGCATGGTGTCCGGAAACCATATATAACCCCACTTTCAGGTTTCTGATGCCGTAGGCCAAGAAAGTGCCAGTTATAACGGATTTTCATGGCGCTCAGATTTGACTGAAACAGCATGTCATTAAGCTGAATGGTTGTGACAAGCTTTATTTTGCCTGCAGATGCGCTTTTATGAGTCTTGAGCTATCCAACTATTTATAGATGCCTGAAACAGTACCTTTTCCCCTCAAAGCTCATAGAGTTTTATTACAATCTGTCATAAGACTGAAGCTTTAAACTCTTTGTACATTAACACTAATCTACTTGTTTTTTTTTGGCCGCAAGTAATTATTTAAACTTCTTTCATTGTTCAACTTGCAGTTACAAATCTATTGTGGAGTTCATCGATGCTCAGTTTGAAGCATACCTTCAGGAGGAACTGAAGATTAAACGCACCCTACACAGTTATCATGATACACGGATCCACGCCTGTCTGTATTTCATTGCTCCCACTGGACACTCGCTAAAGTCCCTTGACCTGGTTACTATGAAGAAGTTGGACAGTAAGGTTAGTGATGCTTTTTATTTAAAAAAAATTTTTGATCACACCTAAGTTTGACCAGTATGATGATATGGTCAGCGGTAGAAATATCTTCATCGATGCAGTATTTTTATAAAAAATACACTACTTCATGACTGTAATTTATACACTTGTTTTAATTCTAGCAAATACAACTATAATTTAACTAATAATAACAGTAACGTCTACTCCATATATGTGGCTTAGCATTATTTATTGTTTCACTGTGCAGAATGGTTGATGTGGGCTATTAAGCAATAAGCTGATGGCTAAACTATGTTTAATGTCATTGGAGCTGTGTAGATGGAGTCAGTGAAGGTCAGCTGTGTAATACTGCATTCTCTTTCATCTCTCTCTGTGGTGCACAGACTCCCTGAGCAAAGATGCTCTCTTGGATCTGAAGCTGAGCCTAACAGTTGCCTCGTATGCTTGAGAAGAGATGCCTGTGTACTCGCACTGTGGCTAAACCTTTATTTAAAGTGCCTGTGTGAACCTCACAATTCATCAGTAGTAAATTACAGGAAACATACAAAGTGTAAAGCTAGTGACCAGGCTACTGAGAATAGTATTTAGATGGTGGTGTGGGTGGCAGGGAGTGTAAAAACTGAGTGAGTGGGATCAGAGCTCTCCATATGTGCACTTGTGTGTGTGTGTGTGTGTGTGTGAGAGAGAGAGTCATGAGTGGAGCTGTGGAGGAGGGGTGTTTGATTATCCCCCCCATTAGCATGGTTAGCACTTATCCTGCATTGGTAGTTAATATCCCCCACGAGACCTGAGATTAAAGGAATAATTCATCCAAAAAATCCTTCAAGTTGTTCCAAAACTGTCTTTCTTTTGTGGAACACAAACGAATTTTTAAAGAACATCCATGCCATTTTTTATATATAATGTATAATGAAAGTAAATTGAGCCAAGGTCTCGCACTGAATCTTACCTTCTTTAAATGTCCTCTCTGAATTGGTTTCAAAGTGAATATCAAATCTGGGCTGGTCATAATTCTTAAATGTCTGAGGTAAATCCCCCAGAGCAGATGCATGTTGAGCTTATGTAAGCTTTCACAGCATTCTATGGAGTTCATTTTAATTGCATTAGCTGCTCCTAATTAAAAATTTAAAAAGAGATGTCTGTTTGTGCAGATACATGTCTGCAGCAGCCTCTGCACATAAAGTAAATGCAGTCTTTTTCAGCACTCTGTGTGCCATTTAATCAGTTTGCTCAGGCGTAAAAGAGGAGAGAAGCCGAGTATCTATATTTATCTGGACTTAGCCAGATGTTCTGAGGTTGCTTTGAGTTGCTTACATCTGTATTTAGTAATTTACTGCCTGAGTGGTTGAAAGTTAGCTGTCTGAAAGGGAAATATTTACTCACTAGAGCTGTTTGGGGTTTTATATGCACTTTATTTGGTATCTTAATTCATGTGTATATAAATTGATTTTATTTCCGATTACTGATTATTCCCAAATGCCTACAAAAAGTCTTTCTCCTCTTATGTACAGGAAAAACAAGGTAATATCATCGTCATGCTATCATTGGCCAAATCGATGCATCTTCAAAAGTGAACTTGCTGTAAGTTCAAAATTAAGATTAACACAAAAGAGAAGAAAATGTTGGGGAGCATGGCGTCAGATATTCTCGTTCGCTGCCACTGGTACTATTACAGACTGTGGCAGAGATCAACTCAACTATGAATGCAAGTAAAAATTTTAGTTTTCATCCGAAACCGTTTTGAAGGGTCAAAATCATTGAGTCTGTGTTTTACGTGTTCACACAACATGGATACATTACTCAATAATTGTTTAAACCATAGGAAAATGTCAATAAAATAAAACAACTTGATAAAACAACTTACCTCAGAAAAAAACAGTCAATGTCCAAAATATTTGTCAGCTGGAAAAAATTACTTTAGGAAGGAGAATTTTAATTAATTGTATTACATACTCATTTTATTTTCATTATTTTTTTATGTCTTTCATTATTTCATTATGTCTTTATTATTTAACGTATAGGCTACTTGAATAAATCATTTAAATTTCACAACAAATAAAATTGGAGTAGAAACATGAAATGATTTGATTAATTTATCGATTATTAAATAAACTTATTTTTGGTTTTCAGGAAGATGAAAATGTGATTTTTGGTTTAAGTTCAGTTACGATGTTTCATGCACTAAACATGATGTTCTTTTAATGTGAATGGAGTAATAATTATTAATATTGCTTATATAAAAAAACAGGCTCCTAACCCTGAAGTATTAAGCTTTGATGTGTAACTCATCCTACATTGTATGTGTTTCTGATATGAGTGATACCTAGAATTGTGCAGATAGTTGAGAAAAGGTTTTGCCTTTGTGTTTCTACATCTAAAATCTAGTTACTATGTGCTATATAAGAGAACAAAACAGACTTAAAGTATTTTGTATTATTTGATTACAGAAATAAGATTAAGAATGATGCATTCCTCTTCCACTTGAAATCCTTTTACATAGAATCAATCATAAATGTACTATGTCCTGTTTTGCTTGGAGAAAACACAGCCATATTTTATACTTCAGCGCTTGTCCAGTTCTCATTTCACATCACAGTTCAACAGTTTAAGTGAGAAAGAGTCCATATGGTGTCCAGCTTTCCTGCTTGTTTGCTCACAGGAAATGACACCACAAAAGGAGAGGCATTCTTCTTCAGTGGACTCACAACAGCACACTCGTATAGAGCAGGCTGAATGAATGAATGTCAGTTCACCAAACAGTCTGTGCCTGCGGGGTTGCTGTGGAGGTCTTCCAGTACTGGTTAACCACTGAAAACAAAGATAGCTGACCTCAGGTCCCTTCCCACTCATTTCAAGTGGGATGTGCCCTCATATGTTTTTCTCAGTGGTTTTAAAGGCCATTCTTGTTTAGTAAATGTTATCTTAACACGGTCATTTCTTTATGAGGGTTTCGCCACTGTGAGATGAGATGTAGTACTACTAAAGTATGGAGGTGGATGCTGTGTTATTCCTCTGTTATTGCTCTCTTAGAACCATACTGATTGACTGAAGAATGCATTTAGTTAAACTACTGTTTAGAAATCTTTAGAAAGCTGAGTTTTCAGCAGCCATTACTCCAGTCTTTAATGTCACATTATCCTTCAGAAATCATTCTAATATGCTGATTTGGTGCTCAAGATTTTTTTATGATCAATAGTTCTGAAACTCGTTTGAGTCTGCTTCAATATTTTTGGGTAACCCGTGATACATTTTTTTCAGGATTCTAGAAGCTTTACACGAACATGGTCATGTATTTGTTTTAATGGAAATGGATTAATGTTGGGGCACTAAAATGCATAGTCTGTTACTGTCGGAACTTAAAATAGATTGGAGTATTTCTGCTAAATGATTTGTTTGTGGGGGTTTTTTTGTGCTCTGCAGGGTCATTTGCCTTTTGTTCATGTGGGATAGGGCAGCTGAGGAAGGAAGATTGGGAAGCAAGATTGTGGCGAGGCACAGCCTAGTACCCCATTGGGGCTGTCGCAGAGGTAAGTGGCTGAGTTCACAAGTCTTCTAAAGAGGAAATGACACTAAGTCTCATTCTCTTCTGTTTGGCCTGGCCCTCTTTGGTTCAAAAAACGTGACGATCGCAAACCCTATCCTCGTCTGCCTCTCTATTGCATTCCATTCAAGAACAACGCACCATCATGCCGCTTTCTCCTCTCGAGTTGCATATTTTTTCACGAGGCAGGGCTCTGTACTGCTAATGTATTAGGGCTGTCAGAATGAGAAACTGAGCTGTAATTTCCTTGTGACTAATCACTGTGGGGGCTAACAGGAAATATGATGTCATGTATCAGGCAGTGATGGTTGTATGGCGACCCGGAATCAAACTTCAATCCCTTAGTGCAGCCTATCCCAAACTGTATTCTATGTAAAGATATTTTAAAACATAATTTATTCCTGTGATGGCAAAGCTTTTCAGCAACCATTATTCTTGTCACATGATCCTTCAGAAATTATTTTAATATGCTGATTTGCTGCTCAAACATTTATTATTCCTGTCAATGTTAAAGAATGTTAAAGTATATACACATATTGCAGTGTCTTTTTGTCTTAAATGAAAAAGAGGATTTACAGTACAATGATGATAATTTGTCATGTTCTGTAAGCTGTACAAATCCAGCTCACTTCATTCACAATTTGTCCTGTCAGTCTTCGTTAACGTGTGGTATGCATGCAGTGATTTGATGCGTAACATTATAGCAGCAGTGCTCTGACTGGCCTCAGGCTGTCTGTGACATCACTCTGAATCTCTCTCACTCTCTCTATCAGCGCATGAAGCCACAGGGCAGGTCATGTGCTGTTACTTAATTTAGCCTGATGGAAGACTGACATGACTGAGGAAAATATGGATATATGTGATGTGTGTGATTTCATGCATCACTGCTGCTGTGTCAAGTGTTTACTCGTGATTTATGACACATAGTTTACTTGATTAAAGGTCAAAACCACGTAGAATGGGATGCATTTGTATGCAAATGTATATCAGCTAGTGAGCTGGTAAAAATCCTACGAACTTTTGCACAGACAAGAACCACTCACAATTTCTTCATCAAATGTAAAAAAAAATCTGCGTTTATACTATTACAATAACAGCTGCAGGGAATGTTGTTAGTGCTAACAATACTAGATCACAGCTGGTCAGAGTTATACAAACTGACTGCTAAAAGAGGTCATGTCCTTGTATCAGTGGTATGAAATGGAATAATGCTGTCAAAAGTCAAATTTTTTTGTAATCTCAAGATCTTAAAATTGTGTATTAGACACTTTAAAAGTGCCTATTTTAGGTTATGTAAATGGTCATCATTTCTTATAAGCCATTTCTTTGTTTTTAATCACTGTCTTTACAAGATTTTTTTTTTTAAATTTAGATATTCAGAAAAGTCTCTCAATTACACAATGACATACAAAACAGCTTGTATGCATCTATAAGAATTAAACGCATGCTTAAAATGCATTGTTGTACCACTGTTACTTAAGATAGTGTCATGTCCATTTCCATTAACTACCCAGATCTTTAACTCTTACACTAACTCCAACCTTGAATGTAATGCAGTAAGTAATGTGTATGGCATGTCCAGGATGAAGTTATTCACTTCTCTTTTCTTGTACCAGTATCACTGTGGCGGTCATTGGTGGTAATTTTCCATCGGGGACATGATGTGTTTTGTGTTTTCCAGTGGAGAATGAGAATCACTGTGATTTCGTGAAGCTGAGAGAAATGCTGATCAGGGTCAACATGGAGGACCTGCGAGAGCAGACTCACACTCGCCACTATGAGCTATACCGCCGCTGCAAGCTGGAGGAGATGGGTTTCAAAGACACAGACCCTGACAGCAAACCCTTCAGGTGAAGAGCGTCACAATCGCACTGAATGATCTGGAAAAAGTTCTTCACCACAACCTATGACAGAAAGATTTATAGTCTGCATTTACAGGCAGGGTAAATGTAATGGTAAAAGGGATGTATGAAGTGAAATGAAGTGAAGTGAAGTGACATGTGGCCAAGTATGGTGACCCATACTCAGAATTAGTGCTCTGCATTTACCCATCCAAAGTGCACACACACAGCAGTGAACACACACAAACCGTGAACACACACCCGGAGCAGTGGGCAGCCATTTATGCTGCGGCGCCCGGGGAGCAGTTGGGGGTTCGGTGCCTTGCTCAAGGGCACCTCAGTCATGGTATTGAAGGTGGGAGAGAGTGCTGTACATTCACTCCCCCCACCTACAATCCCTGCCGGTACGAGACTCGAACCCACAACCTTTGGGTTATGAGTCCGACTCTCTAACCATTAGGCCACGACTTCCCCCCTTATATGTGCACCCTCATGTCATTCCAAACCCATAAGACTTTGGTTCATCTTCAAAACAAATTAAGATCATTTTAGAGAGACCCTTCAAGTCCAGGTAACCAAAACCTAAAAGATCCAAGAAGATTAAAAAGGCATTGTGAAGCAAGTGGCTTAATCTCAGCGGTTTAATTCATTTTAGGTGAACTATCCCTTTAAAACAATCTTTTGTGTGTGGTTTGTTGTGTTCAGCCTCCAGGAAACATACGAGGCCAAGAGGAATGAGTTCATGGGTGAGCTGCAGAAGAAAGAGGAGGAGATGAGGCAGATGTTTGTCCAGAGAGTCAAAGAGAAGGAGGCAGAGCTGAAAGAGGCAGAAAAGGAGGTTTGGATATTTAATTTTTTTTTGAAGACTAATTAAAGCACTTTTGTAACAAATGTATTCAAAGTGTTATCCACAGCTCATGCAGTATATGGTATGTACATATACTGTAGTAGCTGTATAGCTGGTCTAGATTAAACGATCAAATGCATCCAAACATTTTTTTAAAAAGAGTCAGTGGTTACTTCTATTAATTGAACTATTTTACAGTAGATTTGTGTGTTTAGTAACATATACTGACTCTGTGGTGTTCACGTCACAGCTTCATGAAAAGTTTGACCGTCTCAAGAAGCTTCACCAGGATGAGAAGAAGAAACTAGAGGACAAGAAGAAGGCTCTTGATGATGAGCTAAACGGCTTCAAGCAGAAGAAGACGGCTGCTGAGCTGCTGCAGGCCCAGACCCTGCAGGCAGGGAGCTCCGCCACACTCAAGAAGGATAAAGAGAGGAAAAAGTAAGTATTGACCTCTACATGGTTCCTAACCCTCACAACCTTCCCTTCCCGGGATACCAGAAGATCACGATGCAGGAGAACATGTGTGAACATCTGTACGTGTGTGTGTGCATTTCACTGAACGCTCAAGTAATATTGCAAGGAACGTTAAATTTAGATAATGAATAATAGAAATGGAGTTGATAGTGCAGTGATGTGAAAATGAAAGTTCTAGTTTGAGTATATACACTACTGTTCAAAAGTTTAAAAAAATATATATTTTTTTAAGAAAATATTTTTATTCAGCAAAGATGCATTAAATTAGATGTTAAATTAAAGATTAGGTTTGTTTAAAATAAATGCCTTTAAAAAAATAAAAATAAACTTTTTCCACAAAATATATTAAACTGCATAACTTTTCAACACTCAAAATAATGAATGTTTCTTGAGAACCACATTTGCATATTATAAAGATTTTCTTGTCAACTCTGAGGACTGAAGTATTGGCTGCTGAAAATTCAGCTTTGCCATCACAAGAATAATTTTCATTTTTAGATATATGAAAATAGAGAATTTATTTTAAATTGTAATAATATTTCACATTATGAAACTGTTTTAACTGTTTTTTAATTAATATAAGAAAATTATTTAAACAACCACATACCCTAAACTTTGGAACAGTACTGAAGATACTCATATTGTTGTGCATTTATAATATAAAACATCCACTACATCTCTTTACATTACCCAGTCTGGTGTGTGGTAGAAATCTTGTATGAATATAACATGTTAGACAGTTCTATATCGTCGTTATAATTATATATGCTCTATAATTCTAGTTTTCATGGTATTAAATGATTACATTATTAACAGAACAATATTGCTTTCGCTTATTGCATTGTGATCATGCACATCCAATCTGAAAAGGGTACTAGTAATCAGAGCTCAAATAAATTGCTTCAATAATGCTGGTAATCACTCATGGTTGTGTATTCAAGCTGAATTGCTGCATTCACCTGAGTGTTATATGGGAGGAAGACACTTGCACTGACAAGGTTTACGTTTTTGTTGTTTGGTTGTTGTTTTTTTTCATATCAATCTCTTCAGTTTTTAACTATTTCCCCCGCTTAAGCTTCTTGTATGTCCTCACAAGGCAGCACTTTTCACAGCAATGAGATACTGAGGAAACACTGTTAATTGTTGGTGTCATGCAATAAAGGAGATGCTTTTTATTTTTGCAGTACATAATGTGCAAGATTGTCCAAATCCATTATTTCAGATCAAACTTACAGCCTTTATATTCGTACCACTTTCTCCTCCACGCTCCTGAGTGTGTTATTTATTCCTGTGTGTTTATCAAAGATGGAAAAGAAAAAGAAATGGTCCAGTTTTCCTCAGTGCTCTTGCAGGGCAGGGCATGTAGAGTATTCATTGTTTGATGTTGCATGTGAGGTGTCTTACCTAGTTTGTGGACGTGTCATGTACGTCTCATCCATGCTGTTTTCCAGTTAACTCCTCACCTGCTCCCAGTCCTGCATGAGACACCTTATGCTGGTAAGGCTTTCAAAGTATCTCTTAAGGCACAAGCCCTCATTCGCGAGGGAGCTAAATTACAAAAACACATGTAATGGTGATGGTCAGTTAGACTGATCCTGTAATTGCGGTGTTGAAGCACTGCAGTGGTAATTACAGCTTTTCCTATTCATGCTTAAAAGTGCTGGTAATGTGAAGAACATTTCTGTGGCTGCAGCAGGGGATATTATGTCACCAGCGCCAGGCGAGAGTTTATTGCTCTCTCTGTGTGATGTGCAGCCATCTGCCATCTGAATCCATAACAATCTGCTGTTGTTTGCACTCCACTGCTCTTCCACGATCTTGCACAAAAGAGCCTTTAATGGCTCAGCTCCTACAGCTGGGTCACACTAGTCCACCACTTGGCCTTAAAATAATGCTGTTGTTGAGTGAGCCATCCCTTGCCACAGACATCTTAGCAATAGTTAAAGAACACATTATTGTTAAAGTTGGGATATCCGGTTCATGTACATAACACAAAAGAGGAGACCATGTAATGAATATTATCTGGTACAAATAGAGAACAATTCGAAGCCTTACCACATGCACCCCCTGCAACCGCTTTGAAATGTTTTAACAGATGCACGACTAGGGCTGGGTATCGTTTAAAATTTTTCGATACCGATACCTTGACTTCGATACCGGTTCCTGAACGATACTTTTTCGATACCAATTTTATGAAAGCAATTTTAACAAGATTACATTATCTAAAAAAAAAAACTATGGTTTTATTTTTCAGCTTGTTGATGTTTATACAAACTCAAAGACTCCTCTCCTGAGCCACTGCACAAAGGAACAAAATGTAACCAACACAATAAATCAGTGCAAAATAGTTTTAATAAAGCTCAAATAGTCTTCAGTTTACACATCTGTTAGGCTACATTTACACTAGTTAGTGTTCGTTTTAAAACGCATAGCTCAGACAGAATCATGATTTCTATTTATTTTCCACTGATTTACTGATGAGCATTAGCAGCTTCCAGTGCTGTCTGCTTGTGTTCTCTCTTCCATGATCGCTGCTCTGACTCAGAGGTAATAACATATTTAATTTCAGCAACATTACATGGCCAAAACACACATTAAATGGCAGGTCCGGATTTACCTATTTTCGTGACGTAGAAAAAAACACATTTTTGGGCCCCTTCCCTATTAATATAATAGACCTAATATTACCACCCAAGCAAACAAAAATATTTCTTAATCAGTGGAAACCGATACAGTGTTTTCTATCGGAATAAGCGCTTGCGTTAAGTCAATAAAAATCGAATGTAGGTTCCTTATTTGTTTGAGAACTGAGAAAGACCATTTCATTATTAGGCGCGTGGCCACATAACCACTTCGGGAGTGCATTATTTCTCTAATAGTTTTAATGGCCTGGAGTCACAACCACACATCAAGATATTGTTCAGATGATTTGTTTCAAGATTTTTTACATGTTTCCGTCCTGAAATCTCGTGTGGGTTGAACAAATTTTTTACGCACTTCATCCCAAACCTTCCGTTGCAAATTCCAAAACGTCATTTTAGAGCTGATAACAGAGGCTTGAGCCATTGATATGCAGGCTTACACAGTTATTAATGCAGTCGAATGTTGTGGTTATTAGAGAGAGGGAGAGAGAGAGATTAAGTGCGTGTGAATACCTGCGTCTACTAATAGCGAATCTTTAAGTTAAACTTCTTCATGAACCTCGCTACTGAGAAATTAATGTAGCTTTTCAGCTGAGAAACTATTTTACTGATAAATTCGTGGTGCAATGCTGACAAGAAGTTTCTGTTCGCGTCTCCACGTGTCTGCACTGTGTGTGCGTCTGTGAGAGAGACTGGGAGAAAGAAAGCCTGATTTCCGTAGCCTACATAAAAAAGGTGGAAGACATTTTTACCCTATTGTTTGTTATATTTATTTGCTCAATGTCTTGAGCAATGCGTAAATCCGGCCCTGTTAGACGGCAATCGGAAGTTATTACAAAAGCTTGATGGTGGTTTAAAGTGAGTTTTGGGTAAAAGCGGAATATATGATGCTACAGTTTGCATGAATGGTCACATAACACGCACTTTCGGTCGTGTAACGTTAGTATGAACGGACATCTGCATATGATCGGAACTCCACGCAGCTCCCGCGCTACTCTATACTGGTGTATTACAGTACCACGAGAGCTAAAGAGAGCAGACTGCTCCGTGCGCTTTCGAATCGCTCTCGCGGATGATCGATCTGCGCCGCACCTCTTCTAGTCGAACACCCCGGCTAGTGCAGCAGGCTTATTGGCTCACTGACGCTGATGAGAGTAACCACTTAGGTATCGAAATTTGGTACCGAACGACAAGACGTTTTTCGATACTCGATGGTATCGAGGCAATTCGGTCGGTGCCTAAAAAGTATCGAACTCGATACCCAGCCCTATGCACGACTAACATTTTTGATCGTTTTTTAATTAATGTGTGTATATAACAGTGTGTAACCTGTAGGGAACAATAATCTTCCTTCTCTCTCGTTTCCAGTTCAGGATTCCTGTAGAAAGTGCTCCCCCTGCCCGCTGTGAATGAGCTCTTCCCTCCTCAGTGTTCCTGAGCCATGCTGTTCCCGTTCCCTCCCCCCTCTCTCCCGTCCCGTCCCGTCCCCCCAGTTTCATGCATAAACACAGCAGAGGAGGGATATTAACTGTGAATGGAATCCTTCTTTAGATTGTTTAACTCTCTTTTTTTCTTCTTCTTCTTTGTTTTACTTGCTGTGTTATGATGTCATGATGATATTGCTTTGTTCTGCATGACTAGTGTTTGATTCAACTTTAACATGTGTGGCAGCTGTTGTGGGTATGCAGTAGTTGAGTACACCGGTTAAAATGGGACAATTTCTATTAGTAGTACCATAATTGTCATTAGTGTTATAATAGGAAGATGTATGAGCTGCTTTCAGTTCAGTTGTGCAGTGAGATTTAAGGCATTTACGCTGTTTTCTAACTGAACATGATGTTTTGTCTCATTTTAGCTCATGCATGTTATACAGATGCTGTCTGGTCATCTGTAGCCATACCTCAATGTTTTTTTTTGTTTGTTTGTTTTAAAAACCTGTTATTGCTATGCTTGTATTAGTTTAGAAAAACTTTGGCACATCTCATCCAAA
Organism: Sinocyclocheilus anophthalmus; assembly: GCA_018155175.1. Taxonomy (NCBI): domain Eukaryota; kingdom Metazoa; phylum Chordata; class Actinopteri; order Cypriniformes; family Cyprinidae; genus Sinocyclocheilus; species Sinocyclocheilus anophthalmus. Next base: position 370,742 of record JADLZN010000163.1, read on the forward strand.
TGTAAGCACCTTTTATAACTCTTTATTTTTGTGACATTTTATTTTTCACAAAAAAAAAAAATCACTTTCTAATAAATAAATATCAATTGCAAAGGGATCAATATTTGTATCAGTAATAAAGGGCCTTTCATAAACCTTTAAACTGTGGGAAAGTCATTGTGTATGAAAATCAGACAATTCTACATTTTATTATTTGCATTATTCATAAAAGTGTGACTGAATGTTTATGCACTCAGGGTGAGCGTATATAATGAGACTAATCATTATTCTGAATTTATTTTCTAAAGTTTTGGCCTGTATTCTCAAGTGAAGTGTTTTGACCACCACCACAAGTCAAATGACATAAACGTCATTATAAGATCCTTGCATGAGGAAGTTTAGGCAAGTTTTCGGAGTCACTGCAGGAAATGACAGGTTCATTTTGAGTTTCTCAATGACATTTTCAAAGCTACGATTAAAGATAGACTGTTCAGCAAAATCAAAGTGATTCTGTTGGTTCTGTGCTGGATGACAGTGTTTTGTATTGTATCTGGATGCTGGTCTTTCATCAGATGGTATTGATGTGATTGATATTTATAATCTATTAACGCTTTTGCTCCCTCCAGTGTTCCTGCTCACTGCCGTGTGTGTATTTACTTTCCTTTGCAGTAATCCCTGGCTCTGCACTGAGTAGTATGGCTTTGATAAGGGACCAGGCCCAGACTCTTTGGTTAACCGGTACCCCGAGGCTAAGGGGAGGCAGTGTGGACCAAGCCCTCTGCGTTTCTCATAAATCACCTCTTGTATTTTGATTTTTGGGCTCTTTCTGCAGCTTTTACTAACATTTGTATTTATTGTGTTACCAAAACCTTTGCTTAAGGCTGTGCTTTTTTTTTTGCGGTGTGTGATTTTTGATGCTTTGTGTGACTAATATTCTTAAAGGGAATAGTTCACCCAAAAATTTAAATTTGCTAAACCTTTAATCACTTCAGGCCATCCAGGATGTAGATTAATTTGTTTCTTCATCAGAACAGATTTGGATAAGTTGCCATTACATCACTTGCTCACCAATGGATCCTCTGCAGTGAATGGGTGCCGTCAGAATGAGAGTTCAAACAACTGATCAAAACATCACAAGTAATCCACACCACTCCAGTTCATCAAAGTTTTCACCCATTCACTTCAGAGAATCCATTGATGAGCTAGTAATGCAATGCTAAATTTCTTCAAATCTGTTCCGATGAAGAAACAAACTCCTCTACATGAGGGAGAGAAATTATTTAGGGGGGTGAACTATTTCCTTTCAAATTTGTGCCTCTTCAGAGAAGTGGGTAGGGCAAATGCAATCATTATAATCACTGTCCCAGTTAATCTGTTTTATTCTTCACTAAGTTTTAGATTAGGTTAATGTTGACCACAGTTTTAAATAGAGAATGGAAGATGAGCTAATCCATGCACATTTAAAAGCAAATGCACAATGCATTTGAAGCAAGGCAGAAGGACGGTGTGTTCCTATCCGCCCTCATTCCGAATGCTTCATGCTTTTGGCTGGCAAAAGAAAAAACCGAGTGCCCATTTCCAATTGACTGATATAAACTTGTCTTCCCACTGGTGCTGTTGAGTTTAGTGGCCTCCTGATACTTTCTCTAATCTGCGTTTGTCTCCTCTCTTCTTCTAGCTTCTTTTAACTCTGTCTTGGCCACCTGTTGGAAGAGGGGATTGCAGCTTCCACAAGAACTAAGCATCCACTCTTCTTCCTATCTTTTTCACTCCGTCAGCCTTGTTTGAATATTTTATTTAATTGTTTTAATTTTATTTTTAAACGTTCATGCTGTGTGCCCTGTTGAACATGGCCTTATGTGGGCTTAACATGGTATTTTTCAACAAATATTAGCTCTGTTTCCTAATTCGGGCATGCTAAGCAGTCCCTCATTAGTATTTTTACAGACATCGTTTGCTGGTGACACCAGATCCAAAGCTCTAGTAGAAAGGCTGTGAACTAAAGGAATACTTTGGAGTTTTTTCAATTACGCTTTTTATGTCTATGATATTGCCTTGCCGTCTCAATCTGTTCAATTAAACAATCATTTTGTTTCTTTCACGAATACATGTTTGTGAATGAACCTGCATGTCCTCATCAAAATTAACACGGTGTTAACTGTGAGGAGCGAACGGATACTAACTTATTTGCTAACTTATTATATTTAGGGTGTGAATTAAGTGGAGTAAGATTATCTTTAATAAGACTTAAAAACATTTTGACACGCTGGCTGTGAATTGAGAGAATCCAAAGAAAATGGGCCCGAAAGTTCCTGTTAAGCAAGAGACGTTTAATTGTAATTTAATGCAAATCTTTATTTGAAAGCATGAGGTAAATATAAGCAAAATCTGAGAGGTTTGTATTGTATGTTTTGTAATGCCCTATACATTTAAAGTCGTAAATAGTCACACCAATATAGTTATACACTTTATTTAAAATATAATCTTAAAGAATAATGACACCTATTGAAATACCATGTAGGTCACATTCAGTGCCACTTTTTATATTCTTTATCTTCTGTTCTTTTGCATGCCCTGAACATATTTTTGTTTATATATGGAGTTATTCTTTGCTTAGACATATGTACACTTTCTTTTTATTACATGTATTTATTCCAGGTACAATGTGCAGTTACATTCAATTTCCATTTTGTCAAATATTGTATTTAGATATGTCAAGGGTTTTCAGTCATTTCATTTAAAATAAGTCAGTTATGAGGTACAGACAGTCATGCATATGTGCAGTACATATAATTTATTATTTAGTTTTCTGTGTGAAACATTTTGGGTGCCAAGACTGGCCTAAATTTTTTTAGTCATCTCCCATGTTTTCCCCTTAATGTCAATTACCCCCACCCCTGTAATACCAGAAATTTGTGAAATATTTAACTGTAATAAGATTCCATGGTGTACATTTTCAATAAACGTTTAAAACACCTCCATTTCTATGTTCATAATTTACCCTCCAAATTGATTTTAATATATATATATATATATATATATTATTTATATATATATATATATATACAGTATCTCACAGAAGTGAGTACACCCCTCACATTTTTGTAAATATTTTATTATATCTTTTTATGTGACAACACTGAAGAAATGACACTTTGCTACAATGTAAAGTAGTGAGTGTACAGCTTGTATAACCGTGTAAATTTGCTGTCCCCTCAAAATAACAACACACAGCCATTAATGTCTAAACCGCTGGCCACAAAAGTGAGTACACTCCTAAGTGAAAATGTCCAAATTGGGCCCAAAGTGTCAATATTTTGTGTGGCCACCATTATTTTCCAGCACTGCCTTAACCCTCTTGGGCATGGAGTTCACCAGAGCTTCACAGGTTGCCACTGGAGTCCTCTTCCACTCCTCCATGACGACATCACGGAGCTGGTGGATGTTAGAGACCTTGAGATGCTCAATAGGGTTTAGGTCTGGAGACATGCTTGGCCAATCCAGCTCCTTTACCCTCAGCTTCTTTAGCAAGGCAGTGGTCGTCTTGGAGGTGTGTTTGGGGTCGTTATCATGTTGGAATACTGCCCTGCGGCCCAGTCCCCGAAGGGAGGGGACCTATGGAGTTATTTTACAAAAATGTGAGGGGTGTACTCACTTCTGTGAGATACTGTATATATATGCACGCACACACACGCACTTATTTTTCCCTAATACAAACATGAGTTCAAATTTAAATAAAATGTAAAATATTATGCATAAAATTATCATAAGTACAGCTATTGTAGGAATTATATGAAGAAAATTTATTGTAAGTCAATTCATTTCACAGGCAGTACTGATGAGATAAGAGGAAAATTAAGGATTTAAATGCTACACAATTGTTAGGTATGATGGTGCGTTCAAGTCATGTCGGATTAGATCTACGTTAGAGAATGAACGCCCCCCACAATTCGTTATTAAGTGGAACTCTGAAATTTCCGAGTTTGGGCGTGTCAATGAGAAACATGGCGGAATCGATGGATGCAAGGCGTCTGTAGTTGACGGTACATTTTTGTTTAAATTGATAGTTAATTGGTCAGTGACAAGTACTGTAGAACTGCATGTCTGACAGAGGAGAGCGCGGCTTGCCAAAGTAAAACATAAATCACAATACTTCTAGGTATTAAGCAGTGACATTGTCAGGCTTTTTATTTACAAAAAGTAAGCTTTTTGAATGTGGCAGGATTGTAATGTAACAATTAATAACATGTTTTTATGCGATACAGATTAAAGTGGCTTCATAAATTACTTTTTAAAAAATATTAAAACCGCAAAACACACCTGATGCGAATTCTTTGCTCTTCATTTTCTATAAGCAGAGTTAACAGACCCTGTTGTATTTTCTTGTAATTTATTAAAAGAAGGTACACCGCCATCTTGTGCCGACTAAACTGACTTGACGTCGTAATTACGACTTGTCAACTAGTAAGTACGAACGTCCCATGAGGAATTGAACGCAGCATGACCGTAGACATAGGCTGTGTCTCAAAACCTAGTCAGCTGCCTACTAAGACAGCATTTTGGCGATCAAACGCTTGACTGGAGCCTAGACAGCATAGGTAGGCAGCTCTCTAGCACTAGGCTGTGAAACACGGCCACAGTGTGTCTTGCGCTTCCATCTCTGGCCACCAGAGGCGCTGTCACCATCAGCTATCAGCGCTCCGTCACTGGACTGCACAGTGTCCTTCAGTCCGCGTACAGAAAATAATAATATTTAGATAGTTTTTTGTTTATTGTACTCGATAAAGATGTCTACTACGACCGGTGGCGGAGAGTTTGGCAACCCTCTGCGGAAATTTAAGCTGGTTTTCTTGGGCGAGCAAAGCGGTAAGTGTTGAGATATGTGAGACGTGGACAGAGAAACGGACAGGACAGGCCAGGTGAAAGGATGCTACAGAAGGATACATGTTACCAAATAAACACGAAAATAATTATCTGACAGTTTGGACGGATACGATTATGTACATGCACTTAAAATGCAGTAAAATGTACAGAAAACGGTTGTCATGAACAATACACGAGCAGACATCATGTGGCATTGAACATCCTTGCAGTATCCGAACTAACGTTATATTAGAAAGATACGACATACGATTATTAACTCAATTATGCTTTAACCTACAAAGTGCATGTTATTTGTATGTCTTTCCCCTCAGTGTTTATGTATTCTCGCATGTAGACATCGAAGGAAGCCATCAAGTCATATTAGCATGCTTGTGTTGTCTGGTCTTAGCCACAACAGAGAGCTTCCATTTTAAAGGCCTTTTATTTGTGATCACATCGATCGTTAGTATTTAACACAAAATGCAAATAAGATTGCGCTACAGCTGTGAATGAACATGTTTCAATGTATAAAACAATACTATCTGTTGTTGTAAGGATGGTCGCTAGCTAGCGGTGAAGTTAGCATGTTTCTAACTAGCCGGCTGTGACAATCAAGATCATGAGATCATAAACCACATCAGGGATGTTTAACTGCCACATCATCCACGTCACATCTACGTTTTCTTTTCATAATGGCTGGATCGGACGTAAAAGCGAGCAGCGAGCTGTCGTAAACCAGAGCTACTGCATGTCTTAGCCGGTATTGATATGGTATGCTGCTGTGAAAGCAGGTCGGCGACACCCATGTTGCCAGCACAGCGATCAGAGTTCAGACTCATCCTCCAGACCAGTGCATCCCCTTCCTTACTTGACAGCATCTTTGACATTATGCTTTCGATACGAACATCAAACATGCTGTCTATGTAGGGAGCACACTAGGTTTTGAGACGCATTAACTGTGAGGGAGGCCCTTATTTGTAATTTCTTTGTTTTTTCTCTTCCTCCACAGTGGGCAAAACTTCACTTATCACCAGGTTTATGTATGACAGCTTCGATAATACCTATCAGGTAACACGTGCTGTGATAGTCATAGCCCATATTATGTTCACAAATGCTTACCATGCTACTATGTATCTTAATATCTGCCCAAAGTATTGTTGACTTTGTCAAATCTGAAACAAGAAGGTTTGGTTCAGTGGTGGTCCCTAAAAGAAATAGTTCACTTACTAATAAATATTCTTCCTTGGAATACAAAAGGATACTTTGTAGAATAGTCATGCTCCTATTTTCCATACAACAAAAGCATATGATGACCAAAAGCTGTAAAGCTCTCTAGTTACCATCCAGAATTAATTTTTGGCAGACTAGCAATGTCTGTTGAAATGAAAATATTAATTAGCCATAAGTTTTGCTGTTGTTGTTGCTGCTGTCCATTAAACTTTATAATACAATTTACATTATTTTTATAAACAAAAAAATATATACATATTTTATTATTTTGACTATGGCAATGTTAAGCTGTTTGTGGCAAATGTCTCCGGTCATAGATTTACTTGCAACATCATATCATACAAACATAATTGTGTTTAATCTTTAGGCTTTCTACTATGTAAACATACACTACCATTCAGAGTTGGGGCATAAACAACTGTGTTAATATTTTTAAAGAAGTCTGTTATGCTCACCAAGGTTGTGTTTATTTGATTAAAAATACAGTACAATCAGTAATAATGTGAAATATTATTGTAATTTAAAACAATTTTTTTCTATTTGAATATATTTTAAAATGTAATCTATTTATGTGATGCAAAGCTGAATTTCAGCAGTCATTACTCCAGTTGTCATTGTCAATGCTCCTTTCCACAAACTCATTCTAAAGGCTGATTGGTGATCAATAACGTTGTATTTAACAATTATAAATCTTTACTGCTTCTTTTGATCAATTTAATGCATCATTAAATCTGAATAAACATTTTCTAAAATACTGATCCCAAACTTTTGAACAGCAGTATAGAATGGTAGATTTTAACTTGCATTTGGTGCTTGGCAAGTGTTAATTTAGTTTGTAGCTCTCAAATCACATTTATACATCTGCATATGATGCACATGTGAACCAAATTTGATATTAAATTTGATGCAGAGTGTCTTGATAAAAAAAAGTTTAAATATGCAAATGAGATTTTCTATGAATTAGGACAATTTTATGGTATTTTTTGTTTTATTTATCAGATTCTGGTGACTATGCAGTCATTGTAAGGAAAAGAGAAATATGAACATTTTGCAAAATATCTCCTTTTGTGATCCACAGAAGATAGAAAGTATAAAGTATAAAAAGCAAAATAAATATTCCTTCAATGACCGATTTTGCAGTGTGCACTAAGTTAACTCATTGTTTCTCTCTACAGGCAACTATTGGTATAGACTTTCTGTCAAAAACCATGTACTTGGAAGATCGCACGGTAGGACAGATCAACGTTTCTAGAATAATTTCCAAGGAGTCTCTGTGTGTCCAAGCCTTTTGTTTTATTGGAAAGCTAGCATGTTTGTATAAACCCTGGTTTAGTTTAAATATTGACTAACAATGTTAGTACCAGTATAGTAGATGGTTTTGACACACACTGGCTCAAGTCATTCACCTTGACGTTTTTGTAATATCACCTGTTAAGTCTAGAAGACAACTTTATTTATTTGAAGTCCGTCAGGTGATTTCACTGTCTCTATCACCGATTCATCACGGTTATCATTTGCGTAATTCCTCGTGCATGCTTGTTGCTCATCACACTTATGTCATTAGTTTGTCATTTATTTTGATTTCACCTCTTTAAGTTTGGTTGTGTCTTTGTCCACCTTACCCCACTCTCTTCCATGGCTGGGTGCTGAATGGGTCCCCATGCCTGTTGTGCTGCATGGATGGTCATAGATTCGGCTACAGCTGTGGGACACTGCTGGGCAGGAACGCTTCCGTAGTCTCATTCCCAGTTACATCAGAGACTCGGCAGCCGCAGTGGTGGTCTATGATATAGCAAGTAGGTAGCTAGTGCTCCTGCTTCACCACATGGTGGGGTCAAGTTGGGTACGTGCTTGAGTAAATGGCACTCATGGAGCTTTATAAGTATGCTGGTTTATTTGAGCATTCCTGGTGAAGTTAAATAAAGTAAAATAAAAAAATATCACCCTTATGTTGTTCCAAACATGAATTACTTACTTTCTTCTGTAGAACCAAAAAAGACAGATAGTGAAAGTCAGTAGAAGCCAAAACAACATTGTATTGTATTTGCATTGCATTGTATTGAAAACAGACATTTTTAAAAATAAATGATTTCTTTCCAGCTTTAGCATTTTTGCACTGGTTGCTTGTAAAATTTAGGATTTAGTTTAACATTCTTTTGTTTGTGTTTAAGGTTTTTAATGGCATTGCATCACTTTTTTATATATATATACAGTGGGTACGGAAAGTATTCAGACCCCCTTAAATTTTTCACTCTTTGTATATTGCAGGCATTTGCTAAACAATCATTTATTTTTTTCCCTCAGTTACTGTACACACGGACGCAGCACCCCATATTACCAGAAAAACACAGAATTGTTGACATTTTTGCAGATTTATTAAAAAAGAAAAACTGAAATATCACATGGTCCTAAGTATTCAGACCCTTTGCTCAGTATTTAGTAGAAGCACCCTTAATACAGCCATGAGTCTTTTTGGGAAAAATGCAACAAGTTTTTCACACCTGGATTTGGGGATCCTCTGCCATTCCTCCTTGCAGATCCTCTCCAGTTCTGTCAGGTTGAATGGTAAACGTTGGTGGACAGCCATTTTTAGGTCTCCCTAGAGATGTTCAATTGGGTTTAAGTCAGGGCTCTGCTGGGCCATTCAAGAACAGTCACAGAGTGTTTGTGAAGCCACTCCTTCGTTATTTTTTTGTGCTTAGGGTCATTGTCTTGTTGGAAGGTAACCTTCGGCCCAGTCTGAGGTCCTGAGCACTCTGGAAAAGGTTTTCATCCAGGATATCCCTGTACTTGGCCGCATTTATCTTTTCCTCGATTGCAACCAGTCGTCCTGTCCCCTGCAGCTGAAAAACACCCCCACACATGATGCTGCCACCACCATGCTTCAAAGTTGGGACTGTATTGGACAGGTGATGAACAGTGCCTAGTTTTCTCCACCATAACCGCTTAGAATTAAGGCCAAAAAGTTCTCATCAGACCAGAGTATCTTATTTCTCACCATCTTGGAGTCTTCAGGTGTTTTTTAGCAAACTCCATGCGGGCTTTCATGTGTCTTGTACTGAGGAGAGGTTTCCGTCGGGCCACTCTGCCATAAAGGCCCGACTGGTGGAGGGCTGCAGTGAATGGTTGACTTTCTACAACTTTCTCCATCTCCCGACTGCATCTCTGGAGCACAGCCACAGTGATCTTTGGATTCTTCTTTACCTCTCTCACCAAAGCTCTTCTCCCCCCCGTAGCTCAGTTTGCCGGGACGCCACTCTATGAATTGTTCTGGTGCTTCCCAAGCTTCTTGCCATTTAGGTAGTTATGAGACCGACTGGTGCGCTTAACAAGGAGAGAGTAACCTTAGATGCAGCCTGAGCTATATTTTTGGTCACGCCGTGGCAGATCTGTGCTTCCACAGTCTGGTCCTGCAGCTCATGCAGGCATTCCTTTTGAGCCGCATGATTCTCATGTTTGCTCGGCCTTCACTGGTGAGCTTGTAATTATCTATATGACTACAGGATACTATGGTGTTGATTCCTAATCAAAAATCATCCCAAATACCATACATATCGAGCCACAGCCTGACTCAAATGAAGGTGGACCATCTCAGATTCGTCATAAAAGGAAGGACGCCCTGCGGTTATATATATGACGTTCACAGCACCGGGGTGTCTGAATAACTTAGGACCAGTGATATTACAGGTGTTGCGCTTGTTTATCATCTGCAAAAAATGTCAACTGGTCTGGTGTTTTGTGTTCTGAGATATGTGTCAATATGGTGTGCTGTGTGTTCATTAATGAGGAAAAAAATTAACTTATGATTTTAGCAAATGGCTGCAATATAACAAAGAGTGAAACATTAAAGGGGGTCTGAATACTTTCCGCACCCACTGTATATATATAGTATATATTATATGCTTTTGTTCCTAAAACTAGATTCCTGCTTAGGGAATTCTGCTATTTTCCAATTTAAACTTTCATATTAAATTTTCCCAAACATTGGATGTTTTTCAATTGTTTTAAGTTTGGATTTGAATACATATTTTTAGAATTGTTTTTACACCGGAGCAGAGATAATAGGATATGAACATGAAGGAAGATATTTTCCTATCTATATAGGATAGATTTTTCTGTCCATACAATGGAAGAGGGTGCAGTTTTTTTGGAACGACCCATGTACTTTCCGTATATGAGACAAACATTTTCAGAAATACTGATTGATGAAGTCGGTACAGATTAGTTACACTCATTGCATGGCGTAGGGCAATGATAATAACAGTTTAAGATTGATTGGGGCTGTATGAAACTTTGGAGATGGCGAGATGTAAACTATTCAGTTTTTAGCACGGATGGCAGTGTTGTCAAAACCATAAAGTGATGTGGTTTAGACTGAAAATATGTCCAGCAATACTTACATGTATGGAGTGCCATTTGCAAAGCTCTTTCAGAACGCATCATTTCAGAGCACGGACAGGACAATGCCTGAATCATCAGTAGGGAGCAAACATCAAATAGCTCTGATTATCCCCTAACACTCTTGGTCCAGATGCATATAAAATACAGAACTTCATAAGCAAAAATTGGTCAGCTTTGTAGGTGCATTTCTCCATTTCCTTCATGTTTTTGTTGCTTTGATGTTGTCCTTTTCTTCTAACCCTGCTCCCTTGCCCTATCCTCTCTTTATATCTTATCTTTTCTCTGTTCCTCCTTTCTCGTTCCCTTGTTTTCTTTGCACACCACGGTTTGCTGGTCCCTCAGGTTCGGCTCCAGCTGTGGGACACTGCAGGGCAGGAGCGCTTCCGCAGCCTCATTCCCAGCTACATCCGAGACTCCACAATTGCTGTGGTGGTCTATGACATCACCAGTGAGTCCGAGCCTCACTCATTGGGTCAGCAGGGATTTATGCCTCCAGGGCGCAGTTAGCACAATACGCCAGCTGCTTCTAGGTCATGGCAGTTCATCTTAGTATCGTTGCTTGGGAACAATGATATTTTTTATTATTTCATTCAAAATAAATGAAAAGTAGATTGTACATGCTTCTCTTTTAACTGCAAACTGCTGTTACTGAGCATCGAAATGACCTGTGCTTTAAATTAACCATCCTCTGTTTTGTTGATCTTCATACTAACAGTCTGCTTGCACACTTTCTTCTAAGAAAGCTTGACTTTGAAGTGAATCAAGTGTGATTTTTGACCACTGCCAAATTTGGATTGTGCAAATTGATTTTTAATCAATCATTCAATCAATGAAGTCAGTTCCAACAGATCACAATATATTTTTTCTTTTTAATGAGTCCTTGCCTGACTTTTTTTCCCCCCTCTGTTCTTCAGATCTCAACTCTTTCCAGCAAACCTCAAAGTGGATAGATGATGTCAGAACAGAGCGAGGAAGTGATGTCATTATCATGTTGGTTGGCAACAAGACAGACTTGGCTGATAAAAGGTACAGCAATTGGAGGTGTTTGATAAACACATCCTTTGTTCATCCCTCAGACTTCACGTTTTAAGTTATTTTTGTGTTCGGTTTTCTTTTTATCATTAATTTAAATATTATGTTGAGCAATTTGTGCCATTTTTGCTTTTCTGTTTGATCATATTTTCTCGTGTTGATTTATATTTGATTTCCCATCACTACTTTTGTTTTTCATACCCATTCTAATTTGAACTGTGTCCACACCTGCACTATGGACTATGACAGGCAAGTGTCAGTAGAGGCAGCAGAGAAAAAAGCTCGGGAACTGGGTGTGATGTACATAGAGACCAGCGCCAAAGCTGGTTATAACGTCAAACAGGTGGGTGACATGATAGAGCTGTAGTGCAGACCTAAGATTATGTACCTAGTTTATGTAACAGAATCTGTGGCATATTTTATCGATTTCCATGGAAAATAATTTTGACTCAGCACTCGGGTTGTAAACATTAACTAAACACACAATGACAGTGATACATTTACAGTACAATCCTAGCAAACAAACAAGCAACAACTCAAATGTTTTGTTTTGAAAGTATAACATGAGCAGCTCAGTGCCACATATTTGCGTGATCATCTTGAACCCGATGCACAATCAATGTGGGGAAATTTTCACCCTCACTCGAGAAACTCACATTAGCACAGATTCCTATTGAACTGACTCAATTTAAAACACTTTTTTTTTTTGTGATTGAATCACCAACCCTGTCAGTTGTGATCTGCCCAAGGAAACCAAAAAGAAAGATGGAAGGAATGTGACATTAACACCCACGTGTATTCTGCAGCCACAGAATTCAGCAGAAAGCTCTGCAGATTTTTATTGAACTGAAATGAGTGTCATTAACAAAGTCCTTTACTTCTCCTACCTCTTGTGTGTCCTTTTATTAAATATTTTGTGATGTTGATTATGTTTTCAGCTAACAATAATTGTTTAGCTCAGTTTAACACATTTTACCATATCTAAATCCTTTTAGCAGACTTTCCCTCTCAAATGCAGAAAATGGCCACAGATTCTGTCTTGGTCTGGGCAATAAATATCTGTAAAAGCACTGTATACTTGGAGTTGTTCTAAAATGTCCTTATAAAAAGCCAAAATTATTCGCTATCGGAAGTAGATCAAATTTTAAAAAAATCCTCAGATGCAGTGTAGAAACATTAAAGAAGTAGTTTAACCAAAATATTCTGTCATCATTGATCACCCTTATGTTGTTCCAGACTTGTATAACTTTTTTCTTCTTTGGAACACAAAAGAAGACATTTAGCAAAACGTCCATGCTGCTTTTTACAGTACTATAGAAGTGGATGGAAAGGAGTTTGGCCATTCTGTTACTCTTTCTTGTTCCACAGAAGAATGCAAGTCAAACAAGTTTGAAATGACATGAGGGTGAGTTTAAGGTGGGGTAAGCGATTTCTGGTAGCCAATGTTGACTTTTCAAATCACCAAAACAAACACGCCCATACCCCAAAAGGACATCACCCCTATTTTGATAACTCCGCCCCACACATACGTTTGCAACCCAGGGAAGCGATTATTCTTGTAAGTAGCAAACCATGTTCCAAAACCCGGTTCTACACAGGACTACGAGCTGGAGTGTTGCGGCGCGACAAAATACTATAGAACGTCATTAAATCCGGGTGGTCCTGTATCGGGCCCGCATCCATGGAACCATAGTATGTTCTATACCCTTTTTTTTCTGGTCTACACTGGATGCGGCACGACACGACAAATCCCCGCCAGAAAACTGCTGCTGCATTCTATTTATGACGTATTGACAAATTTCAAAAGATTTTCAACAGTCTCTTTGTCGCATCCAGTGTAGACATACTTTAGCTGTTGCGGCGCAGACACGTGTTACTCACCTATCGAGAAGAAACACAGCAACCTCGGTGTCTGATTGCAGGCCTTCCGCTCGTTGAGTTCTCTCCAGCGCTGGAAAGCTGATCCGATATTTACACAGATCCTACTTCTTGCCTTATCGTAAGCCTTCTTTGTTCTGCAACAGTTTCTTCTTGGGGGGGGGAGAGGTTGTTTTTTTTATCCGCCATCTCTATCTTTCTGTCGCTCGGCTCGACTAATGCCCGTCCCGTGCACTGAACGCTCTCTCTCCTCCACATCATGAGTAGACACACCCCTTACTGCTGATTGGCTACAAGTTTGTTTTGCTATTCGGCCCGAATCAGTTTTCTAAAGTGTTTTTGAAAAATCGCTTACCCCACCTTTAATGATGATAGAATATTAATTGCTGGGTGAACTATCTCTTTAAGGGATATTTTAATGACCTGAGTGCCAACGACATTATCATCACTTCCCTAGATAGGGTGTTCATTTATTATTTGTTGTAGATTGTCCTCAAATAACAAATGTGTTCTCTGTGAATAGCCTTTTGTTGAACTGCAGTGCAGTGGTCTCTTTTCAGTGTTACGATTTCAGCCATTTCTCAACCTGTGACGGGGTCCTTTCAAAACACTAATTCCGCTTTTTCGACATTACTAATGTGAACCTCAGTCAGTCTGTCTCTTTCTCTTCTTCTTGATGCAGTTCTTTTGTCTGTCTATATTTATTTCCTTTCCCCCCTCCCTGCTCCGGTCGAGCAGACAGATTACCACGGAGGAGGGCGAGCAGAGGGCTAAGGAACTGAATGTCATGTTCATTGAAACCAGCGCAAAGACTGGCTACAATGTCAAACAGGTAGAATCACTGAGAAACCAGGACGGCCCAGCCCTACCTTCCCTCCACCACTCTATCTTGTGCCTCCTTTGGTTTCTATCTTCCTCTGCCTCAGCCATCATTAGCCATTCTGCCCCTGCCTCACATTCACAGGTGTCCTGTGCTGTTGGGCTGCTTTTCTGTGTTTTTGTTTTGTTTCGTTTGCTTGAATTGCTCCTCATGTGTCACAGATGTCCTTTGCATGTTGGCCAAGCGTCGCTAGAATGATTCTTCTATATGTGCTGTGTTGTAGCACCACTTGCAATTCACAGACTGGATGTAGACATTTCATTTGTGCATTGTGCTTTTTATTAGTGTATTGTATTGCATTGCTTTTTTTATTGTCAGAATGAGTAGAACTTGGAGTCTCTTTTAACTTTGTTTTATTTAGAATGCTAGTGTCATCAGAAATGCACTCCTTTTACATCTATACCCACTGGGAGTTATGATTTAGTTTAAATAGAAGAGACTGGGGGTAGCTGCACATGAGAAAGTTGTTAGAAGTGATACACTACTGTTCAAAGCATGGGGTTTTAAAAGAAAATACTATTTATTTATTTTTTTTAGACAAGGTCACATTAAATTGATCAAATGTCGACAGTAAAGACATTTGAATTTGTACAAAAGAGTTCTATTTCAAACAATTTTCTTTTGAACTTTCTATTCATAAAACAATGTTTATAAAAAAAAAAAAAAATCTTCAGCATAAATTATTTCAACATAGCTAATAATTTATGTTTCTTGAGCAGCAAATCTGCATATGATAATGATTTCTGAAGGATCATGTGACACTGAAGACTGGCAGATGAAAATTTAGCTTTCCACCACAGGAATAAATTACATTTTAACTAAACATTTGTACTGTAGTGTATCTCATTAACTATAAGATTTTGAGTCAAATGTCCAAGTAAGCAAATGCCTGTTAGTGATTTTGTATGTGGATTTAAAATATTTAGTTCAAATACTTTTATACAGCTTATTAATTACAATATTTGTTGTTGACTTTTTTCATAGTTGTTTTTCTATTTTAAATATACATTAAAAAAAGCTTATAATAGGTTTTAATAGGTTTTCAGCTTGCATTGTGAAAATTTACCACATATAGTGACAACATGCCAAAAAATATTGTCACAAAAGATCAATGTGTGTTCATTGAACTGCAAATTGAGCAGTTTTTTTATATAGCTAAGTTGTCTATAAATAATAATCTATCAATTAAAATGTCTGATAACTAGCCCCAGTCTCCCCTATTACTAAGTTATATATTATATTAAAAATGCATTGATTTATGTACATTTGGCCCAAGCATCAGAGTTTTTTTGTTTTTTCTAGCTGTTTCGTCGTGTTGCTGCTGCTTTGCCTGGAATGGATAGTACACCAGAGAAAAGCAAAGAGGACAGTATCCTTCGCATGCACCGTAAAGCACTTCTGACAAATATGACAGCAGTCACATTAAAATGTCACCATCAGTTTGTCCGCATCAGCCTGATAGCGGGAGATCACAAGCCAGTTTTTTTTGTTCGTGATTTAAACCGAACAGAAATCAAAAAATGACATCTCACAGAAATGAAGGTAAGGTAATTCAAGGGTTGAGACATACTTATGCATGTCACTAACTGATCCTTAACCTGAACTTTCAGTGATTGACATCAAACTGGAGAAGCCTCCGGAGCTGCCCGTTACCGAGAGCAGCTGCTCGTGCTAGTAACCACCCTCGTCCCCCGCCAGGCCCTGCGTCCCCCTCACACACAAACAGCTTGCCTCTCAGTGGTCAATCGCTCCTCTCGCGGCCCCGTGTCATGAGCGGACAACCTTTTCTTTCTCTTCGACTCAGTGACTTTTCAGAGTAACCGTGTGGATGTGCTATTACTCTGTATTAAAAAATGGATTCCAAAAATACATATATTAATGGGGAAAAAAGTAAATCGCAGCATAGATTAAATGCTAAAACCATTCAGATTCTCATCTGTTCTGGCTGCATGGCATTATATGGGATTGCAGACTGACATACACTCACATGCTCTTGAGTTTTTTCACACATCAGTGCCGTCATAGTCGTTGTGAATTTACCATGTTTCAGAGCTGGGGCTGGTGTCATCATTTTAGGCCTTGTTTTTTTTTATTTCACTGGAGGAAGGACTTAACGTATCAAGAGGCTGTAATCTTGTGTTACTGATTCATGATTTTTTTTTTTTTTTTTTACATGAGCATTACGCTATTTTGTTAGTGTTTTTTTGGCACTAGCTATTTAAAGAAAGATACAAAAGGGATCTCTTGAAATTATTGTTGTGAAATATGGAGACGATATTCTGTATAATCGGATGTTTTCATGTTAAATTTGGTATTAGGGACCAGATATCATTTAAAGGTCTTTTTGTTTCAGGAAATACACCTGTAAGGCCAATAAAATAGCAGTTTTGTTTGTGACAAGCCTCATTCTGCACAGGCTAATTTTATACAGGAATCTTCAGAGGGCTGCATGGATGTAGAATGTATTGAGCTGTGGGGAAAAAATTAGGATTTAACGTTCATAGAAAGGGAAAGTTGCTTTGTAAACGTATTTAATTTTGTTAACTCAAAACCTAAGATATTTTTAATGGCTTATCCACAACTGTAGTTACAAAACCTAACGTTAATTGTAATAACGTGTATGTACTAACGAAACACTTCGCTCTGAGCTTGGATCTGGAAAGCAGTTCACACTAATTCCACTCATTTTCAGCCTTGTTTTTTGCTGCGCAAGTGTAGGACCAGCATGCAGTTTAGAGACGGTTTAACACAAAATGCCATGCTTGTTTTGTTGTCATAGTGCACCAGTTCAGGCCACAGCGCTGTGGTTTGCTCGAGCCTGTTAACATCGCATAGAGCTAATGAGGTTTTGTTAAACGGGATATTTAGATTCCTTCCTTCAACACGGCTATTGCTTAGTGTACAGACACGTCTTGGTATTGGTCGTCGTAAGACTGTTGGTTTCATATGTTTATTTATTATCTCACTAGTTAGTGAAACAGTGCGTGTATGCTTGACCGGAATGGCAGTTAGCAATGTGTGGCAATCAAAGGTAGATGTATAATTTGCATTGCTGTCTTGCTGCTGTATCACAAAGACCTAGTCGTGTCACTATCTTGGTCAAGTTAAAGATGTTCACGGCCCATCTGTACCGCTGGGTTTCTACAGTATAGCTTGAATGGGCTTTTATTTGCTGGAGAGGTCTCACCGAACCCTCCAGCGCTGTCGCTTTTCCTCTCATTCAACTGTAAACTGACAAATCCTTTCATCACTAAGACTAAAAAAGGGCATCACGTGTGTTTTAAACATTAACATTTAATATGGTTTGATATGTAAGAATTAAAATAAATACGAGTGAGAACCCTCCTGAACAGCTCTGTCACGTGTCACTGACTGAATACTCAGCTGTGTGTGCTATTCTGAAGTGTGTTGGTCTGTTTGAAATACGCTGTCTACTAGTGTTTAGCAAAGTTTGTGTGAACAAAGTACTATTATTATATGCTGTAAAAAAATGGAAGGTTAAAGAGACACCAAAATGTATCACATGAATAAAGATATTTCACCAAATTTGCTGTTTGTGCTGCTTTTAGTTTCTGTATGTAGGGCCTATCCATATACAGTCAAACCAAAAATAATTCAGACACCAGACATAATTTTTGATATTTTTTTACTAGTGGGTGCAGGACACTATAGTTCATTTATGTAAGCGAGGATAGCAAAATAAAGTAAACTGTGACATAGCCAAAAATTCTTCATACAGTGATTGATTTAAAAACAAATTGGGATTAAAAAAATATTCACTTTGACCTGACTATGTTTTGGTTAAGTGTTTTTTATTTAATTGCTAACGCGACCTTTTCACACCACAGACTGAACAAAATTAAGCATAAATTGGTATTATCCAATTGTGTACTTAAAGCTGCAGTCCGTAATTTTCGTTGGTTAAAAATTATCCGAATCAATATTTGAGCAAGTACATAACCAGCCATTGTTCAAAACTATCACCTTACTTTAGCCCGATTCACAACGGTTAGTTTATAATGTTTTCTAATTTGAGTGGTACGGGTAGTTTTTCGCGGGAAATTCGAGCATGCTGCTGCGTAATTACGTCACTTCTGTAAACATAAAGAAGTTATCGCATGTGACTGAGGATCCTGCAGGTGGCCGGTCGTTTATAGCCTTTTCTCACAGCAGCTAGAATAATTAAATGTATCATTTTGGTGGCGGATTGTAATCCATAAAGGATTATGTGTTTATAGTGATGTGACATGATAGTGATAGTGACCGTGACATTTGGCCAAGTATGGTGACCCATACTCATAATTAGTGCTCTGCATTTACCCATCCAAGTGCACACACACACACAGTGAACACACACCCTGATTCAGTGGAGCCCTTAGGCTGCGGCGCCGGGAGCAGTTGGGGGTCGGTGCGTGCTCGGGCACTATCCTCATCGTGGTACTGAGTTGGGAGAGAGTGCTGACATTTCACTCCCCCTTTTATGAACAAATTAAATTAAATTATATTCCAGTTTTAAATGTGCTTCTGATTACAGATAACCTGGGATTACACAAGATTTGTGTACCAGTAACCTGTTTCGATGAGAGTTTAATTTGCTTTTTGGGTTAAAATAATTCCTTGATATGAAATTCGAATGGTATGAATAAATAAATCAAATAAATAGATAAATACATCAAAAAATTTTTTTTGACCCTCTAACTCTAGCACTTTTTATTCTAATTCTATTCTTTAAAAAAACACGTGTCCCTTTTAGACTTGCACTCTATTCATTACTGCTTGTTTTCTTTCACAAACCACTAGCTTTTCTAATCTTTGTGTATTCCGGTCTTTTTTTCTCTTCATTTTTATACGATTACACAAGCAAAAAGACCTCTACACTACGCTTGCTCTAATTCTTTTTCTATTCCGTGTTTTTTTTTTATTATATAATAAATAAAAAAAAATTGCGATGTGTGCTGCGTTACTCTAACTGAGACTTGTTTTAGCACTTGCATTTCATTGCTCTTTTGCTGATTTTGATTGCTTCTATGTCCTCATTTGTTAGTCACTTTGGATAAAATAATCTGTTAAATGACTAAATGTAAATGACTAAATGACGAGTTAGATATTAACTGTATCAGCATTTGGAAATCTACACGCGTATCACACTATCACGCAATGCTGATGTTTTAACATTAATAATTTGAGAAAAATTATAACAATATAATCATTTGCACGTTGATGTATATATGGCTAATCGATCGTTAGTTAATCACCATTGGCCTATCGGTCGGTAAGAAGAAATCACCATTGGTAGTGTGATTTATTGTAATGCTTTTTTATTCAGTTGGTCAGAACAAACGTGGCAGGCTTGTTACTTGCTTGTTCAGATGACAATATACAGTGAAAATTATTATTTGGGTCATATATTCCAAAATGTAGGCTAGAATCTGTGATTGCGAAGAACAATCTTCACAACCCAGGCATTGCGGTGACTGCTACCACACATATCCTCCTCAAAATCGATGAATTGTGCGGAGCACACCCACGCAAGGACGATAATTCCGAAAAAGTTGCAATTGCAGTTTTCAAACGAGATGCGACAAAGGCAAAACTACGGACGGCAGCTTTTCACTTACCAGCTGAATAATTTTTTTGGTTGATTGTAATCTATTACATACATTTCTGTCAAAGTTTTCTGACATTATCAAGATTAATTTGTTCTGAAACAGTTTAACTCTTGAGTTCTTGTCAGATTGTATTACCATTTTCTAAACCATGTGAACAAATTGTGATAATTTGAGAAATGTTTGACTGATAGTCACTAATGACTACTGATATATTATGTCTTAGATTACAATCATTACGATATTAAATTTTCATTCATATGTTTGATACACGTTATTAATCCTATATGCCATGTAACCAAATTATTTTTAATTGACTGTTAGCCCCATATTTTACAATTACAATTAGGCGGCATCTTGCCTTATAATATTGATATAAACATTATATATACACTGAGTCCTAGCCACTTCAAGAAACGACTTCAACACATCTGTGTTCCATCTTTATTTGCCCCTCTTACTCTAGGACTTTCTATCTATTTTAATTCTCTTTATCATCTTCCTTTTTTTTCAAACTAGCTTTCCTATTTTTTCTATTCCTATCTACTTTTGTTTTTCTTGTGTGTGTGTGGTGTGTATGTTGTGTATTTTAGATATAGTCTTATATATTATAATATTATATATATATATATATAATATATATATATCCGTTGATACTGTACGCATTACCTAACCTAGACTTGTCATAGCACTTGCATATTATTGCTTTTTTGTTGATTTTGATTGCTTCTATTGTTCTCATTTATAAAGCACTTTGGATAAAAGCGTCTGCTAAACGACTAAATGTAAATGTAATTTACTCATATAATAATGTCCACAAAGCCAAAAAAAAATCTATCTCTATATCATATATATATATATATACTATATATATAATATATATATATCTATATATATATATATATATATATACAGTGGGTACGGAAAGTATTCAGAACCCCTTAAATTTTTCTCTCTTTGTTATATTGCAGCCATTTTCTGAAATCATTTAAGTTAATTTTTTTTCCTCATTAATGTACACACAGCACCCCATACTGACAGAAAAACACAGAATTGTTGACATTTTTGCAGATTTATTAAAAAAGAAAAACTGAAATATCACTTGGTCCTAAGTTTTCAGACCCTTTGCTGTGACACTCATGTATTTAACTCCTGTGCTATCGTCCCTTTCTTCTGATCATCCTTGAGATGGTTCTACACCTTCATTTTAGTCCAGCTGTGTTTGATTATATTGATTGGACTTGATTAGGAAAGCCACACACCTGTCTATATAAGACCTTACAGCTCACAGTGCATGTCAGAGCAAATGAGAATCATGAGGTCAAAGGAACTGCCTGAAGAGCTCAGAGACAGAATTGTGGCAAGGCACAGATCTGGCCAAGGTTACAAAAAAGTTTCTGCTGCACTTAAGGTTCCTAAGAGCACAGTGGCCTCCATAATCCTTAAATGGAAGACGTTTGGGACGACCATAACCCTTCCTAGAGCTGGCCGTCCGGCCAAACTGATCTATCGGGGGAGAAGAGCCTTGGTGATAGAGGTAAAGAAGAACCCAAAGATCATTGTGGCTGAGCTTCAGAGATGCAGTCGGGAGATGGGAAAAGTTGTAGAAAGTCAACCATCACTGCAGCCCTCCACCAGTCGGGGCTTTATGGCAGAGTGGCCCGACGGAAGCCTCTCCTCAGTGCAAGACACATGAAAGCCTGCATGGAGTTTGCTAAAAAACATCTGAAGGACTCTAAGATGGTGAGAAATAAGTTTCTCTGGTCTGATGAGAACTTTTTGGACTTTTTTGGTATGTGTGGAGAAAACCAGGCACTTGCTCATCACCTGTCCAATACAGTCCAAAAAGTGAAGCATGGTGGTGGCAGCAACATGCTGTGGGGGTGTTTTTCAGCTGCAGGACAGGACGACTGTTGCAATCGAGGGAAAGATGAATGCGGCCAATTACAGGGATATCCTGGACGAAAACCTGGATGAGTGCTCAGGACCTCAGACTGGGCCTAAGGTTTACCTTCCAACAAGACAATGACCCTAAGCACACAGACAAAATAACGAAGGAGTTGGCTTCACAACAACTCTGTGACTGTTCTTGAATGGCGCAGCCAGAGCCCTGACTTAAAACCCAATTGAGCATCTCTGGAGAGAAACCTAAAAATGGCTGTCCACCAACGTTTACCATCCAACCTGACTGAACTGGAGAGGATCTGCAAGGAGGAATGTCAGAGGATCCCCAAATCCAGGTGTGAGAAACTTGTTGCCTCTTTCCCAAAAAGACTCATGGCTGTATTAGATCAAAAGGGTGCTCTACTAAATACTGAGCAAAGGGTCTGATACGTAGGACCATGTTGTATTTCAGTTTTTCTTTTTTAATAAATCTGCAAAAGTCAACAATTCTGTGTTTTTCTGTAAATATGGGGTGCTGTGTGTACATTAAAGAGGGAAAAAAATTAACTTAAATTATTTTAGCAAATGGCTGCAATATCACACCGATTGAAACATTTAATGGGGTCTGAATACTTTCCGTACACACTATAAGTATATCTATATATCTATATAATATATATATATATATATATATATATATAGCTAAATTAGTTAATGATGAACGGAGACCTTAATGTACTTTTAAATTTGTATTTGTTTTACAAAACAATGTTGGTTATGTTTAGGTTATGCAAACAATGATTCGTTTAACTCTTAATTTTTCTTTGCCCACTGTTTGGCCCTTTATTAAAATAATATTTTTTAAGTATTTAATATTTATGTTTGTTAATTTGTAATTTCTCTTTGCCCACTGTTTGCACCCGTGTATTAAAATAAATGTTTTTAATGAATGTAATATTTTATTTTTTTAAACTCTTAATTTCTCTTTGGCACCACTGTTAGAGAGCCATTTATTAAAAACGTTTTTAATAATGTAATAATGCTTTTAAACATAGACTGTGTTTTAAACTCGAAGTTCTATTTGACCCGGTTGTACCAGGGCTGTTTCTAGCCAATTTGACGCCCTAGGCGTAATCCCTATTGCCCCCCAAATTATATATATATATATATATATCCTAATTCCTTTTCAGCACCAGTTGCTTGTCACATTCAAATTGGTTGTCATAGTAACAACACTAATTTGTGGATGTACTTTTTTGTCTTCATCTGTTTTTTGTTAATTTTTTTTGTTGTTGTTTCTTGAAACGTTGATTTAAAGTGTCAGTTATTATTATTATTTTTTCAGTCAAACCTATAAAAACCCCTTTGTTACCCCAAACTACATAAAAGCTTTATCAGTGGCATAAAAGTAACTAATGCTGCTACTTAATCATTTGCTACTCGTTAAGCGTTAACGTCCCCTTTAAATAACGTAACACTCTGCCCTCTATGACGCTGCTCCCATTAAGCGCTGTTGGAAGTGAATTAATTGATTCAGCATTTCGACACCTCCGTAAGGATGCATTTAACTCGACAAAGCGGTCTAATAAAGGATGTATTGATCTTGTGAATTAGTGAATTTTACTATACAAATATTTTTTAATTGGATGTTAAAGTTTATATGGGAACATTACATGACACGCTGATCATTTAACAATGCATTGGAGCAAAAACGCACACCTTTTGGACAAATCTGCCACAAAAGTGCCACAAATACTGCCTAAACAAAATACTGATTTTGTGCACTTTATTTACTGTACCAATATTTTAAATTGGCCTTTGAACTTAGCTTTATTGCATGGCAAAAAAAGTGTTACCTTGCCAAAGCACTGACAGAGCCCACTGATCTAATGGCATTGTTGAGCACTCCAAATGCAAACTTTGCATGCAACAATCAGGCAGCAATTGACAGCAC
Organism: Sinocyclocheilus anophthalmus; assembly: GCA_018155175.1. Taxonomy (NCBI): domain Eukaryota; kingdom Metazoa; phylum Chordata; class Actinopteri; order Cypriniformes; family Cyprinidae; genus Sinocyclocheilus; species Sinocyclocheilus anophthalmus. The sequence continues at coordinate 394,449 of JADLZN010000163.1, forward strand.
TCTGATCTAGTGGCATCCAGGCATCGTCAGATTGACAGTACTCAATAATGTTGGGGGATCCAGTGGGGACGGAAGTCATATTTCAGGGTGACCGTGCCACTCTTTATCACAACCCTGCTAAAAGTGCCAGTACATGTACTAGCAACGCCCTGTTTGGTACCATCGTCCCATAGACGCACAGAACAGAAACAGGCATGAAATTCAGTTTCTTTACTGATGACTCACTGCACGATCCGGTTGAATGATGATCCGGTGATTTGACGGGTTTCGGTTGGTGAACACGAGACGGAGTTCACAGCTCGTCTCAGCGGTTCCGTTATGAGTAAAGTGGGAGTACAGATATTGTCAGTGAATATTATAGATATATGGACAATATGTACAAAGATAGTATTCACATTTTTACAGATGGATCAAAGGATTTACAAACAGAGGGATCTGCTGTAGGCTATATATCCCTCGACATCATGTAGGAGTAAACAAAAGAACATCTGACAGCTTAAGTGTGTATACAGTCGAGTTATATGCTATACTAATAGCATTAGAATGGATTGAACAATCCAGATGGGACAACGTTGTAATATGTAGTGATTCTGCATCTGCCCTCATGAGTATAAAGTCTGGTGTAACTAGAAACCATCAGGAATTACTTTATGTGATTTTATTTACAAACTCAAGAATAAGCAGGCAAGGGAAAAACATCACATACCCTACATGTGGGTGCCAGCGCATGTGGGCATCCAGGAAAATTAGAAAGTAGACAGACTGGCAAAAGAAGCAACAAAAAAGAACATGTTGATGTCAAAATTAAATGGTCAAAAACAGAAGGGAAGAGTTTAGTGTGGAAAAAGATCATACAAAAATGGCAGCAGCAGTGGGATGATGAAATCAAAGGGAGACATCTGTACATGATACAAAATATGATAGGTATGGAAAGTAAGAAGGGAAATAAAAGGAAGGAACAAGTCATAATAAATAGACATTGCAAGCTAAACAAATCTCTTCATGTTACAGGAAAACACCCGACAGGACTATGTGATGAATGTCAGGAGGAGGAAACAATTAAGCACATCTTTATATCATGTAAGAAATATATAAAAGAAAGGCAAGAGTTTAAGAATCAGCTACGGGAAATAGGCATAGTAGAGTATAATGTTAAAAATATAGTAACATAGGGAAATAATGACCAAGGACGGAGATATTTGTTTAATTTTCTAAGGAGGACTGGATTGGAAGGACGAATTTAAGTAAGATATAGTAAGTTAAAGTGAGACAGCAGAAAGCAGCAATACAACACTATGGATGCCAACTGCCGTAAAACTCCAACGAAGAAGAAGAAGAAGAAGAAGAAAAAGAAGAAGAAGAAGAAGAAGAAGAAAGAAGGAGGATCATGTCCGTGTGCTAAATGACCGTGTTTCAGCGCTGATTGACTATCTCCCTCCTCATGTTGTAATCACTGATCTATATATACATATATTAATATTATATTACTATTATAGATTAGTGATGCAAAGTCCGATTAATTTCCACGAACCGGTTCTTTTTGGACCGATCTGTTCATTGAACCGGTTCAAAAAGCCGATTCATCGGTTCCTGACGTCATCTAGCAATAACGTCTCTACCATTTCTTTTCTAACACTGTTTTATTTGGTTTTTATCATGTTGATAAGAATCTAAAGGACACATATTTTCTAATAAATCTATTTATTTTGCTAGCTAAATTTTTTATACATAAGTGCACATTTTTGTCTGTAAAGCCCTTATTTCTTATATTTTGTAAAGATCTGAAGTATTACTTGGAAACAATATCTACCTCCAGCAATGTTAAAGCCTTAAAATCGATAACATTGTGTGCATCTTATAATATTGGTTCATTCCTATAATGTACAGTTGACTGAATGATCTGTGACCTTTTGCCTGGTTGTTAGAAAGTGCCTTTTGAGGCACCTTTACTTTATATAATGTAATTTATAGTACCCCTGCCCCGTATGGTTTGTTGTTTTGTTTTTTTTTTGTTTTTGGCTTTTGTTTTTTAATTTTTGTTATATTTTTGTATATAGTTGCAATCCTAAAAAAAACAAACAAAGTTCAGCTAAAAATTATATATTGTTTCTAACAACGCAGTGCCATGTTGTATCAATGAAAAATTCAAATAAGTAATTTGTGTGAACACATATTGAAACATTCAGAAATAAAGTTATTTGTGTGAACGCATATTGCTGATTATTGTCATATAATTCACTTAAGTTAATGGTGTTTGTGGTCACAGTTTCATTCGCGGATCCTCAGATACGACTGACTGACCGACCAATATTGACTAGCCTACAACTTGGATAAGATTCCTAAAAGTTTCGCACCTACAGCACACATTACAGACTTTGATGCACAAACGCGGTTATGTTCTACCTGTCTACAGTATAAAACCAGTGAGTAAGTCTTAAAAACTCCTTGATTTCGCTTAAGCAACTTTAAATATAATATGCATGCACAACAAACTATTTGTAACATTTATTAACATCACTCGACAGAAAGGTTTTTTGCAGGTTTTAATAAAAAGTAATAATAAGCATGTTTCCAGTACGCGCCTCAGGCTTGCACAGTATCTTCAACTCACTCATCGGAATCTTCGGTAATCCTCGGAAAACTTCGCCACGGCTAATTCGGTTCTAGTTGAGTCCTCGGTAATCCTCGGCAAACTTCGACAGTTGGTTGAAGCGGCACAGTCGGTTCTTCTTGAGTTGGACGTGCTACTTCGGCTGTGCGTGCTGCGTCATCAACCCGGAACTAAAGTTCGATTTGTGAACCGGCTCAACCGGTTACTTCCTGAGAACCGGCTCAAAAGAACGATTCGTTCAAGAACCGAGCATCACTATCATAAATCAGCGGTTGTAATACACCTGTTCTACTCCCGGAAGTGGTGGTGACGAGGTTTTTCCACACGCAAGTGTTGACGCCTGGTAAGAAATCTGTGAGAAAAATCTTGTCGAGCTTGAAAAGTTAATCTGTGACTATAATAGCTACACCTCATCCTTTGCGAACAAAACAAAGATACTCAGTCTTGGTAGAAGCAAGGTCTCTCAAACGGATCTTGTTATTTCTCACAGTGTTTTTGATCGGTGAATCTGCTGTTTCAGGTATGTCTCGCGGTTCGGCAATCATTCCAGATGAATTAATGTTTAATGAGTTCAAAAGACAATGCTTGTCCACGGAGAATTGGCTCAGTAAGTATGATAAAAATGACATGGAGGTTTGGGTCGAGGTGGCCCCTTCATCTACTTCTACAAGCAACAGAGGGAACTTCTCCAAAGTGCACAAAATCAAGGTAAGATGTCTGCCTGCATCTAATTATTTATGATGTCGTGTGTATATTGTTTGATTTGTGTGGTCTTTAAATTGATGGTGTCGAGATTACCTTATAAAATAACTTAAACCAGTAGTTTTCAGACTTTACAGACCCAGGGACCCCAACCCAGAATGGACATTTTGATCAATTTTAGTAGGAACATTAACATTACCACATCATAAAATATTTAATAGGTCATTGGCTAGACATGATTCAATAGTAGTTATGAAAATTTAAGGGTGTGTGTTTAAAATTATTAATTTATTTTACAGATCTTTTCTATGGACTCCACAATCTCTTTTTTTCTCTAAAACATGTCCGTTTAATTTACATGTTTAGTCCTGTGTGTACTGCTGCCATAACAACACTAATGCAAATGCATTGTTTCCATTACAGTGTAGGATGAACATAAAGGATGTATCGGCTGCCAGCATGTATGACGTGCTTCATGACGGCATGTACCGGAAGAAGTGGGACCCTGCAATGCTTGAGAGTTTTGACATTGCTCGTCTGGCTCCTAATGCTGATGTGGGCTACTATTCATGTGAGTCATGTCATCTTTAAAATCTCAGTTAGTGAGTTATTTCTTATCTTATGGTCATTATAGTGGTTCTTTTGGGATTTTGTTAGTCTCAGTGGTAGTCACCTATCACATTTTGAAAAGACTTCAGCACAGTGGCTTATTGCAGTGCAATAAGAGTTGAAGAAAAGCCTCCTGGGACCATGTTTTTGTGTGTATTTATAGTCAACATTATTGTCAGTTCTGTTCCTCTTTTTGTGTTGTGGGTGTTTATGGGCCTGCAGGTCATATAAATGTATTTTTTTTTTTTATCCTTTATTCACAGGGATCTGCCCGAAGCCATTGAAGAACAGAGATGTGGTGACCCTGCGCTCATGGCAGGCGTCTGAAAATGAATATGTGATCATTAACTTCTCAGTGAAACATCCGGTACGTCTTTTATTTACTTCCACCTTCTGTTATCATGTGTTTTGTTACATGCATCAATATAGAACCAAAAATATTGCCTGTTTTTGAACAAGTTTGCATCCATCTCCTCACATTAGTGTAGGAGAAAATGTTTTAACACCAAATATTATGCTCATTAAATAATTATAATCTATTAATACACGCATTTAAAAATTATAAATATCTTTTAATAAACTCTTGCTATCATTTTAGAAATTTCCCCCACGGAAGGATCTGGTAAGGGCCGTTTCCCTTCTGACTGGTTACCTGATCCAACCAACGGGGCCCAACAGCTGCATTTTCACGTACCTCTCACAAGCTGATCCCAGAGGTATGAACAGATTTCCTGCTTCATTTGAAATGTTCCCCCATCATTTAATTACATTGTAAGACTTTAATTTGTAATTATTTTTTTAATATTTTAGGGTCTCTTCCGAAGTGGGTTGTCAACAAAGCATCTCAGGTCCTTGCTCCAAAAGTAAGTAAACCTATTTCGTCTCTTACTATTGTTTCTGTGCATCTGAGGATGCGAGTGTCTTTCTATGTGGGCCTGTGAAATCACAATTGTTGCTATGGTAACCTACTGGAAGATCTTGTACTGAAGACGCTCACGCAGCACTGTGCCAATAGTGAAACTTGTTTATCTTGTTCTGTTTGTAGCAGTGGCATTTTACACTTGCTAGAAACACCTTTAATAACTCTGCTCCCCTCACTGAGTGTTCAGATTGTTATCTAAAGATAACTGATGTAGATGTTCTTCTGATTATGAACAGGAGCTCAGTCTTCCATTGCATTGTGGCTTTTTTTTTGTCCATTTCATAGTCTTGTGAATTAGTACTGCATGTGGTAGGGCTGTTTGCAGTGTTCCCAGACAGTATCTCTGTCCAAAGGGCACTGATAAGATGGACTGTACATCATGCTTAGTGTTTATAAACTGTTATTGAACACTGAGGTGTTTGTCTTTCCTTTGACCATTGATCAGGTGTTAAGGTTTTATAGTTTTATAAGATTTTAGTCTCTCACGCTCATCAAGGTAGCATTTATCCGATCAAATGTGCAGTAAAAAGTAATACTGTGAAATATTACAATTTAAACTAACTGTATTCCTTTGACAAAGCTGAATTTTCAGCATCTTTACGGCAGTCTTCAGTGTCACATGATTCTTCAGAAATTAGTCTAATATGCTGATTTGCTGCTCAAGAAGCATCTCATTATTCTAAATGTTGAAAAAAGTTGTGCTGCTTAATATTTTTGTGGAAACCATGACACTACGATGTTTCAGGTGTAAAAGGAGGAGGAGGGTGATCTATTTGTGGATTAAGTGGATTGTTTCTTGTCTGGTTGTACTGTTGTATTAAAACACAAATCAGGCCCATTAACTTTAGTTTAGAAGTCAGACTTTATTGGCAGTATTTCACACAATGATACTTTGTGCTGCCAAAAATGCTGGAAACCCAGACAGAAACTAGAAACAGAATGCATTTATAGCTATGCTTGAGCAAAAAGACTTGCTGCAATTTGAGTCACTGCACAGCTTGTAAATGAAGTAAAACTGGATTGCATTTCATTGTCTTGGTTACACAAGAACGGAAAATTGATCAAAGTTCAGTGTCGCTTCCGCTGATACTAGTGCCGCTCCCTCATTCTCCTCTGTCATACCACAGGTCTTAAGAAGCGTCCATAAAGCCGGTCAGCACTACCCTGCGTGGAAAGCAGCAAATTCTCCAGATCATAAGCCGTGGCTGTATCCCATACAGAGTGAACTGCTCATGATGGATCCAGCAGAGCTGTCTATCCAGCGCGGAGACTCGCTCGAGAACGTGGATGAGAGCTCGACCAGGGATGCACAAGAGAATGAGGACAGCAGTTAAAACATCCAAACGGACAGTTTTTAACTGGGTCAGTCCTTACCTCTCACTCCACTTATAGCTTACTGATAGCAACATTCCTCCTTCCCGCTCACAAGTGTTTACAATCACTGGTGCACAGATCTGCACATTCCATTACCCATGTCTAATGTTTCTTCGGCATTGTACGTGCAAACAAAAGAAAATAGTTTGCGGTTCTGCTTCTTAATTTAATTAAAAAACCCTTTTGAAGGTGGTTCATTATCTTAAATGAGACCTTTTTTTTTTTTTGCATCTTTAATTTATTACTAAATGATTTTGGTAAGGCTACATGCTATTGAATAGGGTTTTTTTGTATTTCTTTATAAATATAGTTAAACATATGTAATCTTTGTTTTAAGTCACCATGGTAGGGGAGAGATTCCTCTCAATGTCATCCTTTTGTGTCTGTGTATTTATATCTGTGTGCCTTTTCAAAGAGGTGTGTCTGTAATGGTATGAGTGAAAATGATTGACACCAAGTAACCATGGGAGAAAACCTGCGTTGAAAGGCCCTGTAATATGACCAAAGCAGTCCAAGACACAATGTGGTATTACCTCAAGGTTTATTACTTGAAGTGGTATTAGTTCATTTGCCTGTAACAGGCAGAAGAAAACAGAAGGCAGAGGAATGTAATGAGAGCTTTTCTGTACTTCTGTTATGTATGTGCCCTTGAACATGAAAGAAAATGACGTTAGCAATAACAGGATACCAGTGGATCAAAGTTACTCATATTTTTGATAGATGGTTTTCTTTCTGAGGGAGGATGGATATGTAAATTTGTGTGTTTGATAACACACTTGAATTTTATGTATATGAAGTCCTAACTCAATGAAGGGTAATATGGTTTTATACTTTTAAAATTGTAAATAAATTGTTCAAAATGCCTTTGAAAACTCTTCCTTTTTTTCTAATAATAAGATTGTGGCATCTTTCAGTGTGGTTACTAATGGCACTGCACCATACTAGTTTACATGATCATGGTCTAACACCCAGCATTTGCATATAAACAACCATCTGTTCCACTGAGCTCCAATAACACAGTAAAAGCTAAGTTTGAATTTTGTGTAATGAAATGTAATTCAATAAACTGGTTCAATGTCAAAAGGAATATTTGCTATAAATGCAAATAGCAAAACCTTACCCTCTGCCCATCCAAGAAGTTTGTTTCCTCATCAAAACAGATTGGGAGAAAGTTAACATTACTTGGCTTACTCACCAACGGATCCTCTGCAGTGAATGGGTGCCATCAGTATGAGAGTCCAAATTGACAGAAACATTAACAGTCCATGAGTAACCAACAAGACTCCAGTCCATCTATTAAAATCTTGTTAAGTGAAAAGATGTGTGTTTGTAAGAAACAAATCCAGAATAAAGACATTTTTGGATTTTGATGTGAGAGGACAACAGACTGGAGGAAGCACGATTAAGGATTTTGGATATATTTTGGCAACAAGCGACGGTTTGAAGTTAAGTTTTAATGATGGATTTGTTTCTTACAAATGGGCAGTTTTTCACTTTACAAGACATTAATTGATGGAGTGGAGTTGTGTGGATTATTGTGATGTTTTTATCAGCTGTTTGGGCTTTGGACCTCATTCTGACGGCACCCATTTACTGCAGAGGATCCGTTGGTGAGCAAGTGATGTAATGCTAACCTAACCAAATCTGTTCTGATGAAGAAACAAACTCATCCACATCTTGGATGTCTTGAGCGTTAGTTAATTTTCATTTTTTGGTGAACTGTTCCTTAAATAGTAGCTAGTATTTATAGTACCACTAGTTAATACAGTATATTAACAAAGCCACACTACCTGACATCTTAAATGTAACAAGATCTGAGAATATAATATTCCCTTCGTACATTTCCCCCTCCCCAATTTGGGACTTTTTTCATCAAACAGGTTTACACAAAAAGTACTTTTTCAGGAGCAGATTGATTTAATGACAATTAATTAGTCAGTAGCAATGTGTCTGTTATCAGGACATGAATCATTAAACAACTAAATGCTTTGCTTTGGAATACAAAATTGAAATGTAATCACAAAAAAGACCTAGTTATGAAAATAATATATGATATATTAAACATCATTTCAGCTTCATTAAACAAATGCCCCTAAGTGAAGATATTAATAGCGCATCATAATTTATTCATGATGTAACTGCCTATAGTCATTTCATTCAATAAATAACACATCTGCCATGTTTTCTTTTCATATGCATGACATATCTCATAGAATATGCACATTTTCCTAGAGGAAAGAAAATGATGAGAAAACAGAGAAGAGGGGAAAGTATCTGAACATTTCACCAGCTGCATTCAAAACTGGCACAGCTCAAAACCACCACTATGGGTGAAGGAGCATGTCGTGAGGATGATTTCTTTGAGCAGTCTCTTAGTCAGACAAGATAGTTAGTGGGAGGAAGATGATGCAGGGCAGCTGAACGTTTGGCAGACACACCAACGCCCCATCAGCTGCATCACTGAACCAGTTCAGTCATGAAGGTCAGCTCTGCCACCTAGTGTACAGTCCTCTCCTTCTGCCGCTGGTAGTCTAGAAAAACAGACACAACACACATTTATGTCAGGTACTCCAACTGAATCAGTTGACTGAAATGTCACATTTGTTTTGCTTAATTAAGCAAAACACTTCATATTCAGTAATATGATCAGATTATTAGATGAGAACAACACTTGAAATGAGCTGGACTACTGTCTCAAGGGAAAGATGAATATAATACTCACTGTAAGGGAAGTATCGAACCTTCATCAAAATCTCTCTTGCAGTCTTTAAAATCTCAACAGCCTAGGAGAGAAATCAAGATCATACCAATTCTGTTTAGAAGATGAGATATCCAGCGTGTTTCTGTCTTTCAGACTGACACATCAGATCTTACCTTTGAATGCTCAATGTCTTGAAAGTCCACGTCATTGACAGAAAGCACCTGATCACCCTCTTGCAGTCCTGCCCTATGGGCATCTGAATCTGGCACCACCTGTCAAAACATTTTGAGCAAAACCATGATGATGAAGTCAATTCTTCAGCTGAAACATAAACGAAGAAGGTTTTAATTGGCAAAACTGACCTTTGAAATAAATATACCAAGCTGGGAGGCCTTTCCTCCACGGATATTGAAGCCCAGTTGTGCACCGGGCGGCTTTTTTAACACTATAGTGCGAGGTAGAAACTGAGTGAGCTCATTGTTGTAGTCAGGGTGATGTATCCTCTGATTATAAGAAAGAAAAATGTAAATTAGGCCAGTATGATTACAAAAGATGTGTTGAATAACTGTCCAATAACTGTCACCTCTTGTGTAGGGACCCATGCAGGAGGGCTCTCATAGGAAGGAAGAAACACTACTGGCAGTTGATAATCGTCGTATGGAATCTTTTGGTCCATGTTTTTCGAGCTAGACATGAGGGTGCGAGAAAACGTAAACAGTGAATTTATGATGACAATCGTCTTCGATATATTTTAAGTGTAAGGTTTCTTTTCTACTTTTAAAGACTAAACTAGGTTCCTTACAAAACTGTGAATATACTGATGGCTAAAGCATGAAATTACCAAAGATTTATAATAATCAAAGAGGTGTAAATTCACTCTCTACGGTTCTCATTGTACAGTGAGTACAGCACGCTAGCTTGCTAACACTCAACAGTAAACACAAGATGCGCTGCACAATGAGCTTTAGGCGTGCAAATTGCCAAAACGCCGCGCGAATGAACTTACGATACAAACATTCTCAAACTAAAATGAAAGACAAGCAAAATATACAGCTGCTTTTGCTCGACAGTTTTGTTTTCGTCTGTCAACTCACCAAGAACTCCTCGAGCGAACCATTAGCCCCGCCCTCCTATAGATCATGTGACCAGCACTTTTTTCTTTCCTTTTTTCCTCAACACAAGCTATGGAGAGGTAAAGAAAATATTGATATTGGGACAGTTTCACGCATAGTATCCAAAGACCTTTCAAACTGTAAATGTGGCCTGTCGGTCACTTCCCTGACAAGGCTCCTTCCTGTCCCGTTGCCCAATTTCAAGAGCATCCTAAGATCATAGGGTTAGCTATGTTTCTTTCCATTTAATAAAAAAGACTTGAAGGATATGTTCAGTACTGTTTATTTTTTTTATTTTTATTTTTTGTAGGCAAGACTTTTAGGTATGTGCCTAATCAGAAATTGGCTTCAAATATGAACGTACTCTGAAAAAAAGTAAAAAAAATAAAAATAAAAATAAAAATAAAACCCTAGTCTCTCCTGTTGTCTCCTAGTCTGGACTGTTTTAGTAGAAACAGAAGCAGTGGCTTCAGTTCATTAGCTTATACTGTAAATGTACTGTAGAAATGAGAAATAATTAACTAGGTGACACTGGCAATCACCCAATACTTCAACTGAACATATCCTACACCTGTTTTGTTTTTCACTTTACCTCTTCTTGGAAAGACTTGAATGTCACATTTTAATAAAACATTACATTAAGAAATATACACTGTCTTGTTATACTTTGAAAGTCCATGCTTATTAGAAAAAGAAAAACCCAATCTAATAAGTCTATTAAGTATTCACATTCTATAAATATACATTATTTGTAAAACCACAAAATGAGAACAGCATAGAAAACATTAGCATTACATTTTGTTTACATTACTGGCCTTAAGAGCTACATGGAAACTCTTCCACACAGAATATTACCTGTAAATTAGTATAAACTATATTGCAATTTCAATTTATATAAATGCCCTTTTTGTCTTTTTTTTAATTACTTACTTCTGATTTTTGTATTTGCTCCTTAGGCTATACCTGTTTATGTAGGCTAATCTAGATGTGTTAATGCCAATGTAAAGAAAGGAGGTAAAAGCAAGCACGTGGCAAGATTTTATCAGCAGATCTTAGTATATAATTTTTTTAATAAATTATTATATTTTTTCATTCCATATGATATTTTAAATTACTACCAGCTTCTTTAAAAAAAAATAAAAAAATGAATAAATAAATAGACAGTCATATACCAGGCGCTCTGGTTCGGGCTTCCAATGTCGTGATGACTTTACACGTTACTTTTGATGAACCAAGTGGTTTGTGTGTAGGCCAGATATAATACATTTACAGTCACTGTATTATATTATAGGAGAATATTAATTTATGTGTCGGGCAGCATTTCATGCTTTTAACAGATTTAATGGTTACACTTTTAAGGTTGCCCATTTTGAATGTAGCTCTTTGAGCGCCCTCTGCTGAAGACGGGGGGAACTGCACTGGTGCTGGTCCATACAAAGCTGCAAGGTATGCGAAGCTCATTCATTGTTAGCGCCTCATTAATACTCAGGCCACGGGATTTATGTCTCAGCATGAGCTCGAGTGCACACACTGCCGAAGAGTGCTGAAGTCTGAGAGTCTGACTGAGATTACACGATCAAATGCACTTTTTTAAGCAAGGTAAGGAACCAACGTACATATTTAAAATCAGTTTGCTCTCTCGGACTTGATCTGTTCTGATCTAATATTACTGAATGGCGTGCGAGCTGAATATCGTCAGGTGTGTGTTAGTCATTACAGGTGCTTATAGCATCCTTATAGGAAAAAACTACTTTTTAAGTAAACCATGCTACCATTAACAAAATGCACATATTTGCAAAAACAAAAGTTTAGAATTTTTGCAAATTACGGGCTATCAAGAGGTTAAACCGTGTTTAAGGGGGAAAACGATTCTGTTAAACGTTTACTTGGATTTGGAAATGATTAAAACATTGGAAGTTGGCTGTTGCGAATGAAGAAATGTGTCTGTGAGGTCGTTGTGTTAAACTAAATTTAACCTTAATAAGGTTTTAATGCCCTTGGGTTAAAAAAAGACATGTAAATGTCCCGTGATGTCACTGAACTGCAGATCAAGACCTGAGGTTGTGAATTGCTTTAGAGTGGGGTGAAAGCTCTCGCAGTCAATACGATGGTACTTAAATGCTTAAATAAAGAAAGTGTGACATCAACAAGTATAAGGCAGAGCTAGTGTATTTAGTTTGTAGTATGTTCTAAGAAAATGAGCACATGCTTTTGTATCACAGCAGTCTGAAGTCTGTAGTTCAAGTTTAATGAAGAAAGTGAAATTCAGGGTTTCATAAATGATCTTCGACTGGTTAATTCTTTTATTTCACAACAGACAAGTCACATGCACTGTTCTCAATAACATGTGCCTTCACCTGGCCGTTTGATTTATGTGCAGGTTTTACATGCAATTTTGCATAGGCTGCTTTTCTTTTCCTTTCTTTTTTTCTTTAATACTTAATTTGAACAATGAACATTTCTTGAAATAAAGAAAATCCTACGCTTATTCTGAAACACTTTGATAAAAGAGGTACCTACACTGGTGGTGTTGTACAGTTATCAACAGTGTGATGTTTGTTCTTGTGCCACTTTTCATCAGTCAGAGTTTTTCTTTAATATATGAGCACATCCAGTGAAAGCCTGAAGATGGAGTGGATTTGCTTTTAATGCTATTGATGTGTTTCTGTGTTTTCAATGTCTTTCTTTCGACCTTTTGACCCTGTTGAAAATGGGATTCAAAGTATAGTTATGCCTGTCTGCACAGGGGTAAACACATGTGTTGTGCCTTCAGGCTGCCTACTTAAATGTTTTTCTTTTTTGTGCTCCTATTACAAAGCATTTTAAAAGAAATATCACACATTCATTAAAAAAAACATTTCCAGATATTATTTTATTAAACAAAATTATCTACTGGCATTTGATAGTTAAGTAAAAAAAATGTACAGTGTGTATCACTCATGTCTGTTGACCTTGTTAAAGGAGAGCAATTTTAATTTTTTAATATTATGGCTCAGTTTTTGAGATTAAAAAAACAGCTTCTTCTGCAGAATCTGGATGCCAACTCCTCTGTAACGCTCTTTGTTTGGCTCAGCAGTTCTACTTGTTTCAAATATAGTTTAATGGACGTATTTTATAAGTACATTTATAAATGTATTTTATTGGTCCCTAATAAATTAACATTGCACCCAAGAGAAAATCTGTGAAATGTTGGTGTAGATGGTTTAGAAAGTAAAGGTTTTTGCAAGACCCTTTGAATAATAAAAAATCATAGAAGTTGGTTCATACGGAAAAGAAAAGACCCTTTGAATCATATTCAAACTCAGGTCATAAACATGACAAATGAGCTGTTGTCTGCTCTGAGAAGTGTGGTGTGATGCTGAGAAAATAGCATCCTTCAATTAGTCCAACACTGGATGATTTTTATAGTTTTGGACAACCTGTTGAATAAGGATAACAACTTGGGTCATTTAATCACGAATTACAGTTGACAAAGTACTTGTTGTCTGACCTGAAATGGGGAGTTAAGTGACTTCTTAAATGTGCTGCCAGACCTGTCGGCAGATCCAGAACATCCACTAAACACTTGACAAGTTTCCTTTCTTCTTTGTCAAGTCTGAAGAACACGTTTTGCCTTGGGTTTTTGTGAACCATGTCGCTGTTTAGCAAAAATGCTAAATGTTCCTTAAAGAAACTGCACACAGCAATGGTTACAATGTATGATGGTACATTCAAATTTCAAATAGACTGCTTGTCATGCTTTTACTAAGATAGGTGTGTATCCTTCATACTGGAATATATGGTTTATTCTCTAATGTAGACTTCTAATGTAGAATCAGGAAATGCACTGACCCACATACAGTGATACATTGCCATGTTTATCAGTGAGTCAAATCTGACGGTTTCCAAGTACTTGCATTGAGAATGTTTAGTTATGGCTGACATAACATCACCCTCCACCACCAGCACAGGCTTTTTTATAATCTGACTTTTACACAGTGGTGTTTACCTGGCTGACAGACAGTATACCACGTTGAAGAGTGAATATCTTCAAAACTAACCTTTGATACTTTTATGATATGTTATATGATATATGTTTATGATATATGATCATTTATGATAATTGCGTTGATTAGTTTGACAAGTGAAGATTTGACAAATCATGATCTCGTGACAAGATGCAAGAAGTGGTATTGTCAGCTTTCCTTTTACAAAACATAGTCAAGTCACCTTTATTTATATAGCGCTTTTAACAATACAGATTGTGTCAAAGCAGCTTTACAGAGTCAAATAGGAAAAGAGTGAAATAATGCAAAATGACATTAGTAAACACTCAATTTTCAGTTAAATGCTGTTCATCATTGAATTCAGTGATGTCAACATCCAGCTCAGTTTAAATAATATCTTTGCAATCATGTCAACGATAACGCTGGAAATGAAGTGTCCCCAACTAAGCAAGCCAGAGGCAACAGCGGCAAGGAACCAAAACTCCATCGGTGACAGAATGGAGAAAAAAAAAAACCTTGGGAGGCCAGTTCTCCTCTGACCAGACGAACCAGCAGTACGGAAAAATCAATTTAAGACGTAATAAAACAGACGATGAACACTATTAACAGCAATTTTATTATATGATGCAATCAAACTTATAGCAAAATGTGGTAGTTCTGTAACAAAGAACAAAGAAAGTGTGTTGTCATTATTGGGGATTTGTAGACATTTGAGAAGCACTAGTGGACACATTGTTGCTTAGCAAAGCTGCATTTATTTGATCAGTGATACAGTAAGACAGTAATATTGTGAAATATTATTCTGCCACAGCAGAATTATCTGGACAAATTTAATTTATTGTAAAAGTTTTATTGTAAAAAGTTTATTGTTTAATTTATTGTGGTGATGCAAAGCACAATTTTTAGCAGTCATTACTCCAGTCTTTAGTGTCACATGGTCCTTCAGAAATCACAATATGCTGATTTGGTGCTCAAGTAACATTTCTTATCAATGTTGACAACAGTTGTGCAGTTTAATATTTTTGTGGAAACCATAATCCTTTTTTAGTACTCCTTTGAATAGAAAATCCAGCATGTATTTGAAATAGAATTCTTATGTAACATTGTAAATGTGTTTACTGTCACTTTTGGTTAATTTAATGCATTCTTGCTGAATAAAAGTATTTAAAAAATGATTTGACCCTAAACATAATTGTTATAATGAATTAATGTAGCCTATATTCCTTTAGATTAAAAAGAGTCTTTTAAGATCAGGATGAACATTCAGCAAACTTTATCCAAAGGTTCGACTGGCACTGTGAAGGTTTTTTTTTAAATTTCTACAAATGTGAGAACATTTGTACACGAGCACATACAAGTGTTTTAGTTATATTTTGGTTCTGATACGATTCTCCCTTCCTGTTGTGCTAACCACCTCCTTACAGACTTGCCTTTAGCACTTAAAACACTTATTGCTTAGACATGTTTATCTGATCATGAGTTTTGGTATCCACTGAACCTGGAAAACAAAAAATGCCTCCACAGGATGAACATCTTCATAACAGTGAAGATTATATTTCATGTTATGCACAACCTGTCAAAACAAGGGGCAAGGCCTTTTTACTTGCTCCAAATAATCCTTAATATCTCATGTCAGTTGTTCATATAATTTTCAGTAGGACACTCAAATTACTGTGTTCCAGCATCAGGCAACTTTTGATTATAGGGTATGGTTAAAACGGGTTATATTTTAATACATATTTAATATTTACTGATACAGCTGTAGCAGTTAACTTAAGTTGGGAAGAACATTCCATCCTTTTATTAGAATTGAGTGATTGATATGAAATCTTTCCCACAGGTCGTTTGATAGTTTTCTACTTCAGGGCTTTTGAAAGCATTGCCACTCCTACATAATTACATTTAACCTTTCCATATCTGCTGTGTCATGTGACTGGAGCCTATATTTTTCTCTCTCACCCTTATTCAAGGACTTTTAACTAATTAAGCCAGGCATTGTGAGCTCAGTTCAGTTTTGAGTTAAAGAACAGGTTTCCTTGCATAACCACCACACTTGTATTCTCTTCCCTCCTACTCGGTTTCAGGTGTGAAGCAGTGAGTCATTCCATATCAAACACCTGCACCAGTATAAATGAGTTAACCTCACTACATCCCGGACAAGACCCCCTATTCATCCATATACATTCAGCTGGAATCATTAGATGTGGAAAAGAACACCATGTTCTCGATCGGCCGAACCTGCCTCAGAGGAATCTACAGTTGTCAATGGAACAGTCAAAACAGAAAACAAAATGTGAGATTTTATTCTTTACACTTTGCATTGCAAAATGAAGTTGCACATCAATGATGCACCCATTATCTCTTAGAATTTGCAGACCGTTTTCACTTGACGTAATCAGTTGAGAGAGGCGGAATAGTTTACCATGTCTAATAAATGTAGAATAGAATCAAAGAAAATGGTTGTCATTGAATGCCTCCTTAATGAACAATTCTCATGTAAATGCTCTTTCCTTTTAAGTGAGTACAAAGCTGTGAAGACTGGTGATCATGACAGGCAGAAAAGTATGTTAATTAGTAGCCTGGATACAAAAGCAAGGCTCTCAATTCTTTTGATTTGTGTCAGAAACAATTACCGATGCATTCAGAGATTTTGAAAACCCTGTGTGGGATGGACTCGTAATAATCAGCTATCATAATAAATAACCACTCGCTTTAGAGATTGGCCCCGATTTTCAATATTCGGATCAGTAGGCGAAACTCAACGTGAGAAGACGATGGCTGTGCGCCAGTGCCCCCCAGGCTCTCATTTGTGACTAACCTATGACTTTTTAAATCATCACACGCACACAGGTGGAGCATTGAGGGAAAGTTTTAAATAAACATATTCTTCTTTTTAGTGCTGATACATTTGTTAGTGGCAGTAAATAGGACAAAGAGAAGAGCTTACTGAAAAAGAAAAGAGATGATTGAAGTGTGCATTCTTGCTTTGTTTGTGTATAGAGGGCTTGCTGGTGGTTCTCCTTTCTGTCTTTTGTGTCCATACTTGCCCTGAGTTGGATGTACGTTTGTTTTATTGCCTTCAACGACCACAATGATGTAAATTGGTGAGCACATAAACACTATTACACACTTGCTGATTATATGACTATATTGTAAATCCATTGGCCCAGTGTTTCCAAGTGTACATGTAATACCTGGTTGTCATTCTGCCGTTTCATTTTCCTTTGCAGGCTTGCCTTCAAAACCTTAAAAAAATGGGTGAACTGGTACATGATAGTGATGGTCATTTCTGCTATGCTGGCCACATACTGCCTCTTTCTGCTGGTAAGAAGAGAGAATGGAAACATTGAAGGGCATAATGTGATCCGGATTGCTCAGCTGGTAGCATTCGTAAACAATGGTTGCACCAATAAGAACATTCTTTTTTTAAATTTCAGGTATTTGGATTGCTGCTTTTAGTAATCAGAGAGCCCTTGAATTTACACTGGCTGCATAAGGTACTCTTTACCCTTTCAACTTGTACTTTTTGTTGTTTGAAGGTTGCATTAAGACTTTTTTTTTAAATTAAATAGTTTTTTTCATTATTTTTGCTACTTTTTAAATGCCTTCTGTGCATTATTATTATTATTAGATGCTTTATGATTTTATTATTTATAATATAGTCTATCGATATATTATGTAACCTTGTCACAGAACAGGTGTCAATCTTAAAGTCAGTTATGAAAATATTATATAAACAATTGTTTTAAAACTATAATGCAAAAAGAGTAAAACAAGTTTTAATATTTTTTAACACAACTCATTTTCACCACAGTGAAAACCATTTAGCCCCTAATAAATTTATTTGTAAATTTACTTAAGGTAAATATTATGTAAATTGTATCATTTATACATAAAAGCTGACTATAAAATTAGTGTTAAAAAAGACCTCAGTGCTCATAGTTGAGGAAGCAATCTCATATTAGTTATCTTTAAAACTTGGGTAACAATCTATATCACTGTCGGTCATAGTGCATGAAGGAAGTTCACAGGATGTTAATGAATGATCCCAGTACATTAATGATTCTCTGTTCAGGTGTTTCTGTTTTTAGGTCTCTTCACTGTTGCTTTAGGCACAGCTGGATTTTGGATAAAATGGGAAGAGGAGTGGAAAACTGTATATATGTCATTTCAGGTAAGAAGCCTTCAACCATTCAGCATTTCAGTAATGGTACATTGTCCTTTATGTCTTTGCAGCTGGTTCTCATTGTATTTCCTGTTACCTTATCTATTCTAAATGGCAGTGAGATATTTTACACTAATAGCATGCATATCCCTCAGCATGATGTTATAGTATACTGCATTTATCACAAGACTGTCACTCAGGTGTCCATATCTCTAGTTACACCACTATTGTTGTACTGTAGTGTATTAAAATCCCATCTTTGGTTTCCCGTAGGCCACTGCTCCTTTCCTGCAGCTGGGTGCTGTGGTGGCTTTGACCTTGATCAGCTGGCTGGTGTTCCAGAGTTATCATAGAGCAAAAACAGCTGGTCAGTGTCTCCAAAACAGCTTCTGACTGCACATTATATTGCTTATTAAATTGCTATTCACCAAACAGATAAATGCATGGACATTTACAAATTGATTTAAATTAAAATCAATAGAATTTGTATATTACCTGTTTTTTAGTGTGTACTTTATACCTTTGATTAATGTTACCAGTTGATGTAAATGTGAAAGTTAGCACCAGTGATGCCTTTAATTATGCCAAATACAGATATTTTTCTGTATGTCTTTGTCTTTGTAGCTTGTAAGGTTTTTATAATGATGACCTTCCTGGTAGTGTCTGCTGCTGTGTTCCTCTGTCCCCTTGCAATCTGCTCTCCATGCATTACTAATAATCTTCCCCCAAAACCGGCCCTCGTTGGACACCGCGGTGCTCCGATGGTAAGTGGTAACGCCTTAGTTGTAACTTTTACATTTAGAGACGTTCTTTCCTTTTGTTAAAACATGTTTACACTGGCGTGCCAATCAAAATCTTGTCTTTGCTGTTTATTCATGTAAACATTGCTGTTTACACACGATGAATCATCTGCTGTAGCTTCTGAATCGATTTAGGATTAGGATTATGATGATTATGGCATCGTTCCCAGGTTATAAGCTATCAATTTGGGGGAATGTAATTCATTAGCGTGTCAGTCTGTTGGAACATTTTTCAAACATTAGCAAATTATAGATACAATAATCACAGTGAAAACATTTACAGTCATTAAAGAACATGTAGTCCACATCCAGAAATATCATTTGAATAGCTGACTATCTACAATTCATATACAACCTGTTAAATTCCACTGGCGGGGAAGGTGGAGGAGGTGTTTTGACATCTGAAGCTCTGTAGGTTTGATCTCCCTGCGCTCACCAGGATACTGGAGGTTAACTGTGAATAAAAACAGAGGCGTGTGAAGAACACAGATGCTACAGCTTTTGAATTTAGTTTAAACCGAGCATGAAACCTGAACATATTTAGTCGCAAAATAAGGTCGTAAAAAAAAAAAAAAAAAAAAAAACCGTAAGTCCCCCCCCATTTTAAAGGTGTCCTTCCCTCCCTTGTAGTAACAAGCCCAGAAAATAAAATTAATTAAGAACACATATTGTTAAATAAAGTAATGAAATCATATGTTGTAGTAGCACAGATTAAACCTGTAGATGAAAGTCAAATTGCAAATTTTATATGATGTGTGTGATGTGTGTGGGTGTGTATATTAATATAATATATATATAATATATATATATATAGTATAATATATATATATATATTATATATATATATATACACACACAAATATATATATATATATATATATATATAATTTGTATTTAGAGGCTCCAGATGAACCCGTTGATGTCGTCAGGAAGAGTTATGGAGTGGGATGTGGTGGCTTTTGATGGTTTTTGTGAAAAAAACACAGATGTGCAACTCGGGTAACAGAGTGTCACTGAAACACTATGCTTTCTATTTTGTATATATGTGTGTGTGTGTAATGTATTCTGTTGGGTGTGTGTGTTAGTCCTGTTGTCTATCATTTTTTTCAGCAAGGACATGAAGCCTTTTCTTATGCATGACAATGGTTCAAGCTTTTTGCTGCGAACAACTGATGTGAAGGATAAGTTTTTAGGTCGAGATGGTGACATGCACACTAACTTCACATTGCAAGAGTTACAGACTTTAAATGCAGGCGAATGGTTTGTAAGGGTGAGGACAGATTTTTTTTTTTTGTATTTTATGTGTAATTACTTTCTGTATTTTATTTAATTTAAGTTTTCCAATATATATATATAGCTTTTATGTAGTCCACCACATTTGACAGTAATTTCTGTTATGTAACAATATAATGGAAATAGAAATGTAAAACAATTCATTTTTACAATTCATTACACAATTATATTCATTATATTATATTATGAAAGATCTGTTGTAAAGACAGCTCATGTGCAGTTGCATTTGAATGCAAACTAGATAAAGCAGTCAACATCTCTGTCAACATGAGGAGTATCTGTTGATAAGAGCAAACAACCTTGAACTCCACTGAAGTTGCAGCTTTAATCAGTATGAGCAGATGTTGAGCAGAAAACAAAACATTCTTCCACTTTGCATTTGATATTCACGTTCTGTTTCAGTTCTTCAGCAGTGTGATGTCAAAATAACAGATTTGTTTAAAATGATATCTTTCGATTTTTCAAATATAGACCGATCCATTTCAGTCAGTGTCATCGCTCTCAAAGGAAGAGAAGATGGAGGCTAACAACCAGACAGTACCATCTCTTTCTGAGCTCTTAGTCATGGCCAAAAAGCATAACGTCTCCCTCATATTTGACCTAAAAAACGAGAAAAACTCAACAGGATTCCACAACAGTGATTCTTACTACATCACTGAAACGATCAAAAAATCAGGCATCTCACCAGACAAGGTAATAATATCAATGAAATTTAATATATATTTCTATTACACTTTCAGAAACTTCTTGGTACGCCCTTTTTTATTTGTATTAAATGTCAGAATCCTAAAACATTTTGTTTTGTTCTATCAGTGTTATTTTAGTATTGTGTATATACAATGATTGTATTTATTAAATTAGTTTTTAACAAAATATTTCTATTTCCCTTTTTTATTTCAGGGTAGGTTTAGTAATGTTAGTACCTCTGCTTATTTATTTTATTTCAGATAAATAGGCAACATTTCTAATTTTTGTTTAAGTGTTTTTGAGTTTAATGTTACAATGTTTTGCACCATTGAATGTAGTTTTAGTATTCTGTATCACTTTCAGATATGGTGGCTTCCTCCAGAATATAGACATGACGTGAGAAACATTGCACCAGGGTTCAAGCAGGTGTATCATAATGAACAAGACATGAAAGCGGATGGTGGAAGCTTTCTGAATATGAAATACAGTTTGCTGAATGCTCGCGAAATAAGGTAAGTGTAGGAGGATTTGTGCGGCTTATCTGACATGCAGAGACATGATGCTGCTGCCATTAATGTTGGTATGATCTCACAGCCTTAGGGAACGTTCGCACAGGGTTTTACTTTCTTACAAAGATGACAGAAATGCTATGAAAAATGAATGGCGATCTGTAGCTTAAACTTACAAATGTATCTTCTAATGATTATAGTAGCAGGAATGCCGAGTTACCAAAATTCAACACATGATGATTGATGAAACCTTTTCCAGACGCTATTGTGTCCGGTTGGGTGCACCTGTCATTTTATAATTTTACCTGACAGTTAAGATGAAGAAAGACTGACTGAAATCTTTACTGATGAATAAGACTGCATGTTAAAACGGTCCTGCCACTCCTGTCTATTGTGCCGAGAAAACTGTCTTGTTGCGACCTGTCTAAAGGTCGCTGATATGGAGCCAAAAACAAGTAAATAGAAGGAAGATTTGTTTCTTTTTTTTATTTTGACATGCATTTTTTTATTTTATTTCACTGCACAGTGAGCTGCGGGAAAAAAACGTGTCCGTGAATCTGTGGATTGTAAATGAGCGCTGGCTCTTCTCATTACTGTGGTGCTCCGGTGCCAGTTCAGTGACCACCAATGCTTGTCACATCCTCAAAAACATGTCTAAGCCTGACTGGCATCTGGTAAAGCTCAGCCTATCTTTTCACCTATCACTGTGTATTCTGCCATAAAAGAGAAGATATTTTTCCATTTTGTATTCACATGGGCTTGTCTGAATATGTAACTCCTCTGGAATCCTTTGTTTGTTTGTGTATCTCTCTTTGCACGTAACAATGAAAGGAGCCTAATATCTACATGGGAATATGGATCTCGGTTGACGTGATATCGTGGCTGTTGAT
Organism: Sinocyclocheilus anophthalmus; assembly: GCA_018155175.1. Taxonomy (NCBI): domain Eukaryota; kingdom Metazoa; phylum Chordata; class Actinopteri; order Cypriniformes; family Cyprinidae; genus Sinocyclocheilus; species Sinocyclocheilus anophthalmus. The sequence continues at coordinate 416,810 of JADLZN010000163.1, forward strand.
GTTTAGCCTGTTTCTCTGGCAAAAGTAAGCAATGAAACTCACCACATGCAGTATAATGCTGTTAAATTGATTTTAAAGAATTTTTTGGTGGAGATTTTAATGAGATCATCTTCTTCTAGCTGATAATTGTAGGTTGTATTTTGTTAGTTAGAATAGCTGTAAACCTTTAATCTGTATATTTAATTACTATTCTAATATTGTTTATTCTAGGTTGTTATATGGTACGTTCCCATTTATAATACCAGAAACAATTGATTATTTTATAAATATACATTTTTGTGTATTATAAATTCTAATGTTGATTAAATGCCATGCCTGTATGGGGCAAATCGTAAATAATAATGTACCCTCATCACCCCTCCCCCCGTCCAGGGTATATTAGCAATAATGGCAGGCTAAGTAAAATTTATTGCAAGTAAGCTAGCTGGTGTTACCAACTCTAAAAGATATCCAACCAGATTTCCCAAGAACTGAACATGTCCATCACACATAATGTCAAAATTCATAATACCACTCAAAAGAAAAACAAAAAGAAGCAAATGTTAATCATAGCTATGAACAGTTATTTATTTCAGGACTTCTAGATTAATTTAATAAAAGTAGTCAGAAGTGCCACTAATTGAAGAGTCACTCAAATGTTGATGAGCAGAGAGTTTATAATGGGCATTTTTCTCTGTTTATAAGCAGGAGGAGGAACCATGTTTTTCGTCAGAATACAAGCGAGAGAAGTGTCCCCCTGCTTCCTCGCTGAATGATACCATCCCTGACACGACAGGGCGTTTCCTTGGTTCACTTTTTGAAGGATTGTATGTGGGCATTGTCAGAAAACCACACCATGTTAAATGTTATGCAGTAAATTCACATAATATTTGTTCTTTTAATGTAGACTGCATATATAAGACATCGTTTGATTTGAGGATTTATAGATTTCCTCATTAGGGCAGCATATTGTGCAGTGCTGCCACCTCTTGTCAGAGTTAGGTCAGGAGAACTGACACTTTTCTTAAATGACAAGACATTTTACAAGGGTTGTTTACTTTAGTGAAAAATTTTAGACCTGTCCCAAACATTAACAGTGTTCAGTGTCAATAGCAGAAAAAGTGTTTTGCAATACAACATGAGCACAATAAGTGTAGTCAAAGACACCTAGTGTTTTAAATGAACAATATTTGTATATAGATATGTAAATATTTTTAATTGCTATTTTTTTTTTGGCAAATGGGCATTCAAGACAAAATTCAGAAAAGAGGTGGTTTAAGTATAACTGTGTTGTTGTGTGTTCATTTAAAAAAAAGTATGGGAGATCAAGGTTGGCTGGACAAGATCTGGCTGGTACAGGGTTCATTTTGGGGTCGTAATATTTTGGTGTTGCCACAAAACTGAATGTTTGCCCTTTTGGCTCACATTGGTTCTATAAAGACATCTATAAAAATTACTTTATAAATATTAGTTATGGGAGACATTTTTCATTTGTTGTACAGTTTGGATACCTGTGATTAATTATGCTTTCCAGGTGACATCATTTATTGCTAATATAATGATTCATGATATATTATTAATTTTCACAACTTTTACAATCTTTTAAATAACCAATAGGGAAACTTTAGAAGATGTTTTGCTCCTCAAAGTGCCTGTTTATACCTTTTTATGCCATCCAAATATGTAATATTTCAAGAATCAGTCACTGATTCCCCATATTGAACACCCCATATTGACTGAACAATAACTTTGTTTGAGCGATTAACAAGTTATTTTTATTGATATATTGCAGTCCTAAATACGTGGGTGGCATAACCGGTATAAACGGGGGCAAAAGCAACATCTAAAATCTCCCTATTGATTATTTACAAGATTGTAAAAGTTAAATAAAATTAATGATATATCATACATTTTTATTTAATCATAAAAACACTATCTGGCAAATTTGGGTTAAGTGGTGTTAGTTTGGTTTAAAATAAACGTTTACATCTGTTCAGTTTGTTGCATCCCTTTATAAATTGTGCCAACCAACCACACAACCTCAGCCACAAGTGCACAATATAACTTTTTTATTTTTATTTTTATAAGCAAATATTTTGGGATACTGAATGTGAGATTTTCATCAAGGGAAAAAAAAATCGACCAGTCAACCCTGCCCTTGCTTTTTAATGTGAATTCCTTGTATAAAAATGGTAAAAGCTGTTGTTGTTTCAAAATCTATGTTTGTACGATGTAAATGTAATAAAGCAAAAGTTTCAATTAAATTGATCACAAATACTTTGCATAATACTACTGAACGTGTCACCAACCAATGCACAGACTGAAGACAGGTCTGGATCAGCGTGTGAGTGGAGCGGAGTGACCGAAGAGATAATACACTGAGCGATCTGTAACCAAATCCACTCCGGGATTTTCATTTGCCCAAAGCGTTGATAGAGCGACATCGAATGAAAAAACACTGAGGGAAAAACTACTCCTAACAAGCTAGTAACTAATATCATGTTTCCCCCCCCTCATTCTAATACAGTCCTTATTGCTATAAAAGGCTATAAAATTGGCTTCTACCGACTCCTGCAAAGCAGGTTCACCGTTTCTCCAGTAGGTGGCACGATATACTTCGGAATAAGAATTTCCATGGTCAAACTTGCATCACCCTTTTCTGGCAAACACGGTGTTTTCCGATAGACTTACGAAAAAGATTTCAGGTATATTTATTGTGATAGTTTTTAACCCATTCCTTCCTTTCTCTTTGCTAGCCACAACTTAATACATCACATATATGATTAGCCTTCGCCGTTATACAATAAAGCTGTATGTTTTCCCCTATGAAGACAAGCTTAATAATAAGCTCTGTTATCATTTATCCACAATTTACACGTGGATGAGTAAGACCCTGTTACTGCAGACCGCCCTCCAGTTTCACTTGGTTCCCCTCAAAACTTCCCAATGCTGGAGCCGAAGGCAGATAACGGGAATCCGCCTCACGCTCTCACTGCTTCCACAACAAGCATCTGCTGCCAACTGGAGTAACTTCTATTCCCGTCTTAAATAACGTTACTAGAACTTCCCAAAAGAAGCAATATCGTCACTGTGAATGGAAAAACTACGGCAAAACTTTTGAAAGTCTGGTCGGAGTAACTTGAAAGTGACAGCTGGCCCGAAAAGGATTTTTAAAGCGTAATTATTTATTTGGAGAACTAGTCAAAAGGTTGCAACTGGATTTACACGATCACTTTTCTAACAGTCTTCACATCATGGTACATAAATATGGTAAGTTCCGTTAAAACAGTTAGCTTCAGTTGTTATAAGAAGACGATATCTTATAAACATTTGGCAGTGATTTAATTGTTTTTAACGTTTTTCAGTTTCGATATATGTGTATTTTCCAAGTAGGAATCTTTTGGAAACCCCAAGGGAAACAGGAAGCATTAGTCTGAAGTGAGATTATGTAACTTTTAATAAAACCGCTATTCTTTACATAAGCTCAATGAATGTCAAGTGTAGCATAGGCGACATACTGACTCTGTTGAACCCATCACAATCTGTGATGTTTATGTGGAAGCTCCTTATCTCTTCTTCCCTTAAACCTTTACCAGAAAGATTCAGAAACCCTCAAAATGTTTTTATGCTTAAAAATCTGTCAATGCCACTGTTAGCGAAGCATTATTTCATTTAAAGAAAGCATAAGCACCATTTTCAATAAAAACTTTTAACAACAAATGTTTAAATAAACCTCACAGGCATTGTTATTGCTGTTGTATTGCTTATTGGATACAACAGATACATTTTCAAGCTCATATACTATGCTGAACTAAACCTGTGATTACTCTTATAGGACACCTGTGTGAACATGACAACTAACTGGTTAACTGTAAAACTGGTTAACAAAATTGTAGCATCACTTATTATCTAAAGCATTTTAAGTGTGACTTAGGTGTCTAAATTTTTTTTTATTCTTTTATTTTTTTGCTACTATATGGTCCCTTTTATTCCATACGAGTAACCCACCAAATAAGACAGGCTGTTATGCAAGAGTAATAATTCATTTATTTTTATCTGCTTGCTGAAAAACTGTTGTTAGACAGACCTGGTTGAGTTGAACATCTGGCTGCACACCCCTTCTAGGGGTTCTTGTAATTATAGGCAAGTAATGTCAGATTTCAAGCATCTAGCATAGTGCAGAGCCTTTTCAGAATTAGACATGCATCTAAAAATGTCTTCAGACTGTCAGAAAGCATATGTAGGTAATGGAGAAAAGGCATTAAAATGAGTAGGAGTTGTACTGAAATAGAAATGCTTGTCTTTTCTTTTATTTCAGATACCAGAAGAGCAGTTGGGCTACTGAAACAGTACCAGGCTACTCTGACCAGCCCAGAAGAGCAGGCCCTGAAGACCAGCGTGGAGAAGGTCTCTTCCATCTTTGGCAGTCATCTTTTTCAGGCTCTGCTGGGTGAGGTTTGTTTCTGTGTATGGCTCTCAAAACAAATAATGATTTACTGTCATTATTTAGGGCTGTACCACTTGATTCCAGTACATTCTATACCAAGCAAAATGTTCCAAGAAGCCACGTTATAGTTTGTTCAGCTTTACTAACCACTGCTGATATTTTTCTAAATGGTACATTTTGTTTTCTGTCCATGGACCAGCTGCCTCAATTCCCTTGTTTACATTAACAATGGCTTTAGGATATAATAGTTTCACCAAATAGACTAACATTACTGACGCTGCCTTACAAATTATGAGTTTTACGAGTTACTTATTTCGTACATGAGAAATCAGACCCATTGGAACTTGCTCATCTGTTGCACTCATTTCCATTATCCAAGTTTTGAATTATTGGATTAAGCCACATGAATAGGTCCTTTCAGAATAAAAACAAAAGGTTGTCTGTTTTTAAACCGAAATCTTACTAAATGGGTCCTCACTGCTGTCTCTAATGGCTTGATCTTTTGCATGTATTTGAGACTTTCAGAATGTTTACCGAAGTTTGTGCCACTGTTCTCAAGTTACACAACGAGTCAGACTTTCACAACCCCAGATGATTTAGCAGTACTGTGGATGTGCTCTGTCACATTTTAATGATGTCTCACAACAAGCCAGAATAAGAAAATATACAAATAACAATAGGTATCACTGTCATGCCAGGTGCATCTTACAAATATACGATATTTCCTAACTTATTTTTAGTTTTTGTCCTGCAAAGGAAACAAATTAGTCCCATTACGAAATGGTTGAGTGGTTATCTTAATTACCAGGCCCAGGCTTTAATGAGGCCTGCCTGCTGCTGTTGCTGTGATTCAGAAGAGTAGTACCACAGGGGCCGTGATCAAGCCTATGGGGTTGCGTTGCCATAGGACTGTAGTGAGGAGAGGGACAGGTTTCCCCTGATCTCAACTCATGGGTTTTCTCACATGCCATTGGGCATGACAGGCTTATGATGTTGTATGTGATACTGTTGTGCATGTGCTGGTCATTCTAAAAATGCAGAGAAAAAAGTTTTATATAAAGTCTATTTTATTTAAACCTGTAAATATATAAAGTATATCAAGTTTATATAATTTAAAACAAAGATGCTACAATTTTGTGAAAATTATTATTATTATTTTTTTAAGATTTCAAAGTATATAATACAAGTAAATTTCTTAATTTTTTGATCACATACACTACTCTCAAATGCAGTAAAATCATAATACTGTGGAATATTACAATTTAAAATAGCTGTTTTCTATTTAAATATATTTAAAAATGCAATTTATTCCAGTGATTGATGCAAAAACTGATTCAGGAAATCTCATTTAATATAATGATTATTTGTGCTCAAAACATTCTTATTTTTTACTATGTTGGAAACAGTTATGTTGTTTAATATTTTTTGAAACTGTGATTTCAATCTCTTATGAACAGCATTTATAAGAAAGAGAAATATCTTGTTAAAATCTGCCATTTTTGAACAGTTTCATGCATCCTTGCTGAATAAAATTATTAATTTCTTAATAAACATTACTGACCCCAAACTTTTTGAACAGTAGTGCATAAGTTGTTTCCTTTTTTAGCCGAAAATCATTTGGATTCTGTTGAGGGGATTTTACCTTTTATTATGATACCTCTGGTGTTACAGGAAGTGTCAGTCACTTAAATCTTCCTGTTTATTTTTTCATAGTGGTAAGCTTTGTGATTGAGGGGTAAAGGGTATTATCATTTTTTAAAACAAATATGGCTCCTGCTGCTGGCATTTAGGTATATATACTTTCCTGTGCCTCTAATAAAGCTGTTTGACTACAGCAGGCCAAACAGATGTTGCAAATACTCTCATTTATTAGACTTTAAATCAGTCATGAGAGTCTCAGCTCGAAACTGGCATAGCACAGTAAGAGGATAAGGATTCCACACATTCCAGAAAGAGGCTGGATCATAAGCGGGAATGTGGGATAACATGTAGGTTGATTGATAAACAAACAGCTCTTGGCTGCAGTGAAGTACTCCCATCTGACCTCAGGCCAGATTAAGCAGAGAGTATGGCTTTGTGCAGGACGGCCCATTCTCTCTCTCAGGTACTGGGGAGAGGGGTCATGTGAGGCTGAGCTGAGAGCAACATGTGGTTTCAATCGTCTCTCCAGCCTCTTGGGTGTTGGCCAGAGTTAAAAAAGGGAATACAGTATGAATTCTAGCAAAAATTAGGCAGATTAAGAATGTATTGTCAGATGGACACTATAACATTATATATTTTATATGAAATATTATAGTATTTTTATATTATATTTTGATTTGTATTATTATAGTTTAATATAGCTTTTAATATTGGGGTTTTAAGTGACAAAATATCATGCGGTTATACATGATGTTTAATCCTCAGTCATTAATCTCATTCACATAATTGAAGTGTTCTTAGACTCTTAAGTTGAAAGCCCTTTGTTTGTTGTGGCATCAAAGAAAAGTGATCATCGAATATATTGGGGATACAATGAGGCTTGTAACAATTCAGTTCTGTGATGCACTGTGGGAGGGAGGAAGATTCGACCGTGGGCTTGTTTGGTTGTCTGCATGATTGCACAATTTCGAACAAAGGTTTTCCTAACTGCACACTCATCCCTTTGTTTCCAAACACACAAACAGACTAGGGATCACACAGGTTTTGTGCCCAAATATGACCCAATATCAAGGCAGGGCTATTTTTATTGCTGGGGAAAACAGTCCATTATTCCTCAGTACTTTCTCAGTACTTAGTACAGAGTTTCGTTTTGTGTTATCATGTTTTAGTTCCTTCTAGACAGTTTTCAGTATTTATATATATACTATAACGAGTCAGCCTACTTCACTTTCACCTTGTATCAAGTGCTTTTTAATTCTCACTAATGCTGCATTTATTTAATCAAAACTACAGCAACAGCTGTAATATTGTGAAATATTATTTCAATTAAATATATATGATAACAACAGTTGTGCGGCTTAAAATGTCAATATTTCAAAAGAATGGTATTTATTTTAAATAGATTTTTTGTAACAGTATCAATGTCTTTGTCAATTTTGATCAATTTAATTCAATAAAATTCACAGTCAAAAAAAAGTAAAAATGTTATAGCTGTGTCACTGATCATAGTTTTACAATGTACCTACAGAGGAAAAGCGGTGAGAATTATATTGAATTCACAGGATAATACATGTAGTTTGTACTGTAAAATATTTTGTAAATGAAGTAGGGCTGCACAATTATGACAAAAATCATAATTGTCGATTATTCCCTTGAAATTGTAATTGCGATTATTAATTACGATTATCACAATTTACATTGAATGATGTTTATACCATTGTTTGATGCAACTGCATGCCGTATTTTTATATGAAAATAAACAAGCTGAAAACACTAACTGAAAAACTTTTAGTGCTTTTCTATAGTATTAATCCTCAAATCGGGTTGGTTTCTTCTTTAAATTATAAAAAAAGAAAAAATATGAATGGTATTATAGTGTTATACTAAAACTAAAATTAAAACAATGGAAAAACCCTTAAGATAACATGTAGAAAGAAAGAAAAAAAACGCATCTTAAGCACACAGAATAACATAAGTGGACTTTGAACGATTAATTGCCGCTTTGAACGATTACGTAATTGTGGCATCCATAATTGTAATCGCGATTAGAAATTTGATTAATTGTGCAGCACTAAAATGAAGTATATTTTACCATATAATATGAATGAACTGTAACAGTACTGTTTTAAACTATAAAATATAGTTTAGAATCAGTATATGTGGGAAACTGGTTCAGGATGGTTTTTAACATAACACCCGAGTGTTAAAAGTCAGTTTTCAACAAATCAAATGTGTGTTAACTTAATATTGACATTGAAATGAGGTGAACCAAGTGAAAAGGAGAGCAGTTGTGTAAAAATGATTCTGTGTAGAGGACTGTGTAGTTAAGCAAAATTACTTTGTGTTTTTGTTCAGTGGCCAGGAATTTATGTGGTCTTTTAGGATTTACTTGGCTCTGGGAACATTCTGCTGAAACGCTTTTTATTTTGGAGGGAAAAAAAAGTATCATTTCTTTTTAGTGCACACACAATCTGTTATATCCATGACAGTAAGTAGCCCTAGACATGAATAATCATTGATGTTGCCTGCTATGTTTCACTCAATAATGCATTTGAGGGGAAAGGTCTCTTCGATGAAGACATAATTCATACTCACACGTCTTCAAAGACATTCAGGACAGCTTTACTAAATGAGGAGGTGTTTCTGTCTGACACACTTATGCATTTCCATTCATCCTACAGCTGCATGTTTTATAATCATGCAGCATTTAGTGGAAGACTCTACGCTTTAGTTTACTTTCCCCGTCGCTCTCTTTCTTTTCTCCGCTCTCTATTTCTCATCTGGCTCTTACCAGGCAGGCGATGAAACCGCTTCCCACACACTGTTCTCCTCCCACTCACACAGGCTCACACAGACACAGCCATGATGAGTCACATAGCCCCATTCTTCTACTGTCTTTCCCGCTGCACCCCAGTGGGACTCCATTACTGCCCCTAACAGCTCCCCCCCACACACACGTACATGGTCCGCATACGCCGCCAGTCCGAGTGCACTGCTTATCTGTCCAAAAAAAGAGTTGCTTTTCTCTCAAGCTCTTTCTTCTTCCGTCTTAAAAAAGATTTGCTCGTTTCTTCCAGTGCAAAGTGGGCCGAGAGCGCATTATGCTTCAAAGGCACAGCGAGGTAACAAGCATCTCATTATGTTATTAGTGCAGGCTGTGGGCCAGTGTGGGAGTGTGGGTGACATCAGCAGCATTGTCTCCCTCCATTCTCATCAGCTGGTCGTCCCTCTGTTGGTGACCACAGGCCACGGCAGTTAGTGACCTGAGAGGTAATGAGGTAAGACGTATAGAGAGGAAGAAAGGGTGGGGTGAAGAAACAAATCATTCTTGTTGGAAGGGGGGAAGAGGTGGTTTGGGGATACGACCAGGACAGTAGCAGTCCCGTTAGGAGACCAGAAACATCCCAATCTTTGATGTAACCGTCAGAAGTTATTAAAATAGACCTTTGTAAGTATTAAATACGTAGACATGAACACAAGCAAGAATGCTGTTGTTCAAAGAATTGCAGCCATTCTGATATTTAGACTACCAGAATGATTATGATATTGCCTTTGTATTGATTTTGAGTTACACAATATTTTGAGATACTTTGTCCATTTTTTACAAGTTCAACCTTTGTCTCTGTGCAACACGCAGTTCTGAATAAATCAATATATAATTGAATCGGTTGAGTAAATGATTCACTCACTCAGGAGTGTCATTTATTTCCCAAAATAATCAGTGCTTTTGAATTAAGCATGGTAAACTGTGGTAAACTAAGCGAATAGTAAATTATAATGTGTCATTGAGTCTCTCATAGAGACACTTGTCGTCACCTACTGGGGAAACAATTTAAACCTTCAGAAAAAGTCAATGATGAACTGACGGTCTGTTTTTAACACACAAACAAACAAGTGCCTCCACATTTTAAGACCGGAATTAACTGTCGGTCAGAGCAGTTAAAGGTGGAAAGAGCTGCAGTGGACAAACAAATTGTTTAATAATCAAATTCTGAAAGTGAAAATGATTTTGACCATATTTTAGAATGAACTATGAAAATATGGGGCCATATACATGCAAGTTGCGGTCAGATTAGTGAAATTTTGGCAAGACTTTGTTGGTAAAACAGGTCCACTGTTCATTGTTACAGAACTTACTTTCAAACCAAGCAGCTTTCTGTTGGTCAGCGAGCGAATATGCTTGACCAGTTTGAAGACGAGTGCAATTTGTGTGGGGAACTCCAGATCACGCGGATTCCTATTAAAATAACTGGAATTCTGCTCAATTTCTCTGCACAATGTTAAATGTGACTACACTGTACTTGATTAGGCATGTGTGAAAAAAGGGGACAACCACTTCGAGGATTCGATTTATATATATATTTTTTTGTCTAAATGCTTGTACCTTCAGAAAAGCTCAACAATTTGTTTGATTCCAGTGGTCCAAGCAGGTTTCTCATTTACTGATTTTATGTGAATACTTATAATCCCACAGCTCTGCTCTAGTGTGCACTGATGATTTTAACATGCTATTCCAATTGTCCCAATTTGCACAAGTGTAAACACTCAACACCAGAGCCACTGTTACCTCTGCTAATGTCTGCAGGCTCTGCGCTGACATGAGTGAGTCATGTAAAAAGTGCCTCTAAGTGAATGTGATTGCTCCGGCTCTCTAAACCCAGTATGGACTGGAATTTTGGATGAGGCCGCTGGATGATATTTATAGAAACCCACAATAGTAGGAACGATGCTCAAGTTGAGCCAAAAGTTGACATTGGTCTTGACCTTGCTCACTGTACACCTATGCTTTTTGGCATGGCTTACAGACTTACTAATCTATTGATGGGGCTCATGAAATGTTCACAGAAATGAACACTTTGGCATAATTTACTCACTCTCATGTCTATGGAACCCCTAAGGGGACATGTTGATAGAAAAATTGTATTTCAATGCTTTTGTGTTCGCTCGAAAAACATTTGCGTTGTAAAGTTTCTTGGGGAATGCAAATGTTATGCTCAAGAATACAAGGTTCCTCATGGTAGTGGAGAAGTTTTGCAAGAAAAGCCCAAAGTATTGAAATATATATTTATTCCTCTTACCTCAGATTAATTCCACCACAAATGTTTTGTTATTTGAATGCAAAGTCCTCCCATTTTTTTTTAACAATCTTTGCATCCCTTTAGGGGCTAAATACATATTTCTCAGAAGCCTGACTGACGTTCTTCTGTGAAGCACAAAATGAGAAATTTATAGAATGTTCAAGCTGCTCTTTGCCATAGAAGGCAAATGGTGTCCAAGGATGTTAAACAAATGTTTAAAGCAAGATTTCAGTGAATAACAACTGTGTTTTTCAATTCAAACAAATCTATTTTATATCTTCATAAGACTTCAAATATAGCACACAAGCATGAAGTACTTTTATGGTACTTTTATGATGATTTATTATGTTTTTGGTCCTTTTGGGAGTTCTTGGTTCCCATCCACATTCATTGTGTGAAAGAGAGAAATTCAGATATTCTGATAAAATTCTCCTTCAAATGTTTCACGCAATAAAGTAAGGCATATAGTGTTGTAACAACTTAAAGGTGAGTAAATGACAATTGTAAATGGGAAATTTATTTTTTGGGTGAAGTAATCCTTTTTTTTCTCTCTTGATAAATGCTGGAATGCCAGCCTCATTTATACTATACATTTATTATTTTATATATTTTTTCTTTGTTATTAATCTAAAAATGCAACAGAGGTATTACATATTTCAGCATAAATACCTGCATTATTTAAATAGATTCCCTCAATGACATCACTATTCCATTATTCTCAGATATTCAGGAATGCTACGAGGTTACCCTGCAAATGAATGCAGCGCAAAATGGAGTTAAAGACCGCATCTCTGTGGACACATGGGAGGTAAGAGCTCTAGAGATAGGGCAGCTATATTTTACTCACCCTTATGTTTTCCAAACCCTTATATCTTTGTTATCCTTCATGAATCTGACTGATCTGGTTCTCAAGTTTAGCTCACTGACAGGTGAAGCAGTTAACAGCTCACAAATAGGAAGATTATCAGTGAATATCTTAAATTTGACTTGTTATTCGCACAAAGCTGTCATATGGTTTCAGAAATGTAGATGAATCCTATTGACCATATTTTATGATACTTTTGTAGTGCATTTATATCTGTCCCCAGTACTTTTCTTTGTCACCAATAACAGCGATTAGCACAGACAAAGATTTAGAAACAACATAGGGGAGGGAAGTTTACAGAGAAGTTCTGAACAAAAATAGAAAAAAAGGGAAAGAATGAAAGAGAGAGCATGTGGAAGTTACAGACACTACAGAACATTAGTCATATCTAGAAAGCACTGCAGTGGTAACACCAAGTGCTCCTCGGTGGGCTGTGTGATGATGTCACCAGGACCTTTCGTTACAAGTGTCTGCAATCATGTGACTATGCAAAGTATTTATAGGGAGAGTACAGAAAATAACCTCAACTTCTGTCTGGATTCTGTTAAAAGCAACTGCAGTGAGGGAGGATCACTCTGTGGTCTCTCTGAGGGTTCACACAAACATACACTCGGGTTTGACTAAAATAGTGTCTGTTCGTCCAGGAAAGGAGCACCCTGTGACTGATGTTTTTAAAAGATTATAGAATGAAGTTTGCCATCATCTCAATGGTTTCAGACAATCCAAAATCAGAGAGATTCTGTGGGAAATTCTGTGGAATTATTAAATCTCTCAGCTCTTTCGTCACTATCTGACTTCATCCAAAAAAAAAAAAACGTCATCCTTTCTCTGCCTAGCTTGTACTTATTTGAACAATGCTTGAAACTTGGTATGAGGAGCACTTCCTGTGTCTATTTGCCTCTTTAAGATGAATCGCTTGATGTATTCCCCAATTGTAAGTTGATTTGGGTAAAAGCATCTGCTAAATTAATACATGTAAATTGTTTTGTTTTTTGTTGCAAACAGCTTTGCAAACTCAATTCACTCCAACTCTTACTACACCGCAAAATCAAGAATGCTTGTTTAAACTGTTTTCAACAAGGAATAAAGCAATTTCCTATAGCTTCTTATAAGGTGATGGGTTTTAGTTAGTGTTCATAGAAAATCAGGCTAGAATATCAGGGTAAAATTCTTACCAATACATCCAAAATATATCTTTATAGCTTGTAATACCTGAAAACACTGCACAACAATCATGTAATGCAATGTGTTTTTAAGACCCATGAACTTAGTCTGAACTAGAATGTGCCAAAAAGATGTCAGTAATCACAAGATTGCACTGGATGGATTAGTTAATACAGATGATAGACTAGACTTTTGATTAAGTAATACATGGATTTGAGTTATTAAATAGTTGTTAATAGTTATTAAAATATATAATGTATGTATGTATGTTTTTTTCATTTATTACAGTGCAGTATTCAAAAACATGTACGTATGTGAACAGGTAAAATGGTTGTGGTAGATGTTCAGGTAAACACCCAGCAACGATTGATATTTATGCAGTTTTGATTGAAGCTAAACACATTAATGAAACAAATGAAGAGCGGACATTTGGACAGTCTCTGTGAGCATAATCGTCCCCATTTCAAATCCCCAACTGGCAGTTTCCAGAAGCATCATCTTATTGTGACACATGTTCCGCAAAAATACTGCAGGGGTCACTATGTGATGTGTGGTGGAGACAGTCACAGGCCTCAGTCTGAGTCTGTGTCCTGGCACAGCCCTGTTCTGTGGTTCTCTGAGAGCGAGCGAGGCTGGATCTGAGTGAATGTCCAGCTCAGGCTTCATTAGCATTCATAGCGTGCGGTCACCTGAGAGACTTTAAATGAAATGAGTCTGCAAATTCCCCGATTTGGTGCAGAAGGAAGAAAAAAAGACGCTGGAATAATTTACAGCACAATCATTATAAAGCCTTTGTGTTAAACAGCAAGGGGCAGTGGGTCTTCCTTTTGTGTTTTATATTAGCTACAGTTACAGTCTGTAATATAACAGTGTTACGTAATTTGGTATCTGTTTTATATCTGGGAATGCTGGTTAAAAATGTTTATTTAAATGTATCAAGCAGTACATAATTCAGCCTCAGTATATATAGCGAGCAGTATGTCATGTGTCAGCAGTGATTCAATGGCACTGGACACCAGCAGCGCCTCCATGTTCCTCTCTGGGTTTGAGACTGCAGCAATCCTGCATGTTCTCGGCTGCAGTGTCCATCTCGTAACTGAGCTGGTGATAATATGACGGCAAACCTGGGGCTTGGCAGCAACTATTTTTCCAATCATTTCATGGTGGTCCAATGAAGACAATGATAAAAACGGTAAATTTGCATTGTGTTTTGTTAAATGTTGCCTGAAGGTAGTTTTTTTGTGATTGTAGATGTGATTGTATTTGTGCCTTTTTTTTTTTGTTGCATCAACTTAAATGGGTGTGGCTTGGCCTACTGCTGCAACCCTGCATGCCTCTGTGTGTTTGTTTATATGAATACACACTCTTATGAGAGTATCAGAATGGGACAAATTCTAAACGAATATTCTAGAGTTGAGTTTATTAGCATTTGGGAAGGGAAAGTGAGAGAGCCTTTGTTCCATCCGCTGTCATGGCCTTTTCCAAAGGCTGCCCTCTGCTGCCTGTGGCCTGTGAGTGCGTGATACATTATGATAAACAGGTAGGAACTAATCTAATCAAGCCTTGGTTGTGAATATTTTAAAATGCTATATATGAAAATGATGTCAGATTTTGAAAGATGTTATAGTTGTGGATTGTGTTTTAATGTGTGTGTTTGCTGGCACTTGTTTTCTCTTTTATTATAATACAGATGTCTGTCCATCCAAACCGTCTTGCAAATGGTACTATTTGTCTCTCTGTGATACTTTCCGGTCACATAACAAGTAACTCTTAGTGCCCATGCTGGAATATTCCACAGCCCAGGAGTGGTTGTTCAGTTGTTCATTGTGAAAATTATTTTCCTGTGGAACTCCACATAAACAATTTTGTAAAATTACGGTTCCACTTTAGTTTATTTTACTAGATTTATTTTATATATATAAAAAAACATTTAAAAATAAAATAACTATATTATGAATTGGATCAGAGCATTTACATTTTTCATAGAGTTAGTTATTAGATTTTATTGTGCTGTTGCTATATATTCAGCACTCTAACCACTAGCTTGGACTACGTTGAATACCTCATATTGAATACACTGAATATTGGTTACATCAATTCAATTTTTATTTGTATTTGTATTTTTTAGTTATTTTTATTTTACTTCTAGTTATGTTCTGATCTGTGTGATTTGTACTTGCAGACCTCGGGTGAGGAGGGTGTGTCACGGGTGCGAGTGACCAGCAGGAGGAGCTCACAGAAGGTGGAGAGAGTGGCTGTACTGGTAAGCCGCTCTCATATAGAGACACAAAGGTCAGTGACTGCTAAAAACTTAATTTTTCTTTCAAAAAATAAAGAATTTTGACCATATAACATCTTAAAAATGGTGCTTTTAAATGTGTCATGAGATCTTTCCTGGCATGAGGACTTGTTACTGTGTGACGTAGAATGTCTACTTCATCTCAGTGCCAGTGCTCAATGGTTAACAATTAAGGACGGGCTAATGGCCTAGGATCAGTGCGGTTTTCAGCCTTTTGTGTTTATACTGCATTTTTAGATGCTGTCTGAAGTATATGCTTTCTTTTAGATGCTGTCTGAAGAAATAAGTTTCAGTGTTATACTCAGCACAAAAAATCAATATCAAAACAGTTGTTGATATTTTGGTTATAGCTGAAGCACAGCTCGTAAAAGTGCATGCTAGGCCTTATCCCTTATGGGCTGTTCACACAGAACTAGTTATTGTGTTTAAAAACGTGGGACGCAGGGCAGAATGGAAAGAAAAAAAGTCTAGTTAAAAGTTTGTAGAGTGCCATATCATATGCAAAATGCCTTAAATGACAAGCATGTCCATCTAGTGCATAAATACATGGAAAATCTATGAAAAACCAATGCAGTGGAATGCAAAAACACATTTTGTGTGTACGACCTGCCAGTATATAGGTTCTTTGATCATGCATATATGTTTTTATGCCTTGGAAACTTTAAAATGCAGTTTTGTGTGATATGCTGAACATTGCAGTGGTGAATTTTGCTGAATAAAAGTTGAGGTTTTACATCAGCTAGAATGGGTTGGAAAATTATAAACAGATGACTGTATGGCATCCTTTTCCAGAGTTTGAATTTATAGCAGACACTGAATTAAATAATAGCATCATAATTTCCATAAGTATTGTAAATGAAAAACCCTTTTTTTTTTTGTAAAGCAAATCTTTAATGAAAAATATAAAACAGAATTCCTTTGAACATATTAAAACTTTGTTTAAAAACATTCTGGTGCAGTTAAAATATCAGGACAGTAAATAGAAACTTTGCATAAATTCTTATTGTTGGGCTCTAGGTCATGACATTTTATACATATGATTATGATGTAATCATAAAACACATTTCCAGTGGTTCATTTTTGACCACAAGCTGATTTAGAGATGTTTTCCATAACACATATTCATATTAATGCATACATATGGATGCTTCAGTGCGTTTGTTTGTTCGTTTGTTTGTAGATCGTAGCTAGGCTGCAGTGTATCTGAAACGGGAGAAATAAGCCACGATGATTCTATTAATCACCCAGTCTTTCAGAAATACTCTTGAGCAAAGGCACAACACTCAGGTCCTACTATATCATGGCAGATCTCATTTTCACGTCCTCCCATTCACAGCACCCCCAGCAGCATGTGGCGGCACATTGCCTGCGGGTGCTGGCGTTTCATATGAGCGAAGATCTAGCGTGAGGGACGGGGGGCGTGAGGTGGAGATGGCAGTGTGGGTGTGGTCTCGGGTCGTGGCTGAAGAGCGAGGGACCGCCGCGTTGAGAACATAGAGCCTCCATTGTCTACATCAAAGCACAAGGCAGCAGCATTCTGTTGACAGCAGGGCTGGCTGATGCTGAGCTGAATGTGGTGTCGTGTCTTCCACACATTAGGAGGGGTATGAGGTGGAAGGGAGGGATGAAGAGAGAGCTGCAGAGGGAATAAGAGTGGGGGAGGATGGGGGGAGCGATGTGAGGCAAGGGCCGGTGCAGTGCAATGCAGTTAGAGCTGGAACAGACACCTAGAGCTCAGCCTTCCGCATGTTGCCATGGAAACCAAATTCCTCCCCCTACTCGCATCCCTATAGACTGGCTGCCTCTCTCGCTCCTGCTCTCTCTGTCGCGGTTTTCCTGTCTTTGTTGCATCTTTCTGCATCTCTCATATGCGTTGAGTCACATAAACATGGTAAATTGTATGTGTTGCATCTGAAAGGGTGCCCCCCCCCCCCCTTCCGGTGTTTATGCGACGTTTCGCGATGGATGAACTGTGAGACGATTTATAGAATTAACAATTGTGCAAAATATGTACTGTGGCTCAGTAACAAAGGAATCCTCTCTCGCAGCGAATCCTCTCTATGATCAGGCTTTTCCAGGTCCAGTCCAAACTTTTGAGTACCCCCCCTCTCCCCCCCCTCTCCCCCAGATGTCATTTGCAGTCTAGTCAATAGTCTTTCTCATGGTGCATCATTGTCTTTATTCATTGTACTTTGCTCTTTCTGGTCTTATCCTTGCTCATTCCAGGTCGGTCGACACGATTTCTTTTACTATCCATCTTCAACACCGACAACATCTCACCACGTACACACTGCAGCTAAATACGGATGTCACTCCTGTTCTGAGAGTTTAATCCTGTTTTGTACACCTACAGACTCATTTAGGCAAAGTGACATACACAGTCTACTACAAAATCACTTTTAACAAAGTAGTGAGTCCGAACTGCACAGCGATTTAGTATGATTACGTATTTTAAAGACATCAGAGCTCACTAAAAAGAGTTCACACACAGTTCGGTTGTAAATGAAATGGAAACCCACACTCCTGCCACTATGCATACGCTACAATACAAAACAAAACAAAAAAAATTCAAATTTACTGTCGGTTAAAGGGTTACTCCACCCCACCCCCATGTCATTCCAAACCCGTACAAGCTTCGTTCGTCTTCGGAACACGATTTAAGATATTTCTGATGAAACGGGAGCTCTGTGACTGTCCCATCCTGACTTGCATAGTAAAGTACACCTGTCAGGTCCAGAAAAGTATGAAAGACATTGTCAGAATAGTCCATCTGCCATTAGTGGTTCAACCGTAACGTTATGAAGTGACAACTTTTCATTTGAAAAGTGGGTGGAGGGATTGAATTGCTTTACACACTGAGGAAGGCTTTGAGCCGAAACATTTGTGTCTTTTCCCGTCAGTAATGAATGTAAAATAAAAGAAGATTGTTCTTGTGAGTGCGGATCATAATTTCCTATACTAAGTAACTCAACAGATTGACCCACCAAAATAAAAAGATCAAGTAACACAAGAGCGCCGTGCAAACGACGTTGTTAAAATATATGTTTATATGACCATTTAAACTTAAATTACTAGTACTAACAACAATAATACTCTTTTAAAAAAATAATAATAATAATAATTATTATTATTATTGTTAATAATATACTACTATTATACTATAATCAATACTATTTTTTTTACTTAAGTACAAATATTAAAACACCAATGAAATGCGCTATACGGTAATATAATATTGTAATCTATTAGTAATAATAATTTTATAGTTATAAAAATACTTTTATTTTACAGTACAACTGTACAATTTCACATTGTAGCTACACAATATCTTTATAATCTCATTTTCAATCACTAAACTATAATTCACTTTGGTGTAAAACCTCAGGAGCCCTTAACTCTTTTCTTTATTGACAACAGGTTTTAATGTCTACTCACTTACAAGTGTTGGGAAGATTGTTAGTGACCATATTACGTTCCCAAATGTCGTGTTAAGCAATGGGAGATGAGTTGTGATTGTGAAATATGTTATTCTTTTTATTTATTACTGTAATAATATTATTACGACCTAGCCGAGCTGCTCTGCAGATGAAAAAAACACCATGATCTCAAGCTGACTCACGTGTAAATGAACCACAGTGACATCACAGTCAATCTGCCAACATCGTTTAAGCGCATATATTTTCAATGAAAATCGAAGCCTTGGCAATTTGCTAATCCATGAGTTGATTTAATTTACTATCAGCAGCTCGTATCTGCGTTATTATAGCATTTATTTAAAGGGGTCATATGATGCTTTTTTAAAGATCATTTTTTTTTGTATTTGGTGTAACAGAATATGTTGCTATGCTTTAATGTTCAAAAAACACATATTATTTTTCAAATACTGAACATTATTGTAAGTCCTCTATGCCCCACCTCTCTCAAACGCTTCATTTTCTACAAAGTCCCTCCTTCCGACAAGAACAGTCTGCTCTGATTGGCCAGCTGAACCAAAGCATTGTGATTGGCCGAACACCACAAACACACGTCGGAAATGTAACGCCCCTTACCATAATGCGAGCTTCATCTTTCAAAATAAATGTAAAGACAGAGCCCGAAAAGGGAACAGAGTCACATGACAGACACAGTGATGAAGCTGGTATGTGTTTGCAGTACACAAGCCACGGTTAAGACAGCGGACTCCACTGTGATCTCTCTCTCTCTTCTCTCTCTCTCTCTCTCTCTCTCTCTCTCTCTCTCACACACACACACAAAACACACACGATGCGCAAAATGCATTTGAACAGTCAATAGCAAATATTAAACTAATAACAAAACAGTAGCTGATCAGAAGCGCCAGATTGTCATAGCAAAATCAAAATGACTCAAAATCAAAATCTCCTAGGTTCACGAAACGGTCGTCCATAAAATGCATTGCTGTTCTGTTGTAAATGATCTTAAAGATTCCTAAATGCATCTACTTTCGGAAGGCCAAATAAAGTGCTTTTGCTTTCACCTAGAAACACACAGCGTCTCCCTGACATGGCTGCTTCAACACTAACGGCGGTTACTGAAACCACGCCTTCTTTCTTTGCGTGCACATTTGGGCGGCATTATACTAATATTGCCACCCCCCCCCTAGTGAGGTAGATATGTGGGGGCGTGTTAGAACGAGCCGTTTTAGGGGGCGTGGCAGAGTCTACTTTGATAAAGAAGATCTCTTTGGTTTTGAGACTTTAGTCTTTGCAACTTCAGGGATCTTATCTATGCACAATCAGCTTGTAACACTCCAAAGAGAAAGGAAAACTTGAAATCGCATCATATGACCCCTTTAAGGCAATCTAGGGGACTTTAGTCCATATTTGTTCATATAGACATATTTCAACCCTCTCCTATTGTGTGAACAGGACAGTTCAACACTGTTGTCAATCCCAAACACTGGTTCTGTGAATGTAGCCTCAGAGAACGATAATTTAGGGATTCGTTCCTGCATTTAAACGCGGCTGCCACTCTCGCAGTTTACGTGGCCCTTATCAGACCCTCTCTTCTCTTCAAGACCTCTCAGTTCTCCAGTCATTTCACAAGCATCTCATATTCCCTTTCTCTCTTTTCCTCTCTCTCTTTCTCTCATTTCCCTTATCATTACGCTGTCAGTTGGATGTGCGGTGTTTGGTGCAGCAGCTGTTTTCTGTCACCAGGCCTATTAATAGGAGTCACAGCCTTCACAGGCACTTTAGTTTATTGTGTCAATGTGGAGGAGCAACGACTCGATGAGTGTTTAGGTAAAAACCCAAAACCCTTTCTTGGCCTTGAAGCAGCACATTCATTGCCATTCAAAATGTAAAGTGTTTGCATTTATGTTATGCATTAATAATTATTGCATCATGTTTATGTTGCCTATTCAATGTAGACTATAATCACAGTATTTCAAAGGCTGCTCTGCACCTGTTTCCTACAGCAATTCTCTGTGGTTCATTCAAAGGAAACCTTCAAGAATGTTACTGCCCCTTTAAGACTGCCTGTGTCTCATCTTGCCTTATACGGACATACATCCTGTCAGGTGACAGGAGTGCAGTCACATGGGCTGCTGTGAGAATGCACAGATATAGCTATAGCTACCTTTGATGTGAGAGAGTATGTGGGGGGTTGTGAGGCCGGCTGGGGGGGGGGGGGGGGTTTATGTAATGTGGGAATGCAGAAACTGACAATGAGCTGTCCGATATAAGATATGCTGTGTGTCATGAAGTACAATCTACATCCCTTTGAAAAACCATAACACAACCATTCTCAGTTATTTCATAAATCAACAATAGGCTTTCTTCCAATTTCTCAAGAGTGGGTCAGCGGTTGGTTTTCATTCTCCAGGAATTCTCTCAGTGTATTCATGCAGTATAGAATACTATATATATGATATCTGCAGATATATTTTATGAACTAAGAATACTCTTTTTTTATTTTTTATTTTTTTCTTAGTCAAAGAGCAGTCGAAACCGTCAGGCAGATAGAAGGTGCTTTCTTAAATTGTCTCTTTTTTTAACCGTCCATCTGTAGTACTTTTCTTCATTCAGCCTGGGAGGATGCATCTGTCTCTACCATCACACAGTCTCTCTCTATGTGGCTGTTTGCAAGAAAGTATAAGGCTGCAGATAGAAATGAATACAGTTTTATATGCATATTTGAGCCATATTAAAACATCCTGCACCAGCTTTAAATCAAATAATATTTATAGCATTTCTACACGGTTTTGCACTGGATTTACATTTGTATATGTAATTATTGTAGCAAGAACATCTTGGATGACATTTAAGAGGCAATTAAATGTTACTTGCAACACATGGCCCCTTTACATGCATTAAACTATAAGCATTTTTGGCAGCGGATGTGGTGCAATGTCCTGATCTGAATAACTTAACTATCTTGTTTTTTCTTTGCTCAATAATCACCCTTTGTGGTGTGCGTACTGATATTCTAGCGAATATTGACAGATTTGGCCATTGATTGGCTGTGACTGTCTTTTTTAAAGATTTTATATTATGTCATTCTTTAAGGAGCAGCATTTTTCCCTAGAGGTACTAGAAACGCCCACATGCACTCACACTCTTGAAGATACCGACACAAACACATGACATAATGCAAGCATGAAATGCATGCATATAAGCACGCTCTGCTTCCCTGCCTTCCACTTTCTTCTTCATCCTTGGCCAGCTACATTAAAAATTCATCTGTGAAGACCATGGAGGTCTGCATCCTATATGAGAACGTGCAGTATAGACAAGGGGAGCAGAGGGAACAGGGTGGTCGTAACATGTGGCCAGTCGTGTGTGCTGTGATGAATATGCTTGCATTGGCTTTTTTCAGCCACCAAGCACCACCCTTACACTCCCCATTGGCATTGGCTATGCTTCTGTGTGATACTCGCACCATTCTTATCTCCAATTGGCCTTCCTCCTGGAAATCGGAAAGTTTGCCGGAATAGTATATTGTGGTAATGAAGTGAGTTACCGTTGCATATAATTAAGTGTGGCTGAGCCTGCTGTTTGTGCCTCCTGGTGGGGTCGGAATAGAATAGTGTGCAATGCCTATTAGAACTGACTCAGCCACAAAAACAAGTGAATTCACACATGCATAAACAGAGCAACACACACAAATGTCCATGCATGCATATAGTTGCATCAGTAAACACTCTAGTTGCTTTCTAATGTTTATGCTCTAGTATATTTGTAATAGTACAACAGTCTAACAGGCCAACATCTGTTTAGATTCAGCTACAAATTTGTGGCATTTCAGTTTAAGTAATCTTGTCAAATCCCTCAATAGGAGTGTCACTTGGGTCACTTGTTGTAATCAAATTAACATGGATTTTTTTTAGTGCTGTGGAAGTATTGCCTTTAGGTATGCAAATATTCATCTACAATAGTCAGTAAATTCAGTAATGTCTTGTCTTGACATAAAGAAATAACAATAACAAGAAATTGTGCAACTCAAGACTCTGATTCTGTAGATTCCAAGGATTTCAATAAGCAATTTTCTCAAAATGGTGTAGTTAATTTGATAAATTAATTTCTACATTTGTTATTTCTTACTTTATTGTAAATACACTTTCTGATTGAAGAACAATTAATTTTATTAACGTGATTAATATCTGATTTAAATGAAATATTTTAAACCAGCCATTTTTAGTTTTAAAATTAACAGCCAAATGACTATAAGCTACATTAAAGACAATTAACTCTTGCCCCACAAGCGTTTTTGAAAAAAGCTGCCAGCCACCATCAGCATTTGTGATAATTTTCACTAAAATGTCATGGTCCCCAAAATATTTTGTTGTATGAATATCTGAACATGCAATACACCAAAAGAAAGAATAGGGTATCTGCTTGAAAACAAAAAAAATTTATTCTAGCGTCATGGATTCTTTTTTATAAACACTCGAATGTGGGTAAGTTTCATAAATAAAAAAAAAACATTTTGAGCAAAAAGCTGAGAAAATTGCGTTTTTATGAAATACTACATCTGGATCAATTCAGTACGATGATCAAAGCAAAGATGCAGTAGATTACTTGCACAGTTCATTACCACTTCCTGGACTGACATTTCACTTGGTAACGTCAGGCAGTTTTCATTTATATGCTGTTTATTGTTGTGTTACATATTGTTGTATTACATATGAGTTTGCTCGTTTCTGCAACTCCGTCTTCTGTGTTTTTTATCAGTACATTCTGGACTCATTCAGGTGATGCATAATAGCATCCCCGAGTGTGGAAAAGTCTGTGTTTGGCGGGGAAGCGTTGTCTCATAAATAACGGAAAGTTCCGTGTTTAGCAGGGAAAGAGCTAACAATTATATATGAAAAGATGTTTGTAGAAAACTAACAGGAAATATTGCAGAGAACAGTCTCACTTTAAAAATGTGGAGCAGATTTTCTCCGATCATTCCACTCTACCAGATTTTGGCTAAATTCATTTACGAATACAAATGTGTTTGACAGAACATAACTATGAGACAGCTAGCAGTTGAAAGCTATAGGTCTGCAAAATTATATCAAATGTTATTTTCATTCATGTTTTATTCTTTGAAGACAAATCTTTTTTGGTCTTTGATGTAGCGCAGTATTTCTTGGAGTTTATCGTCAAGCATTTTACATATTTTCATTGCTAGTTTGTAGTGTCCAAAGTGTATGGTTTATTTTATTTTAAAGTAAATTAACAGATTAACCTAATACACAAATAGATTAAAACATGGTCATCCATCAGCCCCTTATGTAGCCCTTCTTCAGTATAAACCCTCAAGGCAGGTCTTCAGTCTTTCATACAGTGAAGCCGTGGAGCTGAATAAACGCACTCTCTGTGTCTCCATTCGGGCTCTGTGTTCTGGCTGATGTTCAGGTGCGCTGGCCCTTTAAGAGCAGTCACTGAAGCAGTCAGTCCTGTGTTGGTGCTGCTGCTGATGGCTGTGCTGTGAGTTGATTGGCTGTGGCTGTCAGGGCTGAGGTGCTGGAGGGATGCTGCTATGCATCTCCCTCTCTCTCCCTTTCTCTCTCTCTCTCCCTCTCTCCTCTCTCTTCTCTCCAATCTTGCTTGCATCCCGCTCGTAAATCAAATCTAGGGCAAGCAGGCTGAGATTCAATCCAGTGCTCAGCTCCTCTCTGCAGGCTGGGAAAAGAGAGACAGAAAGAAGGCAAGAAAACGCTTCCCAAAGCAGGAGGAAACGCAGAAGGAAGAAATCTGGCAAGCAGAGACATACAGAGGAAGATTTGATCACGGATATCATTTATATATATAGAAATTGTTTATATATATAATATATATATATTTGTACACACGCATATCAATATTTATAGAATTATATATGTATACATATATACCTGTATATAACTGTATTTGTGCTTGTCTGTTTATATCAATATTTTTATATGTATTTGTGTGTGTGTAAATATATACATATATAAACAAATGACTATATATATCTATGAATTTATATACGTATCACTGTGAACCAACAGAAGCAAGAAGAGAACTCGACCATCGGGGCTGGTCTCTGATTCCGAGATCATACACACTATTTTTATTATATTTCCAAACCTTTTGCATCGACCGGAGGAAGACCACCAAGCTTTTTCTATTTTTCATCGCCCTGTTGCTACCTCCTCGTCTCATCTTTTTCTCAATCGGGAGGAACAAAGAGGAGGATAACAGGGTTCGTGAAGATTCCTGCTGCCGTTCCGTGAGCCGAGCTGCACTGCGTGCTGCGTTTGATCTGAGCAGGCAGCAGCAGCAGTGAGATAGAAAGAGACAGAGAGCGCTGCACCGCGTGAACTAGCCAGCATGCACAAACATCACCACTGCTGCAAGTGCCCAGAATGCTATGAAGTGACCCGCATGGCCGCCCTGCGCAGGATGGACGCCCCGGCATATGGAGACTGGCAGCCCGAACCCTACGGATACCCGGCTGGCTATGGAGGCGGCCAGACCTTACCGCCCCAAACCTCGGGCGGAGGAGGGGGAATGGGTGGAGGGGGTACATTGGGAAGAAGTAAAGGGAAAATGATGTCAGCTGGGGGTCCTGGAGGCCCCAACCCCAAGAGCCAATCCAAGGGCGGCCCCAAGGTGAACGGTAACAACTCAGGAGGCCAAGGAGGATGGTGGCCCGAGTGCACCTGTTCCAACCGGGACTGGTACGACCAGGTAAATGCCGTTTCTGTGCCGCTGGGGGCATTGAGAGTAGGCAGCAGGCAGTAGGCAGTTGGTGTATATGTGTTCGCTAGGTTGAAACTGAGCAGAATCAGAAAGCTCCCCTGTAGATGCTAGAAGATGCATCGTTTTTTCAAGGGATTCATCCAGTGTTGATCCTTTCATACTGCATGTGCTGTAATCTTACAGTATGCTTGTCAAGATTGATTCATGCAGAGGAGTTTAATCTTCATGTATTTACTGCTCCATCAGTGCTTTATGGTTTCATCAATCCCCTACGTACATACTTATCTAAACCCTCATCTGACAAGGACTGACAGGGCCACTGTGACCACGCAACAAGTGCATGTAGCTCCGCCAATTTAATTCAAGGATGGCAGTGACCTGCCAACACTGCTGACCAGGCAAAACACATGATCAAATCTAATATCCAGCAAGTAATGGATTCTAGATTTGTGAGGTGAAGATGTGGATGTTTTATGGATGTGTGTGTCCACGTTTCTCATTCGTTTCCAGTCTGCTGTTCTAGTCGCTCATTGAGAGGCGAGGCATCTTGTGAAGTATAATACACACTTTTTGTCTGTGACTGTTTTAGCTGCATTTTAACCTCATATTCAAACCGAACCAGGGAGCAGAAGCTGTAATTAATGTGTGTGTGTGTGTGTGTGTAAGTGGCAGCAGGGGTGGGGGAAGGGTTGCTCTGAATGTGTAAAATGGAGGAAGCAGGCTCTCGTGTGAGAACGAGCCAGCATGCATGCTCTGTGCCTTCAGTGTGCGTGCATGTCTACGGTGTGGGGCTGCGTGCGAGTGCACAGGTTTTTATTGGTATTTGTGCATGGCCGAGGGAGAGAGAACGCAGAGAGAGCGGCGGAGACGCAGAGAAAATGGAGGGTGAGATCTCGGTGGCAGTGAGGGAGAAATTTCACCAAGCGTAGGGAGGGAAGGCGTGAGCAAGGAGCTGACTAATTCTGCCTCCGTTCAGAGGATGGGAGAGGCATCAGTCAAAAGCAGTGCGGTTTTTCACTCATTCCTTTTGTTTTAATCATGAATTATGCATGGTTTCTTGGCAGCATTTGCTGTAAACCGAATAAATGAACCCTTAATATGTGACATTTCCTGTTTATTCTCTGTTTCTGTGATAATTTCCTTCTCGTTTTGATGTATGGCGTCCAGAGAGGTGAAATAAATCAAGCATATATCTTCTCCCGTGCGCCAAATGCAATACCTGATAGGGACGAGCACTCAATTGATGGAGTGTATGTTTAATTAATGAGAAGGAAATTGTTTAACAGAGGTATATAGGAGAGTGACACTATTAAAGCTTCTCGTATGTGAGGAGGAGACCATGGATCATCTTGCTGGTTTCTCCTCCTCTGGCCAGGCTGTTGCCTGTCAAGATTATTAAAGAGGCTTTAGTTATCTTTGAAGGCCTTGTGTATGTATTTCATTTGCCAAGGCTATCGCTTCTGGGGAAAATTTGAATGAATTTTGGCTTAGAATGAGGGTTGAGCAGTAAAAAGGGGGAAAACTTTCCTCATTGCGGGGGGAGAGGATTGCAATCATTAAAACGGCACAGGAAAGTTGTGGTAATAGAGGTGAAAGTGCCAGTGTGGAAAAGTGAGAAATCAGCCAATAAAGTCAGGCGGACTGAGGGAACAGAGTGGGTTACATAAGAGAAGGCAGTTGGTGGAGCCGCAAGAGGAGATGCTTTAAGAGAGAAGCTGTGGATTTGTGTGCTAGCGTTTGCCCCCGACTTTCTGTAAGGCCACATTTATTGGTTTCTAGCGTTCTGAGTGCGTATAATATATAAACACATTCATATCTGCAGAAAACATAATATTCATTGCGAGTGAAATCATGTAGAAGATTCTCGTTCGTTTTGTGGCAAATCAAAAGATCGTTTTTCTCGCATTATTTTCGCGTTATTGTGGCCAAATTGCATCACCCCATCGCTTCAGCTCTGAGTTGTGCTTTAATGATGAAGTGTGTGGGGTTTCTGCACCACCAGCCTCACCAAACAGATAATAACTGTTTTTAACATTCCCCATTGGGAAACCAAAACAGATCCTTCCCCTAATGTTGAAAGCACTGCAGGTTTTAGTTTTTTCCTTTAATAGGAGTGTTTGTATATTTGGAGAATGAATTAAAATTTTTAATATGACATTTGTTTTTCCAGAACAAAGGTCCAAAAAGAAAACGATAGTACGGTATACTAGTAATTACAAATAAACATCTCTGATGCACAAAATAAAGGAGTTCCAAACAGATCACAGCGATAACATCAGCAGGGCGTGAGGAAAAAAAAAAAAGTAAATACAAAAATACTACAATAACAAGATAATAATATTTAGGTATTGCAGTATAAAAACCAGCGTAAATAAGTAAAGTTATTATCACATTCCTAAATGATCTAATACAGGCTTCCATATTTTCCAAAATATATGTAACTTATCATTGTTAATAAATCGTAACTTCTCAATATGAATAATGCCCGCTAGTTCACTCAGCAACATATTGAATGTTGGAACAAAGTCAAGTCTTTCATATGTACTAAAAGAAGGTACAGAAATCACCCCAAAAATGGCAATCTTTGGATCTGGAACAATATCTTTTTTATACACTTTTGAAAGCAGGTCAAAAATATCAGTCCAGTATTTGTGAAGGTTACAACATGTCCAAAATGAATGTAGAAGTGTACCCTCCGCAACCTTGCATTTATTGCTATTCCCCCCCCCAGTGACACTTCAGGGAAAATCTTGTGCAATTTAGTTTTGCACACGTATACTCTGTGTAGAGATTTGAATTGAATTAAGTTGTGTCTAGTATTAATTGAACAATCATGTATATTCTGTAGGCATTCCTCCCATTGCGCATCCTCAATAGTGAAGCCTAAATCCTCCTCCCATGCTTTCCTAATTGAAGTTGTGTCACTATCGGATCAGTTATACATTATAGAAATATGACACTGCTTTTGAGTTTCCGGCTTTAAATCGGTTAATTTCCTCTAATTTTCCATGCTTTTTTGGTTGTTTAAAATCAGGAAAAAAATTTCTAACATAGTCTCTGATTTGCAGATATCTAAAAAAGTGAGAATTTGGTAACCCAAACTTTGATTGGAGCTCTTTAAAAGACAAGAAATGCCCATTCATATAAAGTGAGCCGACACAGCCTATTCCCTTCTGTTTCCAAAGTAAAAAAACCGTATCATTAAGAGCGGGAATGAAGGAGTGATTCAGACATGGGGCTATCAAGATATACATTAGGAGCTTTAATATACATTTTAATTTGTTTCCAAGTTTTTAAAGACTGGCCTATAACAAAATGATTATTATAGATAAGCTTACTAACCTTTCCTGGACTATTGCATAGTGCCTGCAGTGAAGAGTTAGAGCAAAGGGCTTGTTTAATTCTAAGCCATTCAGGTTGTTCACAGGTTCCTTCTGGTGGATCATCATTCCACCAAGAGAATATATTCAAGTGTGCTGCCCAATAATATGCTTTAAAGAAAGGTAACCCAAATCCCCCCTTCTCCTTAGATTTAAAAAAGTGTTTTTTATTAATTATTGCTGTTTTATAATTCCATAAAAACTGAAAAATTATCTTGTAGTTGTTTAAAATAGGATTGTGGTATACATGAAGGGATAGACTGAAATAAGTGGAGGAATCTTGGTAGGCTCACCATCTTTACTGCATTAATTTTACCTACCATTGAAATTGGCAATGTTCTCCAATAGTCTATATTATTTTTTCATTGATCAATCCGCTTTTGCAAATTGGCTCTTAGAAGGTCTTTTGGTTTTGTAGTTATTGTGACACCAAGATAAGTAAAAGAGTTTTCTGCAATCTTGAACGAGGTGGATCTGATATACTGCTTACAAGTGTTGGGCACAATAGTCATCAGGTCACTTTTTTCCCAGTTAACAGTAAAACCTGATATATTCCCGAATCTTGTAATTGAAGTGAGGAGATGTGGAATAGACTTACTAGGATTTTTTATAAACAAAAGTATATCGTCTGCGTAGAGTGAAATATGTTGTGGGAGGCCACCTATGAATGGATTTAAATGTTAAAAAACAACACAAAGTAAATGAAGATATCTGGAGGTGATGCATATGTACTGTTATTGCTAGTGCTGGATGCTTTTCTGTTGTGATTCTGTGATTTCTTTATATTAATATTAACTTCTCGATGGGGCTATATGCTAAATTACACTCCACATCCTGCTCGGTTGCCTAATCTGTCAGTGTACGTATGCTCAGGAACTGCGTCCATTACATATGTTGAAGTGTATTTGAAGAAATCTGTGGGAATGAAGGAGCAGATTTTAAGAGAGGCTTTACTCCTCAGATGTCCTCGGCTCTTACCCCCATCTGTGATACAGACATCCTCCATCTTAGAAATGAAGCGTCTGCATCATATCAAGAAGGATGTTTTTTTTGTTAACTCATGCTTGTAGCTGCAAACATATGGACCATGCTGAAATGATGTTGAAATATATGTGACATTATGTGTTCTGGCTGCATTACAATTAGAGAGAAAGGCAAATGGATGCTGTTTTTTAGCTTCTCGTTGTCTCATTCATAAGATCAACCATTACTATAGATGATTCATAGATCATTATCTTCCTCAGTCCTCTCGAGATATGAAACATATTAAATGCTGCATATTAAATAGCAGGGGAACTATAAAACATTTATTTTCATCAGTAAAACAGTAGTAAAGCAAGCATAGCATATTTCTTGTGTCTACTACATGCAATATTTTATTAGATAAAATATTAATTGAAGAATTAAAAATGGATATTTAATAGCTCTTACACTTGCGTCATTGCATGAGTTAAGCAGTGAATAATATTAATGAGCAACAGGCATTTAATATGTAATTATTTCCTGGAGCAAATGACGCATTGTTTTTGTTAGCCCTGTTGTATTTGTCCTAACTTGGGTACTGTGTAATTTGGGAATATTGGACACGTAAAATGCTACTTAATTTTATTACCTATGTAGAATTTTTTTTTTTTTCACATTGTCATGCTGATGAAGACAAACAGAATTTTAAGTTAAAATTATTATTTAAAACCTTTTAAAAAAGATTTAGCCTAGTGATTTGGAGTGGAGCATCGTTTTCATATGCTGCCATATATTATATTTTTATAAATTCTATAAATTTACATTTTATTTGTAAGATTACTAAGTTAAATGACCAGTGCATTGTGTAGAAGCACTTGTCTGCATAACTGTTGTCATATGCCATCAAAAACAGCTTTATCCAGTATCCTGGACATTTGCAGTTGGGAGGTTATGAGAGCGGTTGGTTCATTTGCTTATATAGCCTATTATTTAAACTACTGCATGACATGACCATTAGCTTCATGTCTAAGGTCTTTTTTCAAACAGCAATATAGAAATTAAGAATCTTTGAAGGTAGAATAAGTTAATAATTATATAATAATTTAGTTTAAGTTTTTAATGTAATTTCCATCAAAACCACAATTTGTTGTACACCTACCTACATGCTTGTGTGTCAACATGCTCCTAGCAGTTGAAAGATTAAAGGCACATCTTAAGAATCACATTTATCCATTTTAGGTTACGTGCGATACAACGCCTTAATGGTTCCTTTTGCTGATACCCAGTGTAGCCAATTTATGAGAAATATATCCTGATCAAGTATTTGTATTTATTAGAATGAAGCCTGGCATCACAGTGCATTCAGTGCAAAAGAATGCAAGGAATACATTCAGGTTTTTTATTTTTATAAAGCATCTCATTAGTGGTGCACCCTGCTATATCAGAGGTGATTTTCTGTGCTCTTGTGATCTCAGCAGTAAGCCAAGTTCCTCAGTTGATTATGCATGTCATAAATCAGGAGCAGGGCTAGCATATGTGAGCGCTTACGGATGGATCGCTAGCTTGAGACATCAGCACAGTAATGTATTCATCTGAGAGGAGGCTGGGTTTGTGAGAGATTTTAACAAATTGGATTTTCATTTGTAATGTGGGGTTTTGGGTTGCAGAAAGGAAATGGGATGGGGGTTGGGGGTTATGTTGTGGAGGAAGATAAGGCTGACCTCATCCATTCCAGATGAGACCAGTTTAGGGTTGGTCCCGCAAGACACTCCTCTTTCCACCAAAACCAATATATGTCCTTTTGGAGAACTGAGAATTTATTATAAGGCCACACGTGTGAAGACAACTTACTAGTTTAAAGATTAAATGAGAAAATAGAAGTGTAATATATATTGATATATATAGATTTTGTACTCTTATTTTTGTATTTTATTTTATATTTTATATTTTTTTATTTTTGAAGTATTTATTTTTGTAGGATCAAGCTCGACTTGCTTTATCTCAATAAATCGTAAATATCATGTTTGTAAATCCCATTAATATAAGGTACATTCTGTTTTATTGTATTTTATTTATTCTGTTGGATGCATCTCATCTGAAAATATTCTAAATTTTACTTTGCAATTATTAGGAAAACATACAGTATAGGCCTAGTACATTAAATATGGTTAATATTGTTGATATGTACACAGATGAGGTAAATCCCATCTGTGTGCAACAGGCAAAACATTCTTGACACTGACTATTATTGACATTGTCATATGCTTTTACTTAATAGTATAGCACATTTGTTAAAAGAGATAACTAAGGCTTGCCACATTTCACACTCGAAGTGTGTTCCTTCAAATAAAAACATGGTATTGTAGGAGAACGGTGTTTGATTCTACCCAACACTGCATAGGTACCCAATTAACTTTAGGTGTTGCCATAGCGACAAGAAGGCTAGAAATCCTGCTGCCTGAGAGAGAGAGAGCTGAATTCGGTGACATTTTACAGACATTATCGTGCATCTTCATGACAGCATTTTTATTTGCTGACGCTGCAGTTACCTTGACATGCAGAACTTCACAAAATGATTTTTTTTTACTACATTGTGCATGTACTGATCAGTGATATTATCTTTGCAGTCTGGGCCCTCTATATCATAGTATCTTACTCTACACACACATATGCAGCTACTGAAGCAGCTGGCCTGGTCAGGAAGATGACCACATCCTATAGTTCATTTCATTTACAGCATTATATTATTGATCTTGAGATCTACAAGGCTGAAAATCCTACCACTTTGCTCAGTAAGTGATTGTTAGAGTGCGTTGTTTCACGGCCTTCTCACTGCTGATAAAGTATCAGTTGTCAGAAGGCTCAAGCATGTTGAATGCAATCCATCAATCCATCGTCCTACTCAAAAATATTTGCCACACATGCAAACTTTTATAAACCTGTTCTTAAAACAAAATGTACTCAGCCTATAAAAAACTATGGAAGAGCGCATAGGAAATCACTGCAAATGCACTATAAAACGGAGGAGAAGGCACACTGCAATATTTATGCATACTTTTAGAGTTGGCTTTTATACACAGAGAAAGGGTAAAGATGTGTCCCTGAGAAAACTTTAAAGAGATAGTTGACTGTGTTTTGTATGGGAACTAGTGGACTTGTGGTGTGATAGAAGTTTGGTTTGTTCTGTGATGAAGTCTGGCGTTGTATATGCATAGAACTTATATGTTCTCAAACAATCCCACCTCTGATGGCCATTATTGTTATATCTTTGGCTGATTGCCTGTTTCTCCTTTATCTATCCATCCAATGAAAGAAACCACTGTTGAGGAAATGATAATAAAAATGTCTATTGTGTTATCTGAATATTTTAAACAGTGTGACAAAGAAACAAAAATAACATGTTGTGGTCTTGTACTCAAGAGTGAGTGTTAGTTCTGTTATTATGTCAGATGTTTTAAACTCCAATTTAAACAATTTAATGGCCTCAAAAGCAAGGTTTGAAATTATTTTTTCGCTTATTATAATTATTAGACGCTTTTATCCAAAGCGAATTAAAAATGACGACAACAGAATCAATCAATTTTAGTATTAAAACAACTAAAAGATCCAAAACTAAAAGCGGAACTTTTAAATACTACCTAACACCTTTAAAAATAAAGAGATTAATAAAATGACAAAGGCAGACAACAAATTCAAAACTTACATTTAATGACAACAAAAAATAAAGCTAAAACTATTCAAAATATTAAAGAACAAAAGGTATAAGAGTATGAAAATGATTCTAACATAACACTAAGTCAAACACCAAACAAAACAACTAAATATTGTATGACACCATACACCATACTTACTATATATATGTACATACACATTTATGAATGCAATATATATATTTAATTTCCATTTAGTTTGTTGAAGTATTAAACTAACTCAAATTAAATAAAACTAAAAACTTAATAAAAGACCTATACAGACATAATAAATTCAAACATAATGCAACTAAAATTAAAATAAATAACAAATACAAATAATACAAATCAAATGACAGTAGTTTATCAGTAATCCTAAAAAATATCACTGGCAAACACACATGCTAAAAACAACAACTTACTTGCACATAGTAAGAAATGTTTATAAAAAACTGAAACAGAAGCGAAACAAGCAATAGGAAAAGGGAGAAATAAAAAGCGATACTTATTTCCATCAATTATTTCCCTCAGACCACATACAAAACTACCAGATTTTCTGTAAAGCTGCTTTGCAATGATTTGCATCGTGAAAAGCGCAATACAAGTAAACTTGAATATAATTGAATATTTGTCACTTTTAGCCTCACCACAAATATATATTAGCATTTATTAACTATTATTTTTTTAAGACCAAATAATTTTCTAGGTTTTTACTAAATAAATGGAATAAAAAATTATGCAGCTTTACATTTCCTAAATGCAGTGGCAAGCAGTGTAAAACATTTCAACATATCCTCGTTTGTGTAGATTATTCTTATTTAAATGTGTGGTCATCATCCACACAGATTTTAGGTTAGTTTGATTATTAACTGGATTTATATTATTTTTGTGTTTGAACAAACTATATTAATTTAAGTGTTGGGAGATAATCCGGTAGAAATATATCAATCGTTGATTGAAGCGCGTCATGATGTAGTCTAAGCTTATCATTTCAAGGCGTTTTAAGCAGGTTTTAAAACAAATGGTTTATACTGTTCATGGACAATATGCTGCGGGGCAGAATTCATTCAAATGCGTGCGTTAAAACGGTTTCTACCTGATACACCTGCTCGTATTACTGACTAAACTTTCGCTTCTTGTGCTTGTGCCCGTCTTTGCGAGTATCCTCATAAACACAGTTATTTGTGTCTTAAATGAATGTTAATAGTTAAAGATAAAGCATGTGTTAGGTTATATGAGATACTTAGCCTATATGATGATATCTTAAAAGGATATTCACCCAAAAATGAAGATACTGTCATCATATACTTACCCTCAAATTGTTCTAAACCTCTATGAATTTCTTTTTTCTCCTCAACATAAAAGAAGATATTTTGAATTATGATCGTAACCAGTTTCTGGTCCCAACTGACTCCAATAGTGTATTTTTTCACTATTTTTTCATACTATGGAAGTCGTGGGGGCCCAGCAACTGTTTGGTTACCAATAATGTTCCAAATATATTATTTTGTGTTCAACAGCATGAAGGGTCTCATATAGGTTTAGAACATAAATAGAATTTTCATTTTTGGGTGAACTATTCCTCTAAAGCAGCCTAATAAAGCTGCTGTTACCATTTGTGTCAATAATGTAAATCAAACATCAGAAAGAAAATCACTTACTGTCTTTGACTGAATCACTTTTGTAAAATAAGTAAGAATTAATGTATTGAATTTATACAGTGAAGACTATTCGGTCTATTTGCACATTTTCTTTATACAATATATTTATTATTCAGTGCTTTAAGTTTTTCAAGTAGGTTGATTTCATATGTATCTTTGTCTTTGCTATTATAATTTGTGACTGTTTACTTGTTCGGTAAGCTTGGTTTTACTTGAGCTAGTATTTTTTTGTGATATTGAAATTGGTAACAAAAATTATGAAATTTCAGTGCATCAAGAATTTTGATATGGTATAAAAATCCTATTTAAAGCTTATTATATATACAGTATATATATATAATATATATATAATATATTATTATATATATGAGTATAATATATAGGTTACAACTGGGCTAAAGGTGCCCCGGGGTAAAAGGCGCCTTTGATATTATTTTCATCTAAACCACTAGGTGGCACAAAAACGTGGCTTAGCACTTTCCAAAACATCTGCTTTTCAAGATGCACGTGTATATTTGTCTGATCTTTGACTTGATCGGGCTCAGCAGTGCAAAGTTGATTCTGTGCTTGGTCTAATATTTTATGTTTTTAAATGTTGGCGTTAAGTAGCAAATGAGAATCCCTAAAATTAATGCTTATATTTTGAGACAAAGTTCTTCTTTATGATTTTCAGTTTTGTTTTCGATAATTAAAGCACATTTTTTTTAATAACGAAAGAATATGTAAAAGTATGGTATTTTAGCCCCCTGCTGTTGGGGCTAAAGGCTCACAGTAATTAACATGATAATTAATAGATGGCTGACTTTTCCATTTGTTGACATGACATGGTTAGATTCAGATGGTAAATATCATATATTATGTTGGGTGTCCATATTAGAGATAATCACCATGTTTAGAATGAAACCATCATATTTAAAAACATGATATTAATCATATCATGTAATAAAATATTATTTGCGAGTGTTATACATTATACATTTATACATTTTAGGTGCAGTGAATGACACATTTTTTTCTTACGTGGCCTTAGCCTCTGTTGTACCCTATAATATATATATATAATATATATCATTATTGTGATGGGGGGCCCTGCAGTAAGTCATAGCCCCGGGGCCCATTGCGGTCTTAATGTGGCCCTGGGTGTTAATGTGAGTGACTGTATTGCTCATGGCCATTGACCTGTCAGCCATATGCTCTCAGCTGGCGGCCCTGTTGGAGCGCAGCTCCCCTGCTCCGCTCTGTGCCACAAGTGGGGGTCGAGAGGCCTGTTTATTTGTTTGCTCACCTGCTTTGTTTCATTTCTTGTTTTTGCTGATCGCAGTGGTGACTGTCCTGGAAAACTGAAGAATAGCGGTCAGCTTACTCATCTTATTCAGTTCTGGATGCATCCACTATGCTTACAAGGAAGGCAGACATGTACACATGCCACGAGAGCCACAGCACAAGTATCGCATGCTATTGCAGCATTGTCACGAAGCCCTCCCTACTGCTTCAGTTTAAGGGCTAACATCCCAATGAATTTTAGAGCATATTTTTAGAGAGATTGCACAGTCATTCCCTCTTTTGTGCCGTTACTCTTCCCCTCTCCCTGTGTGATGCTTCAAATATCAGTCGCTGCTTTTTGTGCCGGCCGGCGTTAAAACACCCACACGAGATCATAGAATCTGCATGCATCACAATCAATAACTGGAGAGGGCTGATCCACGAGCCTCTGACTTTCTCTGTGTGTTGTGGGAGTCTGTGGGTGCTTTTAACAGAGCTTTTGAGCTTTCCAGTGCTCGTAATTTTGGACCTTTTTGGCTTTTACCTCTGCTGTGGACTCACTTGTGAGCGTAAAGCGATTGCAGACCTAGAATATTCTATGTGCAGAATTGCTTGCATTCGTCGCCTTTCATTAATTTCAAGGGGTGTAGTGTAACAACGTACCTTGTGCCGAGGCTCTGACCTGTGAGTAAGATTACAGCAATAAATTACAATGTAATTAACTGACAGATAGGAAAACTATATTTTCCGAAATGCTCTTTTATCAGATTTAATTTAGTGATGAGGCATCCGTTAATTATATCTTTAGAGTACAGGTCATTGTGCTCTGCACAGCGTGACCCGTGATGTCCAATTTGTGAAAATTTGTGAATGAAAGTAAAACAGATTCATGAATCACTACTATCGATAAGATCTATTCTCACTTGATAAGCATTGAGTTTATTGCTGATCATTTGATTATTCCTATTGAAATGAGCCGAGAACCATTGCTGTGCAGTGTTGTGAGACTTACTGTATACTGACTGTTTAAAGGTATAGTAATTAAAGAAAACATTCAAATGTGTGACAAAAATACAATTGGTTAGTTTTAGTAGACCCAATTGTAAGGTTGAATTGATTGTTGAACTTTGTGTGTTGTTTTTGGAGCCACACTAAAAAAAAAAAGCTACATTTGAGGCTAAGATCACATTGAAATGACCAATTACAGTTTTCCACTTTTAACATTTCATAAAGCAACATTTGACAATTTGTTTTTAAAACAAGCTGAAATACTTTCACAAAACAGGGATTTATCTGGCACAAATGCAGTCAGGTTCACTAGCATTAATTGGAATACAAATTTACTGCAAATGCAACTAGAAAAACACTCTAGTTTATATAACTTCACTGAAAAATTGTGGAAAGCAGTATTTTACTTTATATTGACTATAGAAATATGATGTAAAAAGTATGCATGTAATTTCCCAACTTAAAAAGGTTATTTAGCACCTGATTTTTTCATTGGTCTTATAAAGATTTTTTTGTTGCATTAAATGTGGCTTTTAAAAATAGAAAAACTAAAGCAAATTTATATGCAAATTTATATGCTTTTTCATCCCACTCAGATAATGTTTATATGAGACTGCCAGTAAAGAGCATTTCTTGCATGCAGAGACGCTCTGTGTGTCATCTCTCATTGCTGCATTATCTAAGTAGCCCTTCAGCCATTTTCTGGACGTTTCCAATTTTCATCTTTTTTATTCATTCTCCTTGTTTTCATCCCGTTTCCCCTCAAAAGTTTCTTCACAGAAGAAATAATTCTCCAAAATAGCATCTTTTTTCAGAGAACGTTTATGCACATTGCTTTAGCACTGTTTACTAATGCAATTAGTGTTGTCGGTCTCTGTTTCTCCCTAAAAGGATGTGCATAAAAAGCAGCTGTAATTACACCATCACTCTTGCACCTTTAAAATCACCACAAAAAGCTTTTGTTTTGTCTGTAGTTGATACAAATACATATTGTATAAAGAGCGCTTTTATATAATATATATTTCAGATAGTGTATATGTATCTCTTTGGTAACTTTGATAAATCACTATCAAACATTATATACTTAGATCAATATAAATGGAGATGAAAATATATCAAAGTTTGGTATGTAATGTTAATCATTATGTAAAGTAACTAGATTTTTAAATTTTCTGAGACAATGTCCTCCTTCACTCAGGAGATTTTTGGGATTTTTTAAAATCCATTTTATCAGAGGTCGAGAATTGTTTTGAAAAAGTGATCGCTTAGAAAAGTAATAGCACATCTCTCATTAACAAGCTGTGAGATTTGAAGCATAATTTATGTCCGTAGCACAAGCGTTTACACATCAAAGTTTAATTACATAGAGTTACTAGTTCTGTGAATACCACTATTAATGTTATTATAAACTAATTCATTTTTCATATGCAGCGTTTATTCCGCCTTGCCTTATTCGGATCTTAAATTGGAAGTGTTCAGGCTACATGCATCCCATAGTGACTCATGTCAGGGAACACTAATGTGATCCAGTTTTTTAATCAGATCTTTGGCCCTCTAGAGGTTGAAGCTGTTATGCTTTCCTAACACATTGCATTGGCTTCATTGGACATTGGCTGGATGAAGTAATAATGGTTTGCATGTATACATCCACTTGCACACAGACTTGCTTCACGCTTCCTCTCCAGAGAGATACAAATCATGCAGAACATCCCTGATATCTGAGAGTCCCAGCTGCCTCAGATACAAGAGGGTTGTGCCGAGCCTGTACAGATAACGTGCTGGATTATCGGCCCGCCGTTACATGGTTTGCAGGCAGCGTGTCTGTGTTTGATTTAACACTTGAGTTTTGCGTCGGAGGGTTTGTCTTAATTCATTTACAGCTCGGCTAAGAGCTAAAGGCAGAGCATTGATACAGGTGTATGTAGATTGATTACTAATGTACTTTCAAGGAAATGCTTGATCTGATTTTGTTTTTTTATTCTTTTTATTCATGATCCATTACACTCAGTTTGGGAAATTTTGGTAACGTTTGGAGAAAGACATTTCTACAGTTAATTTAAAATCAAAGCATTTCAAATGAATTAATTTAATTTAAATGATCAACATTACATTATTTCAATACTACAGTATTTAACATGCGTGTATATATCTAACAGTCTCTAACATATCACATACTTGCTTGCAAAACCCACAGAAACTTGTGACATGTTGGCAAGAAGCTGAGATGCTAAAGCACACACTAGATGCTTCTGCTGTAATTTTGTCTTGCAGACCTAAAAGGCTTTATTATTTTTTATTAGTCATCACAGTGTGGCTGTACTGGGAAACAGAAGAGTGAAAACAAAACAAAAAGAAATAAATCCTAGGCACCCATTCAAGCATTTCTTAAAGCATTATTTGCTTTATTAGCTCTGATATATTAAACTTGTTTGATTAATATAGCATGATTGATTGTTATACATGTTAAATATAATAAGTATTTGAACTAAACATCATTTAGCATGGCAGTGACTTTACATATTGATTTTTGAAATTTAGATTACCTTCATTTAATGATCACTTAAAGACTGCATTTAACATTTTCATTAAATTGAAATATTTAAAGCAATAATAATGTAATACTGTTACATAAAATCTTTAGTAGCAAATCTCAAAATGAATATTCTTTTTTTTTTTTTACTTTGTAGTACATTATAAAATATATATTTACACAAGATATTATAGCATTTTAATATCTGCTATTTATTAGTGGCCATTACAAGTAATCTGATATCAGCTAGAATTATTTGTGCCATTATTTCAGTACATTTCAGCCGTTTTCTTTGTGGGGGTGCTTGGCTGCTCCCAAAAATGTAGGTGATTTTAGATTTATTATTTTAATGTCCCCACAATAATGGTAAAACCTGACCTCCACACACAAAAACGCATAGGTACATTCATAATAACATTTGGGAATGCCACTATATTGTGAGTTTGCACTATTTTAGTACACTGGCTTACAGGAGTGTGTGGCTTGTGTAACACAGAGTCGCCACGCTTTTGAACAGGTTGCTGGATTCGCTCTAGTAGATCCTGATCAGCCAGCTTATAAAACTGAATGTGGGCCCTCAGTGGATTAATATTCCACATTAAAATTCCAATTATGTAATCAGCCAAATCCAAGCACTGGCTATGCTCATCTGAATCGCTGCAGAGCTCGTGATGGCGAGGGCCAGCGTTTCAACCTGAAAGAATGACGCAATAGAGGTCTGCTTACCGTGAACTCTCTAATATCATTTTTGCCATCGGTGTTGGGCTGACTGTGTGTGGTCATTCACAGAACATCCCTCGCTGAAGCAGTGACAGCATGCCACATTTTTAATGCTTTAACCTCAGGGGACGTGAGGCCGCCGTGACATTTTGAACCTCCCGACACAACCCTGAAAAAGAGCAGCACTTTGCATTTTCTATGACTGTTCAGTGTAAGGAAAGGTGATTAATGACATGAATTATGGGGAATGTTTGAACCTCCCAGCATGTGTCTGTTTAAAAAGGCTGATTGCTTGACAGCTCTAAATACAATTTACATCCTCTGAGCATTCTCTCGTCAAACCGTCCACTGAGAATATGGAGTAATGAGCAAGAGTCATTTATGTAATTACTTTTGGTTTATTAGTTATTAAATACAGCTCAAACCCAAGTAAAAAGTCTTTGAACAGCGTAGGAGGAGAGTTGTTAGCTTGAATAAAACTGTTTGACGTTGGATCTGTTGAACAAGTGACCTGGGTGCACATGTAGAATTTAGTCTGATTGTGTTTGATTGGTCTTTTGAGGTATTTTATCTCTGTAGAGATTGTTTTTTATTGTTCACTCATGACAGACAGAATCCCATCTTTCATGATTTACTGTAATAATACATTTCTAGTCATCTTCATAATGTCCTGCCTTTCAAATCACAAATCCTTTGCCGTTTTGATTGGCTTTATATTAGGGTTTTTAGTGTGAATCATTGCTTACTTGGTTCTCTAAGGTTGAAAGTTGAATAAATTGTTTTAACTCTGCTTAATACACTATTCAAAAAAATTGGGATTTTTTTTGCAAGATATGCTCACCAAAGCTGCATTATTTGATCAAAAATGCAGTAAAAACAATAAGTTTACATTTTAATCTAATTTTATGTATTACGCCAGTGTCGCATTATCATTCAAAAGTAATTATAATATGTTGATTTGCTGCTCAAGAAATGTTTCTTATTATTATCAGTTAAAAACATGCTGCTTAATATGTTTGTGGAAACTGTGATTTTTTTCAAGATTCTTTGATAAATAAAAAGTTCAAAAGAACATAATTTATTTGAAAGAAAAGTTTTGTAACATTATAAAAGTCTTTACTGTTATTTTTGATCAATTCAATCCATCCGTGCTGAATAAAAGTATTAATTTCTTTTAAAGATTAAAAAATGAAAAATCTTACTGACTGAAATATTTGAAAGGTAATGTACAGTATATTCTATAAAATGGTTAGTTCTAGCTCTAAAATACAATTGAATGAAAATACCCAATATATATCTGTGACTGTACATCGGTTTGCATAGTATGTTGACAAATTATTTAAAATAAGGAATTTTATATTTATTGCCAGGCAAGATGGATTTATTTATTTATTTATTGGAATTTTCTGTGCTGATTTTATTGTGATATGCAGCCATTAAACATGTTAACCTCCTGACTACCAGCTATGGAGTTTTGTCCACTGTAGAGGACATTATGTTTTAGCGATTTCTCTGAGACCATACATGCCACAGTTTTAAGTTTGTACAGAGCACATTCAGGGCTTTTCAAAGATACCAAATGATTGGATGTTTCACCATGACCACTCCCTCTCTTTGGTCTTTAAAAATGGCTGACATTCATTCAGTGATCAAATGTAACACCCTAATTCAAATATGATAATATTTTGTAATTATCATGTAAATCTGACTAATTGACAAATTGTTTGTTAAAAATCTTAGGAAAATGTTATGGGGTTTCAAATCAAAATATGACCTTCTGTTATGAAACAGGACATCAGTTTCATACATGTCCACTGTAGAGGACACCAGGACTTAAAGCATGTTTATTACACATTTTGGGAGACACAACAAATGAATAGAGAAAAAATTATATATCAATATTCCTATTAAATATTAGATATTATTATGAAAATCTTGCTAATTATTACTCCCATTATTGCACTTATTTGTTCATTTTATGTTGCCCCAAAAACACATTAATATGCTAATTAGATTCAGTTTATAGATACATTATATATAATGGAAAACCTCGTTTATGGCCATTTTACACACATTTTGCATAAAGAAAAATGGTTTTTAAAAACATCTTTCGTAACATAGTTGAGAATCATCTTTATATAAAGTTTGGTATAAAAAAATGAAAATTTCTGGTTTTAAAAAGAATCCCACTCTTTTTGCCTTTTCATGTCTATTCATGTCTTTTTATTTTTTTAAAAACAGGACTTTTTAAAGTCCCGATGTCCTTATTTAACATGAATAAAATATCATTTTTCAAAAATTGTATTTTTCAAAATCTTTCTTATGCTCTAAACAATGTAATGACATGACAAAATACTAAATTCACAAAACAGTTTTTTCCTAGCATAATGAAATGAGCCAAAATATTTTAAAACTAATACACAAGGGAGTTTGTGTGGAAATGTGTGAATGTCAGATGTTCCAATTCTGTGGAAATTTGCTTTCTGCTGAGTTTTGTGCTTTCTCCATATGGAGCAGGTTATTACGTAACCGAAATAGATGGTGAATACTGTAAATGGCTCTGAACAAAATAAAATTGCATCTCTACATGTATGAAATAGGCTGATATTAGAAGTCCATTTAATTTTAGATCAGTATATGCTTTCCTTTTACCTAACCATAACACCCTGCCCACGTCACTTCTCTGATGGACTGAATCATATTCTCAAAGCATCGCACGAACAGTTCCTCCGCTTCTGATTGCGAACGGTCTGTGTGTCCTCAGATCAGTGGGCGTGATAAAAATGTGAAAGTCAGTGACGGTCACTCCGATCACAGTGGAGATCTTCGCTATATGGGGCTTCAGTTCTGATATTCTCTGTCTCCTGTCCAAGGTGTGCAAGAGAGACTGCAAATCTGGCCTCTCTGTGGGAGGCAGATTGTTTTGGCAATTCCTGATGTGATACAAACATTTAAAACAAAGCCTCTTTTCACTGCTATTTGGCAGTAAATACACCAGCATATGGATAAACGTCCTCATGAATGTATTCATAATTGCGCACAGAAAGTAGTGGCACAGCACTTGTTTTTCTGCTGTCGTTCTTGCCGTTGTCCTACTTACTGTAATTCTTCACTTGCGACACCTACACAAATTGGTCAGCCAAACTGAAGGCAGGCACACGAAGTGAATGGAGCGTTGTGGGTGTGATGGAGTTCAGGGATGTAGCCCTGATCCCATAGTCATGACTTGGGAGAGTGTAGAGAGAATGGAAGAGAGGATCATGGAGTCAGAGGTGCCCTTTGTCATCTGTGTTTGTTGTTTTAACACAGCTCTCAAAGGATTTTACTGCGTGCTCCGTGACCCCGGCGCCGCTCCTGTGCGCTCCGGTGCCAACTGTGTCTGTGCTCATCTCTGTGCTGCCTTCAGATGGCCTGAGCTGCTTGCAGGAAAAGCTTACAGAGACAGTAATGTCTGAGCCTGTGAATCACGTCTGCTGCACGGAGCTTTATGGATTGCCAGAGTGACTGCTGGAGAAGCAACATGCAGCTAGGTCATGATGTGAGAGGATGAGGCCTGCCAGAGCAGAGCTGATGTGTCATAGACATTCGCTGCATGGAAAATTACAGTCAATATTGCAGTTCAATAAAAACTTGAAAATGAAAATGGTTATTAATCACTCTCATGTCTGTTGAAACCTGTGCACTACAAAAATGTGTAGGCTACTTAACTTACTAACTAAACTGTGTAAGATAATAAGCCTGGTTTAAAGAATTTTGCTGGTTCATTAAGACTTGTGCGTAAAACTTAAAAAAGAAATTAAAAAACTAAATAAAGTCTTAATGACCGAGTCAAGTTGCTTGTCAGATGTATTTGTATTTTACTGGAATATATATAAATAAATAACTTTTTTATCAATATTAAATAACTATAATAATTATAGATACAGAATTTCTAGTATATTCTTTATATTATTTACCTGAAAAAAGTGCCCAAGTAAAGTAGGTAATTTTTGAAGGTAGTTGTCCTTTTTAAAGCTTGGCAGTACAATAAAATGGAATGGTAGAATATTATTTTTATATTATATTATATACCTGGAATATAGTGCCAAAGTTAAGTAGGTAATTTTTGTCCTTTTTA
Organism: Sinocyclocheilus anophthalmus; assembly: GCA_018155175.1. NCBI lineage: Eukaryota > Metazoa > Chordata > Actinopteri > Cypriniformes > Cyprinidae > Sinocyclocheilus > Sinocyclocheilus anophthalmus. Next base: position 461,789 of record JADLZN010000163.1, read on the forward strand.
AAGCTTGGCAGTACCTGTGGTCACCATCCTTTTTCACTGTATGGAAAAGAGAAGCATGAACATTTATTAATATGTCTCATTTTTGTGTTCCTTGAAAGAAATGTTTATTTTTTTTGGTACAATATGAGTAAATGATGGCAGAATTTGCATTTTGTTATAAACTCTCACATTAAAAGGCCTGAGTCCACCATTTCTCCTACAACGGGGACAGCTAGACAACAGATTATAAAAAAAAAAAGAAAAAAAAAAAATTCTGATTGAATATATTCCTTGTTCTTGGCAAAGGACACCACGCAGAGGAGTGGGCACAGCTCTCAGCTTAGCAACAAGGGGTAGCAACCAGCCAGTGGCAGAGAAGAAACGAGCATTGGACTCAAAACAGCTCTTGTTATTCGTTTCATTCATTCTATATGAATGTAATGAAGTACGGTTACATTTTTGTATAAATCTCCACAGCAGACGCAGTGGCGTATTGCATCGCTGCATCAGGTTCTCTCTCAGCCTGTTGTGATAGAATGCAGAGCACTCTGACTTCTCATCTCAATGGTGACTGAGGCTGTGTTCACAGTGTAATGATAGAGATTATTACAGCACTGCTGCGGCAGTGGTTCACGTAACCTGGCAACAGTGTGATCAGACAGGGCAGGGTAGATTGAATTATTAACCCATATTTTGCTGATGTGTTCCTCGTCAACCGGCTCCCGCTAGTCAGACTGACGCTGCATAACTCGCCATATATTACACTCGGGATAGCTTGGGTTATTTATAGCCCGTGTAATATTTAATATCATCATTTAGCGCTAGTTGAAGGTCAGATTGGTGACCTCGCTGAGGCTCATTTGGAGCTGCTCACCATGACCAAACAGAACACACAGCCAGGACATGCTTCAGTAACTTTGCAGAAAGGATACAGAAAAAACTGCTGACTGTTTAAGGACCCTTTACGATCACAGTAATTCAATTCATAACGAGCCCAAAATGAAAAATCTGTCACTATTTACTTACCCTTGTCGTTCCAAACTCGTGTGCAGCTACTTTTTTTTGTGAAATAAAAAATAGACATTATTCAAGAATTATTACCTGTAGTTCTTGCCATGTACTGTACATAAAGATAAACAGAGCAAAAAAAAAATACAGTATATTATAATTATAAGGATATATATTGTATGGCGTTTTTTGGTTTTGTACTCGTATAGATCTAGTCAATACATACTGTATGTTTTGAAGCCCTAGGGAAGGATTACATGAGAAACAAACCAAAAGTAAAGTCATTATCCAAATGAATTATGTTCACCATTTTACTTAATATTACTTAACATATCACTATATTGCTATTACTATTTTTTTATTTATATGTTCCATCAAAAAATAACAGCATACCAGTTTGGAATGACAGTGACAGATGGAGATATGTTAATTATTTCCAAACTATACACTTTATTCAGTTTATTTACAGTCAGTGGTGCTATGGTAACCAAAACACTGCCATTTTGAGACCCGTCCCTACTTGATTTCAGCATTTTCCTATATGTGTTAAATCACCTGCATGTTGCAAGATTTTTTTTTTGTACTCTAAAATAAGCACAAGCAGAAACATGTTGTTTCTGCTTGTGCTTATTTTAGAGTACAAAAAAAAAATCTTTCAGATGTCCATCTCTCTTCTCTATCACTTACATTCCTGCGTCTCTGACTTTCCCCTTCTGGTGTCCCTGAGCACCTGTACCCTAGCGCAATGTTGGGTGCATGGTAATTAAGTCTTATTGATTGAATTGCAGCGTGTTTTATACAACCCACTGAGGCTTAACAAGAGAGGATCTAAGAGTAGCTACTCCTCTGTCTTAGTTTCCTCTCTACATATTCAGCATAAAATCTCTGCTTTTGCTTTAGGACATCAACTAAAGGTCGCTGTGATTTTGCCCAAGTAAGACATGTCCCTGGATCAACATATTTTGATGATCCTGGATCAACATTATTGTCCAAAAATATAGATTTAACCCAATCCCAATCCCTACCCCTAAACCTAACCCTACCCATAATTTATTCCTAAAATCGGTGGGAAATAAAAGATGATTAACAAGGGTGTAGAAGCACCTAACCCTGATAGTAAGCCTAAAACAGATATTTCCTGAAAAGTTATATCTCAATTCTGATTGGTTGATTGGAATGTTATTCCAGGATCAACAAGGATGTTGATCCAGGAACATGTTGAACTTGGTGAAATCACGCTCACCTCAACTAAACCCAAGCCTGTAAGCTGTATTCAATTTAGATATAGGAAAAGTTGTACTTGTTTGAATTTAGCATTGTTTTATTCTTTCCAGTCTGTAAATCTAACAGACATGTGGCCTATTTGTGGGTTCCAACCCACCAGTTGTGAAAATTTCAGATCTAGACCCTCGTAGGTGTGCTATAGATTTTAGCTAGAGATGCACCGATTGCAATTTTTTTGCCGATTCCGATTTCCGATTTTTTGTTAGTGTGATCTGCCGATACCGATTTTTGCCGATTCCGATTTTCTTTCTTCCTAAGAACTATAATTGACAGCATATACAAACAAAAATCAAATTTTCTTCAAAGCAAAGTTTTATTTTCCATAAAAAAACACAAGTAAAAAGTCAGTAATAAAGTAATAACAAATAAAAAAAATTGCACTGGATGTGTTATTGTACATTTGATTACTTTAATTTCTGTAGTCTTCATTGTAAAAATTAAATACAGATTAATGCTTACAATTAAAGTTATAAAAGTATTCAGTCAAGAGCAGAAGAAAACACGTGTCTTTCTTTTCTTTGTTCTTTGATTAACATGACAGGACAGCAGCCATACAAGAGTTTATCCCGGCCAACAATATACTGTTAACAACATGCGTGATCTTTATAAACTATTTAACCACACTCTACAAAACTTGACGTGTTTAAAGGAGTATTTGAACAGTCCCAGTCGCCCCCACCTCTAACCACTCATTTTGGCCCCCCTTGTTGTGGCTCAAACCGTCGGTCCCTTGAACGGATGAGCACATCAGTGGTGGTGCGCGCGTTTGGTATAAGCGCGAAACCTGCGGGAATGACTAAAATAATGCGCAATATACAAGCACTATTTAACCGGAGCGAATGAGATGTGTGTGAGAGAGAAGGGGTCGGAGAGAAGAGAGCAAGAATGCGCGGCTGACGTTATTGCCTGTGCCGCTGGTAACAAAAAGTATTGGCTTGAAATCGGAAAGAAGTGAGACTGATCGGCCGATAACCGATTCGGGCCGATCATGAGGAAAATCGTCCGATTCCGATCCCTGGCCGATCGTTTGGTGCATCTCTAATTTTAGCTCATGAAGTATGAGTTATTCACACTCCAAATGAATTGCTTGCTCCTCTGGTATAACTTGTCTCTATATCAAGCAGGGATCATCTGAGGATACAGTATCTGACAGAGCTGCCTTCATGATGGGATCAAGTGAGCAAAGGCTGTTGGATTTCAGACTAATGTTATATATGCTACTTTTTTGATATATGGTAAAGGATGCATATAGTTGGAGGGGTGGCATTGCAACTGTTTTTATTTATTTTCAATAACCAGCACAAAAGTACCAAAGTTTGCACGTACACACACACACACACACATCCCTTGCGCTGTGCTGAAATTCCTTCACCTTATTTGGTGACCGGCCCTTTAAAAATTGCTTGTAAATATTTCATTATGCACTATTATCACCAATCTTGGGTTGGTGATAATTTTTATCACCTTGTTTTCTTTCAGTTAGCACAGTTTCAGCACAGTGGTTGCATTGATCTGAGCTTATGCACTTACATTTTTGAGTGAAAAAAGCATTATTTGTTGATAATTTTGTCAGCATAAGCTCAGAATAATGAGGCTATGCAGTCGGTTCAAAAAGAAAATATTAAAGAAAGTGACAAAAAGACATAAATTCCAAATTTGGCAGGTTAATAATAATAATATAATAATAATATAGAATTTAATATTATAATATTCTAATGTATAAATAAATAATAATTATATTATTATTATTATTATTATTGTATGTGCAAGCTTCATGCAACTTTGATTTTTATTGAATATCCAGGTAGGAGTGTAATATAAAAATCTTGAAACGTTAGTGTATTAACATTTGTATTATTATTATTAAAAGAAAAAAAACATTATTTAAAATTTCTATTATTATTTAAATAAAAATGTGTGTGAACGAGGTCAGACAATTTTCAAAATAAACCAATTAAGTACTGAAAAAACATGTTTTTTTCTAGAATTATCCTGTGCCGTGTGCTCTTTATGAAACAAGAGCTCTCCTTTATGTAAAGGGTTATGTTTAGAAAGGAAATTGATATGGTTTAAAATGTCAAGCATGTGCTGATATGGAGCACAGTCACACCCAAAAACTGTCACTGAATGCTGCAATTGTTGAGGCTTGAGAAATGGTGTGATTGACAATAGCCGGTACCTACGCCGTGCGATTCGAACAGAACCGAATGGGACTGACTAGGTGGGCATGTTAATCCCACTCTAGTTTGTGGCTAGAATGGACCACTGTCATGGCGTCATCACCAACGTACGTCCTGAGAGAGATGAACGAGGGAGGGCAGACTCTGCCCGCTCCTTCCAGTCAATGCAGAAGCCAGAGTAGTCGTTGCCATAGGAACACATTGATTATTTAACAATTTGGATGAAGCGCTTGCCCCGGTGCTTGCCTTGATTCAGTGAGAGGCTTTGTTGTATTGCGGCCCCAAGGGTCTCTGGCCAAGTCCAATTAGAAAAGCCTGACAGTGGCAATTGCGCAGGGAGCTAATGCAAATTCACTCCTCTAATGAGCAAACTGAAGCTACAGCAACAGTTACAATAAATGAGCTGCCTATCCAAAGTATTGACTCGAGATACAGAGACATGTTTATTCATTGATTTTCCTAGGTTGCAACAGATGGAGACAGATCTGGCAGTTGAGCCATCAGTGGACACACATGGAGATATTACAATTTGACAGCAGTTCTGTAGATGTTACAGAGGTTTGTTAAGAGAAAGACAAGAAACCAGTGTGAGAAAACCAAAGACAGAATTTGTATAAGTAGATGATGAAAGTCAAATTGAGTTTACAGTATTGGATGTTCAGAAACTTAGCGTGTAAGTTTGTGTGTGTGTGTTGCAGCTGGAGAAAACGGTGCAGTGACAGCTGGCTGTTAAAAAACAGCCTTTAATGATTAGACTTTGAATTAAAAGGAAATTAAGGGATTTATTGTAATCTAATCCAGATTTGTCTAATCCCTCTCGTACCCTTTAGTCTTTCCCTTCTGCCACATCTGGACACCCTCCAGCCTTGTGCTGTTTGTCACTCTTTCTTCTTACCGGTTCTGTATTCTCACCTCTCTCGAGCCAGTCTTATGTGACTGCAAGCATTTGTGAACATCTGGAATCAGTCTGGATTCTTGTCCAGGGGCATCACCACTGAAAATGTCAAATTAAAGGCTTAGTTCACCCAAAAATCATAATTCTGTCATAATTTACTAACCCTCATGTTGTTCCAAACCTGTATGAGTTCCTTTCTTCTGTGGAACACACACAAAAAAAAGATATTTAGAAGTAAGATGTTTTGGTTACCACACTGTCTTGCATTGTACGGACATATAGTGAATCAGAAGCATGTGTATATATATATAATATATATATATATGTGTGTTTGTATTTTACTAAATTGATATATTCAAAATATCTTCTATAGTTTAAAATATCTCTCTCGAAGACAGAAAATTCATACAGTTTTGAAACATGTGAAGGTTTTAGAGTTTTGAGGTGATTTGAGGGCTCCCCCCGCCGTCATTCGACACGAAGACGCTCGTCCTTCTTTTTAGGATGAACCTGCCCCTTTAATATGTAAAGGGGACCTTTTAAGTGGAACGTTTTGGCTAAATATGAAATATTTATTCATACGTCTAATGAGGTTTGCAACTCATTTTATTTCTGTAATTGGACATATTTCAGAGTGAAACAAGATATTAATGAGAGAAATTTAGGACAGGACATGATTTTAACCACCTGTAATTGACTGGATTGAAAAAATAGTGAGTGTTATTACTGGAATGGAAGCCAGATGTTGGGGGGTGGGGGGGGTCAGGTTTAAAAAGTACATTTATATAAAAAAAATAATAATGAAGATCATTTTTTACATGTAGAATAACATGCACTGATGAATTATGCACAAAATGTGCATTAGCAAAGAAAACATCTGATTCCATGTCAACAGAAAGAAGCAATAAGTAAGCTATCCATGTTTAATATTTGTAATTCTTGTATTCTTAAAGGGATAGTTCATGAAATTTAAATAATTTACTCTCCCTCAAGTCATCCCAAACTTGTATGAGTTTATTTTTCTGCTGTTGACATAAAAGAAGATATTTTGAAAAATGTTTCAGTGATTTTTATGTTTTGAACATTAATTGAATGCACAAAATAATTGAAACATTTATCAAAATGTGTCCTGAACACCATATAGGTTAGGAACAACATGAGGGTGAGTAAATGATGACAGAACTTTCTTTTTGAACTTTGAGGTGAATGTTAGCTGTATGATTAGCTGTGGCTAGTCTCAGCCAGCTGTGGCACCACTTGCTCACCTGCCCCTGTCACAGCGATTTGGCTGGCTCAGCTGAGCGTTCAGACCCGGTCTGCTCAGAGCATTAAGAGACTGTCACTACCGCTGCTCCATCATGCTTCTCATAGATGTGCTTTTTTAAAAACAGAATAACCTTTGTATGTACACAGCACCAGGCTGCATGTTGCTTTTGAACATCGCACTGCATAACAATGGACAGCAGCAGATGTGTTTGGTGAAAAAAAGATTAGAGGCTCGGAAAAAAAAAAATCTGTATGACTTTACCCCAGAAAGCCCAGGGCTGGTGACGCCCCTGTGTGACTCCACCACCTCACCTCTCCGTCATCCCTCTGCTTTTTAATCTGGGATAGAGAGTTATGAGCAGTGATGGTATAAGCCTCTCTTCAGGACATGGACACTTCAGGTCACGTATCGCTGTCACATAGCTCAGTGATACCGCTGCACATTCATCCACTGGCTCCTCCAAAGACAGCAGCAGCATCCCGGATTACTGCGTCTGAGATTATCATCCTCCTTTATCTCATTTGCTTGTGTCGTAGGATAGAAACATAGAGATTATTGCCCATATCCCCTAGACCATGACGATGGCTTTTTTCTGATGGGTTTAAGGGGCCGATAGCGTAGGAGGTCTGTTGTGTTATTATCGCAACACATTTCATGCTTAATTAGCATCTGGAGAGTTAATGGTACTGAATGGCAGGCTGTATATTCACCTGTTTCCTTGCATCGCTTTCTCTGTGCTGGAATATCTCCATGGATGAGAGAAGAGGAAGGCACTGATTTTAAAACGGTTCGGCCTTGTCTATGGAGCCTCTGTGCTCAAACATGCCAATTTGCGGCGGCGTATAAGTATAATTTATTGTCCAAGATGTTCTTACATGGTGTACAGAGCACTGTGCAGACATTTTGCACTTATGCTTTGCTCTTTTGCAACTATACAAGGGGGCGTATACAATTCACTTGTCACAGAGGCCTATTCACAAACATATCAAAATGATGTTTGACTGAAAACGCAGTGCTGAAGATAAAGTTAGTTCCTTTTATTATTGTCATTTTGCTCCCAGTTTATGCTTACGATTACGATTTGCACCTAGGCTGATGCACTCAGGTGTTAGTGCACTGTTTTTCACAGTTGTGTCTATTTTTGTCAAAGGGTTCTCATGTCTGTTTTTGAAACTGTTGAGCCAATTAGCAATAGCAAATAGTGAGAAACCTGGACTTATATACGGTGTAGTGTGAGGCAGACTTTAAGTGAGTTGATGATGATAGGAAAGATGTTTATAGTGTGAACTTGCTGTTTTATTTGCCCACATACCTTCATCTGAGATTTTAAGAATGGACAACTACTAACACCACTCTAATATTTAGCTCTCTGATCACAGTGTACAGTTCCGTTGAAAATTTTGGGTCTGTTTTTTTTTTTTTTTTTTGATTAAAATTGATGGAGTGACAGGCAAGATTTATAATGTTTATCATGTTGTTTTTTAATTTTCTGTTGGTCAGAGAATACTGAAATGAAATGTATGACAATTTCCATAAAAATATTTAGCAGCGCAGCTGTTTTCAACATTGGTTATAATAAGAAGTGTTTATTGAGACTCAATGATTCATATAGAGATTCTGACAGCTCATGTGCGAATGAGAATGGAGTAATCATGCTAAAAATTCAGCTTTGACTTCATAGGAATTTTATAAATGTATTAAAAATATGTTTTTAAATTGTAATAAAATCATATAACGTTTTATTACTGTTTTTACTGTATTTTTGATCATATAAATGCAGTCTTGGTGAGCATAAATAAGAGACCTTTTTCAAAAACATAAATCTTAACAACCCAAAACATTTGAACGGTAATCTGTGTTATCTCATATAAGATTGAATCGATTGGTTGACTTTCTGTCTTCTGTGGAATACAAAACCAGATATTTTGAAGAATTTTTCAGTATTTTTTCCCCCATGCTAAACTGGAAAAAAGCAACTAGTCATTGTATCTGAAATGTCATTTCCTTCAAATGAAAAAACAAAAAAACATTTCATATAAATTGAATGCTACTCTTATAAAAAATCATACACTCTGGCAGAGTACATAGTGTTTTGTGTACAGTAAGTACAAAGTATATAGTACACCATTAGGGACGCAACTAGAATTAGTCAGCACTCAATATGTAAATCATATTGAATTGATATGTGCTTGTGCACATAAATAAGTGATACAAAAGCAGAAGTCTTATAATATTGCATTTGTTCACCAATGAGATTCTTCTAGACTTTAAGAGCAGCTCTTTACCCAGTGTTCAGAGGTCTGGATGGAGCTGCCGCTGCACTAACCTCTCACGCTAGAGAGCTAGCTGTACCTGAGTGCTGTCTGCACCTGTGAAAACCTGTCACGAGGAAGGAAGTGTCAGGTGAAAATAAAGGTGGTGACGTAGGAAACGCTTTTAGAATATGTTCTTGTAACTCAAATGGTCTTTTCGGGTCTTTACTGGCTTAGAGAGGTGCAGAAATTATTCAGGGTCTGCAAACGAATCGCAATCAGCCGCAGCTGCTGTGACAACCACAGGGAAAGTGAGGGGGGTAAATATCTGTGCACTATAGCTGAACGTTATATAAAGCTGTCTGCAGTAGTTCTACCCATTTACATGTTCAGAATTCTGACTCTTTAAAGCATCTGTGCGCGCAATGTACATTTAGCAGTCAAAAGTGATCTTAGAAATGTGTGTTATTTCACGTTATGTGTATGTGGATTATGGCAAGGCTACTAAGAAAGGTAAATTACAAGAGTATGTTCTACAATCAGTGTTTATATTAATAACAGCACTGAAAAGAATATATCTCAAATTAAGCTTATTTATGATTGAACCAAGCAAGAAAATGATTTGCCAATTTGGTAAAAATGAAAAACTTACTTCAAGATATATTCTCTAATCTTACAATATTTAGTTTCTTGAGTGAATTTATTTTATTTAAAAGATATTTAAATATTTTTTACTTGAAAACAATGTGTGTGGCTTGATTACAAGAGGTCTATGGGATTTAGTATGAATTGGATTGATAATCTAGTGCTTCACTCCTTAAGTACTAAAGGGGGTGGAGAGGTAGTGACCATCTCCTCTCTACTAGTCACCCGGCGGCCCTGTCAGCATCACCTCACCACAGATCAATCAGATCAATACTCACAAACACAACAAGGTTTGCATGTAAAAGGCCATGAATGTCAGTTGGTCCACTGCCTCAGTTCATCCATATGGTTTGTTAAGAACATGGACTATTCTAATTTAATTTCTAATTAATTAATTATTCTATGGACAATACCTAAAATGAGGACATGAATTTGTACATTCCCACTTATATATAAAGGTTATATTAAAGGAATAATTTACCAAAAAGTCTGACATTTTCTTATGTCGTCCCTATTTTCTTTCTTTTGTGTAACACAAAATAAGATTATTCTGCAGAATGTTGAAGATGCTCTTGTGTATATAAATGTAGAAGGTGACTGTCAAACTCCCAAAAGTTCTTATGTTTTTGTCTTTTTCCTCAAACAAAGCTATTGTATGACTTGAAATATAGCACATGAGTCAAATGGACTACACTGATGGTGCTTTTTATGGCAATTTAAACCTTTTTAGAACTTGACAGCCCCTTCTGAATGCCTTTCATTGCTTGTGGAAAAAAAAGATTCAGAATTTCTCCTTTTGTGCTACACTGAAAAAAAAAATGTTTGGGTTTATGAACCCACTCTGGAGATATTTTCATTACAAGACCGAAAAATAAACAAAATAATTCCATCTATTGTGTCTAAAATGCAAGACTAAAATGTTACTAAATGTAAACTAAATGTACTAAAGGCACTTATGCTGCGTTTATTTGATTAAAAAACGAGTAAATACTAGGAAATATTATTACAATTTTAAATTTTTTCTGTTTTTACTTAAATTTTGGTAATAAAGAAAATTATTATCCTCAGTAATGAAACCCTAGTTTAATATTTTAATATGATAATTCTATTATAATTATAATATAATATGTGGTGGAAACAGTAATATTTTTTAGGATTCTTTAATAAGACCGAAAGTTTCTAAAGAAGCATTATATGAAGTAGAAATCTCTTGTAACATTAAAAATGCTTTTACTGTCACTTTCAATCAATTTAATGCATCCTTTCTTAATAAAAGTAAAAAAAAAGTGTATCATAGCGTGCTGATATTGCTTAAACAATGAAAAATGTAACTAGCCGGAGGGCAATAACACACATAGTATTGTCTCTCCTCGGCTCAACTGCAGTTCTCTTTCAACGGCAGACCACAGGCCGTCTGTAATCTTCACACCTCCAGTCCTGTCCTCACTCGTCCCCCTGAAGCGTCACATCATGGTGATGATGTACCATGCTCTGTTGAGACCCACTGTTCCCATGGCATGCATTTACTGTCTCCTCATGACAGTGTGTGTGTGTGTGTGTGTGTGCATACGTGTGAGCCACCAGCCTCACACACTGAGGTAATGTGCATCTCTTCATCTCACAGGCAAACCCTCCCCCCATCATTGTGAACGCAGACTCACTGGATGCAGGCCCTTATGTAAGTATCTGCTTCATGCTCTCAGCACCTCCAGTAGCGCCTGCCTGCCTGACTGCCTGCCACGTGGAATTATCACCCTCAACCCAGCCAAACCTTTCCCAATGTACATGAGATAATAACAATAAAAATATGCACAGATTAAATGACAGCAGATGTGGACTGTAGCTTTAATGCCGAGTGCAATTATTATTTAACCATTATAATGAGTTGTCTTTGACGGTTTATCAGCCCTATGCCTTGTACGTGATTCATACCACTCATTTTTATTGCACTGAGTTTATAGCGTTTCTGCTTTTACATAATTAATTGTAGATGTGACCTTCTTGTGTATAATTTGTTGGCATTACATCATGTTTAATGACTGTTTATGAGTCTGTTATTTTTCTTTTGTCTATTGCAGGTGAATGGGAGTGATGGCATGTATAAATATGAAGAAATCATTTTGGAAAGGGTAAATATAATTTAGCTATTTTAGGGTTTTGTCAAATTTGCCAATATTCTCCTCCAAACATTGATACCTATGGGGACCTGGACACTAGATGGCAGTAAATGTTGAGCTAATGCCTGAAATCGAACTTTAAGCAATGTAATTTTGTACATTTTCAAAACACTAGTCTCCTCACAAAGCATTAGGGTTGGAAATTATATTAAAAATAATTTGGTTTAATCTCCAAAATCATCTTTCAGTATTGTTAATCTAAACATCAGTTAAATTAGTATTAAAGATTAGTGCTGCTGAATGAAAAATTGTAAAGTATTGTAATGATCACTCATCACAACTAAACTGACATAAAATCCATAGATAATACCTAATGAAAATATATAGATATACCTAATTCTTTGTAGATTAACTATTAAAATCAGTATGATTAAGTAATAGTTGGATTAAATGATAGTCAAATGTATTGAAATGAATGAAAACATATGCAAATGAAACGAAAGACATTTAGACGTGTCGTGATTAAGTTACTTTGTGACTTTGTGATTTTGTTTCTTGTATTAAGTCAGTTGAGGATAATAATTAAAAAAACTGCATTTTGACAATATATTTGGACTACTAAAGAGTAGGCTACTGAAAATGCACCACTTGTCAGATACCAGATACTTGTACCATGCAGTTCATCGTGTACAGGTGCTGTTCTTATCGAAATGTTCTTAAGAATAATTATCATATGAATTAGCATGGTTTTAACATTGCAAGGTCTATTCATACTTGAAGTTTGTTCAATGCAAATGAATCTAAATCCGTCTGCATAGGCCATTCATTAAACAGCAGTGGATGTTGGATTTGGGTGCATCTCTGAGCTTTCAGCATAATTGCAGGGCTGTTCTCTAAGTGCCATTTCTGCACGCTGAGGCCTAAATAAACTATGTTAAGATCTCACATGTTAAAAGGTCCGTGGGTGTGTTCGCTTCTTTAGTGGGAGCTCTCGCAGTGGCTCTGGAGCAGGAAAGGCACACTGGGATGTCTTAGCTCCACTCTGTACTAATTTGCTGTGACCGTTGCTCATTAATTATAGAAAATAATAAAGTGAAGTCTTTTCTCAGCTGTCTGCTTTAGGGCCTGTCTTTTGAGATGTGACTGTCAGACAGACCAGCCTGTCTCAGCTTTTTGGCACTGGAATGAAAACAGCAGTGTAAGAAGTGGTGAAGTACGGAGGGAGGAAATAGGCGGAAACGGATATGATTTTTGGATTCTTGAAATGTGCACCACAAATTCCTATATTTAGCAGCAGAAAACTGTCCATGCCTAGAAAGTGTTTACAAAGTATTGAGAGCCAGGTGCCTTCCGAAAAGCAGATGCAAACTTTTTCCAAGATCTTTATGAAAACTCTGCATTTCCTCATCTATAATAATCTACTCATGTATGTCGTCAATAGGGCAACTCTGGCCTCGGGTTCAGTATTGCTGGAGGTGTGGATAATCCACACATTCCTGATGATCCAGGAATCTTCATCACCAAGATTATCCCAGGTGGTGCTGCCGCCATGGATGGGAGACTAGGGTGAGTGATACTTTTCTCAGGATCTAATATTTCTTTGTGCAACTCTAGCTTTTTTTCCAAAACCTACTGAGCAGTATTTTAAAGCATCATAGGCGGACTCCCCACTTAATGGCTGTTTCAAAAGTTAGACATCTTAATTATCCTGCCTAGTTTGACCAAATTCTAAGGCTGCATCGCATGTAATCTTTGGTGGCAGAGGCAAAGATGGCAGACATGGCAAGAGAAAACTCAATAGTGAAATATCTATAAAAAGTTATTTGTAATTAAAAATGTACTATTTTCCTAACCATTTTTATCCTATTAGAGTATCAGCTTAGCAGCTAACTAACAATGTCAGCTTGACAACATGCTAACGCCAAACTATTGAAATTGAAGTTGAGTTCCCAGCTCTATTTGTTGCATATGGAGTTGCTGTCAATTTTACAGTTGCTTGGAGAAGTTTTAAAGTGCCGCTATTATGCCAATTTAAGGTTCCTAATATTGTTTTGGGAGTCTCCTAGATAGATATACATGCATGCAAGGTCAACAAAACATTTTGGTTTTCTCAAAATATCACCTCATTTTTCCAATGATTCTCAAACGATTCTTTCAAAGCAGTTCTAAGATTCAGTCTCTCTAAACCCCTCCTTTCTGTAAGCCTACTCAGCTCTGATTATTATGCGTGGGGAAATTTACCATGACATAAAATTTTGCCAATGTGACTGCAACTTATGTTGAGCGATCCATATTGATCACTTATGAGGTTCAAAGACAGTTGGCAGTTAGGATGCTGTCGTAGAAGGAAGCTGGAAGGCAGCTCACTAGGTTTTTGTGTATGTATCCATTACATTGATTTATTATATTGCTTTATCCTTGTGTCTCAGGGTAAATGACTGTGTTCTGCGGGTGAATGATGTGGACGTGTCAGAGGTTGTGCACAGCAACGCAGTAGAGGCTTTGAAGGAGGCCGGCCCAGTGGTCAGGTTGCTGGTACGCAGAAGACAGGCTCCTCCTGAGACCATTTTGGAGGTCAACCTACTCAAAGGGCCTAAAGGTAAGAAGAGCTAAATGTGTATACCAGCACATTTGAGACAGATGCTATTATGTGCGGTATCCCTATTAAAGCAGTTCTGAATTACGAATGGACCCCTTTTACTTCTTAATGTGCGCCATGCATCTGAGCACATTTTTCATAATATTGATGTAGTCATATTACATATGAAATATGCAATATTAAAAAAATTATTTGGGTTATGAGTGCCATTTCATGTTGACTTCTGATTTCCTGATTAAAAATTTAACTCCATTCCGTTCACTCAAGGTCTCGGCTTCAGTATTGCTGGCGGTATAGGCAACCAGCACATCCCGGGCGACAATAGTATCTACATCACAAAGATCATCGAAGGTGGGGCGGCACAGAAAGATGGACGTCTGCAGACAGGCGATCGCCTTCTGGCTGTAAGATTTCACCTGCACACATGCATCTGTGTACTTCACTATATGTAGAGCCACACATTGCATATCTTTGCAAGAGTTTTTTTTTCAGTGAATTACTTTATGCTTCAATGAACGCAGACACTGTTGTAGGCTACTATGCCGTATTATAGACGATATATCTCATGTGTGAAGCTTTATGGGCCACAGTGTGATTGATGTGAAGCTGAGCGCAAACTCAAACAAGGACACAGCTGTGATAAAGAGAAACACTTGCATGGCACACAAGTGCCAGGGAACGAGCAGACTTTGACATGGTCATAAATGTCATAATTAAAAGGCTACGCATCAATCATGGCTGCTGTAACTGCAGACATGTAAAGTGTGCCATTACTTCCCTTTCTTTTCTTGGAAATTATGGTTTTAATTCAGTCGGGGACTTTGATTTTCTGAACAGAATGCCTAGAGTTGGTCAAATTTTAATTATGTCTCTGTGTAGTCCATCTACAAACTAGAACAGATGCTGCATCAGATAACACTATTTATCCATTGATTTTATTGGGGATGGTGCATTGCAAGAACGTAGGATCTGAGAGTGATGCTTTGTCATGTGCAGGGTTGGGCAAAATTCTAAATTTAAGTATTATCTTCCTATTACATTTACATTTACATTTAATCATTTAGCAGACACTTTTATCCAAAGCGACTTAAAAAATGAGGACAATGGAAGCAATCAAAATCTACAAAAAAACAATAATATGTAAGTGCTATAACAAGTCTCAGTTAGCTTAACGCAGTACACGTAGCAAGTTTTTTTTGAAATTATGTAATAAATAAAAAGAAAACAGATAGAATAGAAAAAGAATAGAGCAAGCTAGTGTTAGAGGCCTTTTTTTTGCTTATATATATATATATATATAAAAAAAAAAATATTATAGAATACAAAAAGAATGAGATAAAAAAGTAGTGTTATTTTTTTTTTTTAAGAAAACAAGCAGTTAGTAAAAGAATAGAGTGCAAGTCTAAAAGGGGCAAGTTTTTTTAAAGAATAGAATTAGAATAGAGAGTGCTAGAGTTAGAGGGTCAAATAAAGATGGAAGAGATGTGTTTTTAGTCGATTTTTGAAGATGGCTAAGGACTCGGAGATGGCTAAGATGGCTAAGATGACTGCTCGGACTGAGTTGGGCAGTTCATTCCACCAGGAGGGAACATTTAATTTAAACGTCCATGAATGTGATTTTGTGCCTCTTTGGGATGGGACAATAAAAACTTGCAGATGCAAGCTCTATTAAACTAATGAGTTGGCAATTTGCGATGAATTAGTCCTTTAGCAATAGCTTCTTAGATGTTCAGTTTGCATCATGTTGTTTTGTTTTAAAGACTTTTGGATAAATTAACTAGGGTAAAAAAAAAGTTTCTCCACTAAGCTAACTTGCTACTTTACTAAATAGAATAAATAAATATTTAAATATATATCAGTAAAATACTTTTAGCTGATGCTTTTAATACTAGATGTATAATACTAGATACTAATTTCTAGATGTGCAAATATTGATTATTATTATCTTAAATATTATAGCCAATTTTTTATTTAATTTAACTCAATTTTTTAAAATAAAGGAATACTTAGAACTCTCTTACAAAATAATGTTGTTATGTGCTTTTATGATTGCTATTTATTTATTAATTTGTAATAATATTTTTATTAATATAATTTTTATTTAATTTAGAAAATTGAAATATTGTATTGATTGTTGTCTCATGCCAGTGGTAGTTAATATGCCTGTTAGTTACGATATAATATATAATAATACTAAATAAATAGTTTATTAATAATACATCGTATATAAATATATATATATATACAACTCTTCTCTGGTCATACAACTAAAGGTCCTACAACCAATCTGTTTTCCTCTATTGACCTCCAATGAGAGTTTCAGAGAGGCAGGTTTGGTTGTGAGTCCAATTCAGACCTGTCACTTTCCACATCCTCAAAACAATTCAGACACATGTTTACCCATCAAACACTCAGCTTTTTGTAGTGTGTAGGTGCCCCTACAAAGGAAAAAGCACTACGCCTTTCCAGCTTCCTCTCCCTCTCGTCCTTCCTTTTGTGACCGGATGGCTGAGAGCTGGAGAATGGAGCGTCGTCGCCGAGTGTGGGGCCATCCGGCCTCCGCTCCAGTCGCTTCCTTCCCACAACTTCAAATGTACTGTCGTGAACATTCTGAGTCACGCTTCAGAGACCAGCCGATGTAACATGCGTGTGTGTGTCTGCCTTCGCAGGTGAATAACATTATACTTCAGGATGTGCGTCATGAGGAGGCTGTGGCCGCCCTGAAGAACACTTCAGACATGGTCTATCTGAAAGTGGCCAAGCCGGGACCAGTACATCTCAACGACATGTACGCCCCACCAGACTACTCTAGCAGTACGTACCTTCTTTTGCTGATCTCCATCCACCCTATGCCCTTACGAGCTTAAAATCTGTCCATTTTAAAGCTCTAGCACATGACTATTTGTACTGCATTGATAAACGTGAAAGGGACTTGGTGGTTGTGTCAATTTTTAAATATAACCTGTGTCCCTATCTGCTTTTATCTTTAACCCTGTAATGAAAGCGAGTGGTGCATTGCCTGTGAGTGCTGTGGAGTTTTGTAACTGTACTGTGGTGTAGCAGTGGGCGCTGTTTTCAGACACCCACACACACTGCACTGCTGCTCCCATCACAGCACCAATCCCTCCCTCCCACTGAGAGACGATGCTTTCACACAATCCACCTGCACAAATGCACACAGCGGCCAAAATTAACTTTTTGCTACACCTGCCAATGGTGACTGAATATCTCTTATTGGCTATGAAACTGCATTTTAATTAAAATATTTTATATATTTTATTTATTTGGTTCAGTTGAAAAGATAAGATAAGCCAGTCTCTTAATGAAAGTCTCTGAATGAAAGTACACCTATGGTATTGTTCCTCATACAGTATTTTTGAAGGTTTAATCCAGGAATATTGTACATACAGTAAATTGCCCTCCAAAACGCAAAGTAGAATTATGGCCAATATCAGCATTGACATCCTTTTCGACAACTGCATTAAAAGAACCTGAAATTATAATTGAAGCACGCATAATGATTTTTTGTCGTTTGAATAGATAATAACAGACATGCACTATGCGTTCAAAAGGTTATTATGAATATTTATTCAGCAAGACACAATTGAATTGATCAAAATTGACAGTAAAGACACTAATAATGTTACAAAAGATTTCTATTTCAAAAAATGCTGCTATTTCTATCAAAGAATCCTGAAAAAATGGTTCACAGTTACCTCAAAAATATTAAGCAGTAATATTAAACTGTTTTCAACAATGATAATAAGAAATGTTTCTTGAGCATCAAATCAGCATATTAGAGTGATTTCTGAGGTTTCTGTGGACACTGAGCCATTACAGGAATAAATTAAATTTTTAAATATAATTTGAAAAAC
Source organism: Sinocyclocheilus anophthalmus (assembly GCA_018155175.1). Classification (NCBI taxonomy): domain Eukaryota; kingdom Metazoa; phylum Chordata; class Actinopteri; order Cypriniformes; family Cyprinidae; genus Sinocyclocheilus; species Sinocyclocheilus anophthalmus. The sequence continues at coordinate 479,890 of JADLZN010000163.1, forward strand.
AGGAAAGAAAGTATAGATTTTAAAATACTATTTCACAGTATGTTTTTTTGATCAAAAAGGTTTCTAATATTGTATTGGTTTTGTATCGGTTTAGTATTAAAGGGTCATATGATGTTGCTAAAAAGAATTATTTGGTGTATTTGGTGTAATGAAAAGTGTTAATGCAGTTTAAAGTAAAAAACAAACAAACATTATTTTCACCATACTGTACATTATGTGCTCCTTAAGGGCCCCACCTTACTGAAACGCATCGATTTTTACAAAGCTCATCGGTCTGAAAGCGAAGTGTGCTATGATGGCCAGCTATCCAGTGCAGCATTGTGATTGGCCGAATACCTCCAGCGTGAGACAGAAATGTTACGCCCCTACCATAATGTAATGATGCCCTGTCAGGCCGGAGCAACGAGACAAAAACAATAAAACCCATTATAAACGAGCATTTGTTGCATCCAGTGGGGACATACTTAAGGATTATAATGACTTATACTGTCTTTGTACGCGTTGTGTTGCATCGCGCCGCGCAAACATAAAACCATGACTGCATTTGTGATCGGACAAATGACAAACAACAAACGCTACTCTACACTGCTCAAACACTCGGAGTTTGAATCATCAGTGGCACATTTTTTAAATATAAAAAACGTACTTACAGTTTGTGAGGATCAGGAGACAGTCCTCCATAAAATGTGCAGCACTCATCTGAATGTTTGGGTTGAACTGTTTTGGAAGAGTGTTGTAAATACAACTTAACCCCTTATTTCTAGTCGTGTCTTCTTTTGGAAGGAACGAAACAATAGTTTCGCTTGCACAACGAAACACGGCGGGCTAGAGTGAGTGGAGGCCGGCTTGAGTGAGCGGAGGCGGGCGGTCTTGAGAACGGGGCGTGGTCGGCGGTTTCAACGAAGGAGTGACCGGCAGACTTGCGGCAACCACATGTGACAACCCAGGCTGGACTACGCTTCGTCCACGGTGAAAACCGGCTAACCAGGATGCACAGCTCGAAGTTGATGTAGTGATGTATTCACAGCGGAACCAGCACGGATCAGCTTAGGGCATGACAAAGCGGATTCGATCGTCCTCCCGTTTTTTGGAAGGCAAACAAAGTAGTTCGCTTTCGCAAATGGGAGGAAAACACGGCCTTCACGGACATGGCGCAGAAACAGTACTCAGGATAAAAGTATGCCGTCTTTGCATGAACATTGGGCGGTGTTATGCAAATCTTCCCCACATCGTGACGTAGACATGTGGGGGTGTGTTAGAAAGAGCCGTTTTAGGTAGGCATGGTTGACTCTTAACTTTTATAAAGAATGTCTTTTGGGATTTGAGACTTTAGTCTTTGCAAAAATTTACAGATCTTCTTTATGCACCAAAAACTTGTAACACTCCAAAGAGAAAGGAACAATTAAAATCGCATCATATGACCCCTTTAACAAGGCATCTTGGGACCCATTAGGACTTTTTTCAGAGCGTAAAAAACTCTTACCAACCCAAAACGTTTCGTAGTGTATATGCACATCACAATCAGACTTGCTTTTTTGGCAGCTGTAATGAATGATAACGGGTTAAATTGACCCTGGTTTCTTAAAATATATTTTATAATAATTAGAAATTTGTATTTTTTATATATCTATAACATGTTTCCATAGTTTTGTAGTTAATAATGTTGTCCCTTATCGGTCATCAAAAACTAAAAGGATTTATGCTGATAATGTCCAAAAACCTTACTTAGGCATTATAGATTAATTTAGTAGCGTTTTAGTTTGATTTTATATTAAGTTGTGCATTAAATTTTACAATTAAACTATGTATTATGACGCTGCTGTGTTGCACACACATCTACAGTCCCAACCACATCTCAGAGATAATCTGGTCCTTTGTAACTACCTGGTTAAATCATCTGCCTTTTTTTCCCTTTACTGGTCTCGGCCTCCCTCCAGCCTTCCCCACCATGGTGGACAACCACGTCGGACACAACTCCAGCATGGCCTACATGGGAGGTATGGAGCCTAAACCAGTGTACCCGCCGCCCCAGGTCACCCCCTCGAGGTACTCCCCAGTCCCACGCCACATGCTGGGGGAGGAGGACTTCACCAGGTCAGAGTCATGGATTTACTCATCTATTCACTCACAATCACTCACTTCTTCTCTCCAGGGTTCCCACGACCATGGAAAACCTGGAAATATCAAGGAATTTTAACATTTCCAGGCCTGGAAAGTCCTGCAAAAGGAAATGTTCACAGCTAATATAGTTTAAATACTTCAGCTCTAAAATATTTAATGAGTGAGAAACTGTGACCAAGTCAATTGTAAACCAAATTCTCATGGAAACTGACTTGAAATGTATTGGTCAAAAAATGTGGGAACCCTGTCACTCACTCAAATGTCACTTTTCAAATGTACTCATGCACAAATCACAAAAAACAACACTTGTATGTCCATATATATTTGATTTGAAAAGAACATTGTTTTCCCACAATCTGTGCTACAGTTCTTCAGCTTTAGTTGTTGAATTTCTTTTTGGCAATACTGTTCACATTTTCTGATGTAACTGGGCAAAGACAGAACAAATAAAAATGATTTTAAGTAGGTGTCGAGTGTGGGCTGAAGAACGTCTACGAGGTGTATAATGCCTCTCTGTGGTGGTGTGTTTGTGAACATTGCTTTAACGAAACATGACTGGGTGTATAAAGTCTCCAACACGAATCCCAACACGGCAAACAAACACTGGATATAAGAGATGCTTCTGGCATGGGGTCAAATGTTTTGAAGTCACGGCCACTGTTGCCTGGACGTGAGATGGGTTTCACCTCTCCGGGCAGGGACTCCCTGGAGCCTGTGAGTCAGCCCGGGCCCCAGAGCTGACACGTCCCTCTCTTGCCATCCAGCTGAATGCATCCTCACTTCTGCATGTGTGTGTTTGTCTCTGTCTGTGTGCATGTGTGTCCCGTACATGTCTTCATACAGTATGTCTCTGTGTCTGCTGTCTCTGTGTGTCTGAAAGCGCCCCATTTACTGTGTGATTTCTGTACCCCCAATAGGGCCGAGCCCATTTACAGTGCCATCCACAAACCTCATGGGGACACCAGCCCTCCCTCCCCCCATCTGTGCAGCAGGGGGTCTGGGGATGTGGGCTGCAGCCCCGCCCCGCCTGCTCTGTGTCAAAGCCTGGTCCCGTACACCGGCAGGTACTAACCACTGCTTCTCGTGCTGCCTGGCTTAGCTTAGCATAGTCTAGTTAAACTGACAGTTACCCCCCGCCCCGCACGGCCACCCTCCTTCCCCCAACCTGCAGCGTGACACAGGTAACGCCTTGAGGCGAAACTGCTCCCTGCCTCGAGCCGCGCACTCCTTTACAGTGTAGAGGAGATGAAGCACGTTGTTAGCTTGTGGTATTAAAATCCTTAAAGTCCCCATGAAATCAAAAGTAAAGTTTTTTGGGTGTTAGTATCAATATGTTAGTCTTACGGTTATCTATAAGGCAGTGTGCTCCAAAACAGAGACAAAATTCAGAAAATATAAGCATTCAAAGCTTTTAGTTCGTCACTTCCGCCAAAACGGCTCAACGATTTTTTTTTGACGTCACATCGTACTTCATCTTCTCAAATCAAATCGTCTGACCAATCAAACGCTCTCTAGAAGCCGAAGCGCCCGCCCCCTACACTGTAAATAGACGCTGAAGCTGCAGCTGAGATCAGTCACTTGTTCACAGTGTAGTATTTCCTGTACAGTGAATGGCACGTAGTGCACAATGTAGGCGATAGGGAACGATTCAGATAGTGTAAATATGCTTTAGATTGGGGCAAATGAGGTCTGATTTCACATTGTGTCACGCGAACCGCAGCCGCGCGCACAGTCTGATCTGGACTTTGGCTCCGGTCCAGAGACGCGATCGCACGGAGTGGATCATATGCGCGAGTCGGCATATATTAAACACTTTTAAAACTACACAGCCTCAGCATATTTATGATCACTTTTATTTTACTAAGAGTTTCATATTGAATCTAGAGGGGTAATCTATTAGACTGTGGCTGTCAAATGCGGCTTTACCGAGCTTAACGGCTCTGAGTGACCCAGCGACAAAACAAATGATATTGGCTTTCATTTTAAAAAGGGGCGGGGATGCCGGGTGGAAAAACGTCTTTGTTTTGGTTTTTTTTTTTTTTTCTCCGCCCTGTTCTGTTCAGGTGAAATACGGTTCACCACATGACTACAGCTGGTGTTTCAAGGGCCACTTCAGGGGACCTTTAAGCTGTTCACACCGACACGAATGTTTGGCAGAAAAATTAAGTCCGATTTTCGCATACGATATGTCTGTTAAGACCAATGCGTAAAGGAGAGGAGATGGGTTAAATGCAAATGTAGATTTACTTTCTAACAGTAGGTGGCACCTAGTTAGCCTTAGTTATTCTGTGACACAATGCGCTATGTAACTGTATATGGATTCATCTAATCACTCACGGTCAATCACTTCTTCAGTCCTGGAAAAAAACTGGAAATATCAGGGGATTTTTTAAACATTTCTGTACCTGTAAAAATCATACAAGGAAATTTCTACAACAAATATAATCTTTTTTAATACTCTGGCTCTAAAATACCAGCTAGAAATTATGAGTACAATCTATAAAATAATCAACATTTCCTGGAATATAACTGAAAAATAATCATGGAAATCGATTCAAAAAGTGAAAGTGGGAACCCTGTCACTAACTCAGATGTCACTTTTCAAATGCACTCGTGCACAAATGATAGAAAAATCCTATTGGATGGCCAGTTTTAGTCACTGTGAGATGAAATGTAAATAAAATCAGTCGCATTGATGACATGCAAATGTTTGTGGCGGTCTGAACAGACACATTAACATTCATTCAATTTAAAATGTTTATCGCACCATATTTTCACACTGGATATGTGTCTTGGTGTAAACAGACCTTTAGGCACCTTTAGAGTCAAAAGAGTCACAAATTAATGAGGGCTTTCAACTTTTTACCCCGGTCTAGTCGTGTCTGTCGCATTCTCAGTGTTCAAATTAAACAGGAGGCTACTTTTGGAACACAGACGGTTCAGGTTTAAAGACATAGTTTCAAGAGATATAATTCAAAAATGAATTTCTGTCATCATTTCCTCACCCTCATGTCCTTTCAAACCTGTATGACTTGTCACTATGAAGATATTAAAAAAAATTACCTATACAGTGAAAGTCTTTCAAAATATCTTTTTTTTTGCGTTCCACAGATGAAAGTCATATATTGTGAGTAAATGATGGCAGAAATTTCCTTTTTTTAATTTATTTTTTTAGCTTTTTTAGACTGTCTCTTTAATCTTGCCCAACCTAAAGTAAAATAGTCTTTTGCTGCTACTAACATAGCATCTTAAAGACATTTTATTCAGAAGAGTAAAGGTTTTTATGATGAGTTTGTGACATGTAAATCTACAATAAAGTGATAAATATTGCCACTAATTAAGCATGAGGTATCATTCCATAATGATCCCAAAGCAAAGCACTCAGGTACCCCACTATTGTTTTCTCTTTAGGGAAAATGCAACTATTTAACGCATACATGCACATTTTTTTTTAGGTTATTGAAACTTTGAAAATGCTATTAAAATATACTTAAGAAGCCTGCAGCCTTTTGTTTTGACTTTATTTGTCAAATCAGTAGAGTGTTCAACACCCCCAAACTCCCCCTAATTCATACCCTGCCCATTTTGTACATATGTATAATCCCAGATAATATGTGAGTCTAAGCCATCCTCCTTTACCAGCCCATATAATGTCCTGGTGTTTGGTGTGTGCTCTCTGACGCAGTCTTAGTCTGAGTGATGTACTGTGACTGGCTGTCTGGGATGGGTCATCCACTTTACATACCACTATTCAGTTCAATTCAATTCAAGTTTATTTGTATAGTGCTTTTCACGATACCAATCATTGCAAAGCAGCTTTACAGAAAATATTAAGTTTCTACATTGCATTTAGGAGTAGGTTATTGATTGGGAGCGTGATAGATTGTAGCGTGATAGAAGACTAGTTAGGTATACAGGAGCTAGACCGTTAAGGGCCTTAAAAGTAAGTAGTAATATGAACCTAATATTACCCTTTAGCACATAACTCGTCAGCAGCTCACTTGTCGATACCACCGATCATGCAGTTTATTGAAAAGTATGCACTATTAACAGATAAACCTACAATTTAGGTCTGATAGAATCCATATGCTTACATTGAAATACTAGAGCCATATAGAGACCATCACAGACACTATGCTTTTTTTTTTGATCCAGAGATCACTAGCAGCACCCATACAAGTGCATAGAAATGTGCTAAAAAAACTAGAACAACATTCAACACAATATGAAGGATACTTGATTATATGCAGAGCTATTCTTCCACAAGGGGGTGTGTGTGTGTGTGTGTGTGGTGTGTGGTGTGGTGTGTGTGTGTGTGTGTGTGTGTGTGTGATTATGAATGTATATAAAAATTCTGTCCTCCTGCATGTGTATGTTTGTATGCTCATCATCAGCATGTATAGTTACATTACCGTAGGTGTGACTGAAGTAGTCACAAAATATTCATTATTCTCCAAACACATAAATACACACTCATGGAACCTTCCAACACAGGAATGTTTGGCTTCTGTTGCAGTTATGTAAATATAAACAGTAGGGCCTGCTCTTACCATAAATGTATTGGGAAGTGAGAGGCTGATTCTTGCAGTCAGACTACAAATGAATAGTGGCGCACATTCCTGAAGCTGTCATGATTAATTTGAATGGGGGAAAGCAGGCCACAAACACACACACACACACACACACACACACACACACACACACAGGGTGCTCTGCCAATGCCCATCATACACAGAGATACACTTAGACAGTCTGTCATAATGTGCTGACATGAACACACACTCCCTTTGACATGCAGCCCAAACACACACACACAAACACACACACACACACATACAGTACAATATTTAAACCTACGCAGGGCTACGCCTACCAAAGTACATAAATAGTGTTCTATTATCCCACTTTGCTCTTCACTGTCCCAAAATAAGCTGTCAAAGTAAGTCTGAACCTTATCACAATCACCCTGGAGGTCTCCCTAGAGGCTAATAAAAGTTGTTTACAGGCATATACACTTTGTGTTGGTGTACAGTGTCAGTTCACTCCTGGAGGACTCTGCCTGTGTGTGTGTGTGTGTGTGTGTACATGACTGAGTCACAGGAGAGACTCAGATAGGCCCTCTGTCCATCTGTGCTTCCCCCACACTAGCATGGTGGTCACGGACACATTTAGATCCCTCCATCTGACCCAGTACACACTAACGGCCTCTTAGCTTCTCTACCAGCTGAATACATTATGGAGATTCGGGGGAAATCTCCCACCCACCATTCGGATTTCAGAACACAATCGGCCATGCCGCCAGTCGAACAGGCTAATGACAATCTGCTCGCACACTCATGTTCACCAATGACGGACACGCATTTAGAGACGTTCACAAAGCCAGACATAGAGATGTCTATAAACACACCATCTCAAATTTCAAATAGTTCAGGCCATTTCTGACCATGTTTGATTATGGTTTTCAGAAATGGCTTCCTTGTATGACTCATGGAGATTGTTTTTCCATTCAGTGCATTACATCACTTGGTGAGACTTGATGTATTTCATGACTAAAGAGTGCCACATGCACAACAGGGTGAATATGAAGCCGGATAAATACAGGTTGGGAATTTTTGGGGGGGTGATTAGATGAAGGGTAGAGGTGCACCAACCATTTGCATGGTCTTTATTTGGGAGGTAAATTCCACACTAGGGGATTAGTAACCTTTATTATTAGTCACGTACTGCTTGGTTAGTCAAATTTGTAAGCAGATGTAGAGTTGAAAAGCTGTGCATTGCAGTTTATCTGGTTATGTTTTATGTTGCAAACTATAATAGATATACAGTATAAATTAAATAACTCAATACATAAAAGTCATTAAATAAAATTATTTGTATATTTAAATATGTATGTAATAAGTATTCAAGAATGGTTGATTGAAAGGTTTTGACAGTTTTAAAATTGAATTTACATTTTTTGTCTTGCAAGTGAAGCAGGGCACCATGGGAACGTTCATTGTTAAGATCAGTTTCATGCAGGAGAGCAGGTGTAAACTTATTTATTCACATCTCTCTATAATATATAATAAATATACACAATTCAAAAATTTGGGTTCACTGAGAATGAATGTTTTTAAGAAATGAATACTTTTATTCAATAAGGATGCACTGAACTGATAAAAATGCATTTGTAATGTTACAAAATAATTCAAATAAATGCAATAAATTAATAAATTTTTTTAAACCTTTCTATTAAAGGATCCTGACAGAAATGGCATGGTTTAAACAAATAATTAAATACAAATTAAGCATATTTATGATCAGATTATCATGATTTCTGAATGATTTTTTTTTTTACATTTTCAAAAATATTTAAATAGAAAAGTTGTTTTAAATTGTAATAATATTTGCCAATATTGCTGTTTTTACTGTATATTTGATCAAATAATGTTGCATTGGTGAGAGTAAGAGACTTTTAAAAAAAAAATTTTTTTTTAAATCATATAGAGTCTAAACTTTTGAAGGGTGAACTTATGTAATTGAATCTGTCTGCCATGTTATTTCAACTATTATTCCTAGTTAGAGGTTTTGGTAAATTTGGTTTATATGTATGGTTATGTTTCAAATACTTAGTAGTACATACATTTGCACTCGTTTGAGCTACCAGGGTAACTTACAGCTGAAGCAACCATATAGTTGAGTAAATATAAACTTCTATTTCTCAGTGCCATTGACAATTCAGAATCTAAATCTTTACAACATCGTTGTCAATAAAGCAACATGAGTGTCAAGCAATTTCATCATTTGTCTTTAGGTTTAGTTTAGACTGTACAAATAACAGGCGGGATTCAATATGATTGACAGGGGTACTTTTTGGCAGCTTTACTCAGTGACGCACCTGATTGTAAACTGTTGACACACTTGGTTTATTCTGAGCTGCTCGGAGAGGCTGGAAATATCTTGAACGTCTCTTGGCATGAAGTCAAATGGGACTGAAGTAGTGTGTTCTGAGGAAGAGATCGGTGGATTTACCCAGAGCTTTGAAAACGCGGAGAAAAGAGGAAGAGAGAGCAGCCCATAGCAGTTATGAAAGCCATGAGCCTGTGATCCTGCCAAAGAGAACATGTTTTCCAGGGAGAATTATGTCTCTGCGTATTTCCGGAGAACAGTATCCACTGTGTCCACCATTAATCACCCAACCAGAGCCAATTACTTAGAGTGGAAAGAGAAGCAGACAGACTGCACTGGGGCATTGCAACCCTGTAAACCTCTGAGCCTTGTGGTCATCCTTCAATGAGGGCGGGAAATTTCATCCTGTGCCACAAAGTTGGCGTGGTGGTTGTGGTTGGGGGGGCACATATGCCATAGAGATTATTGGAGAAGGAGTGACAACAATAAACACACTACAAAAGTTGATATCCGCCATATCCACCTTGTTCTTAACATAAGAACAGGCACGGTCATTTGTGACTTGAATATTTGAGGCTTCTGGTGTCAATTGCTCTTAGTTATTTTTAGCTGTACAAAATAGCTCATTATGCTGCTTGATATTGCAAACAGGTATTTCTTTTATTATTCAAATGTATTTTCATAATGCAAACACACTGGTTACCCTCCACTTTGCAAAATAGGGTGGATGAGATAAAATATATATAAAATAGACAACTTTTACTCTCTTAATGCACATTTCGGTCTTATACTAACCAATTCATTTTTGCAAGTTATTGCAAAGAAAATCAACAGTCTTTCTCATTTTTAATGACAAAAAAAGTAACTTCCTCTCTCCTCTGAAGCAACTTTCCTTGTGCACTGGCATCACTTAGGCCACATGAACTATTGCATAATGTTACCCAAATAAATAGCTTCTTAGAATTTGTTTCATATGCAGATACAACAAGATTTCGAATAAGCTACTTTTCATGATCCAATCAATTCCTGATCGATAACTTCAAAATCAAGGATGTGTTATTGTGTTGGATGGTTGGAGTGACTTGGTAAGAGTGGAGTGGCTTGGTAATGTTGTTGGAGGGGCTTGGTAATGTGGCTTGGTAAGAGTTAAGTCTTACCCTGTTGCTGCAGGGGTGACAGCGTGACAGGCGATGTGGTGCTGTTTCCCATCACTCCCCCTACACTTAGAGAAAGCACACATATACACATACGGCATTCACCGCTGGTCTGGACTGAGATACAGAGTCCTGGGATCATTTTCTTCATAACCCTGCTGGGTAGCTAGTGGCAGGCACCATGTTCACTGTTAACATCTCATCTTCCTTGCCAATGGTAAAGTCCAATGTAGAGAGACGAGGCCGGACAAGCATCACCCTCATGAACAGGTACAGTAGGTCCAGGTGGTGGTTTGAGTGAGTGACTGTTTGCATCTGATAACTGCTTTATCTTTTTGTACACCAGGAAGCTGTGAATTGTACAGTTCTGCAATAGCAACATATTTGCTGTTCATTTCTTTATTTGCTTTGGTATAAAAGGTATGAATTTGAAATAAATTCTTAGTACTAATCTCCCATCTTTTTAATAAAAGCATATGTTCTCTTAATTTAGTACACACATTTATTACTAGACCTAATAAGTGTTTGATCTAGACATTAATAATAATTGCCTTTAATTAACTCCGTTCACTTAAAATCAGTTTAATATGCCTCTGTTTTCATTCATTTTATTACTTCTGATTATTATTTAATCAACCTGATCTTAGTATTTAATCAACAAACATTTGGGTATCCAGGTTGTGTGCCATTCAGAAATGAATTAAATTTTAATTGAGGTAGCAAACATAGAATTGAAATTTGAATTTAAGGAAACTCAAAGAAATTTTCATATGACTTTTTTTTTATAGCTAGAATGTATAGAATAGAATGCTTTATAGAAGCAATGTTTGTGAAAACAAACTTTGAATATTGGCTTGAGTTAGTTTAGTTTAGTTTATCTGTTTTATTGTATTGTATTTTCTTTTAGTGTGTATTTGATCGTTTTACGTTTTTAAATGTGCTTTAGAAATAAAAATGCCTTGCCTTGCCTTGACAAAGTTTTCTTGAAGAAAGCTTTGAAGGTTTGTATGCCTGATGGTAGTAGCAGGGTAGTACAACACTTCATTTCCCGGAACCCATTGCCAATTGCATTTAAATTCATCTTCATTTCATTTCAGTTTTCTGTGGAAATTCAATTTCTTGAACTACAAGGGTGCAAACATTTTCATTTTTCGAATTATTTTCAACCCTGTCTGGTATTTCTTCAGGGTTTTAACAGGTTAATTATAATGTTTGTTTGTAAAGTATCAACCTCTACATTGCATGTTCAAAACAGGATAACCAAATGAAATTCATTCTGGTTCCAGTATTTCCAGGTAATCCAGGTTTTCACAGATGTTTAGCATGTATGTGTGTGTGAGAGTATTTTCAATTTGTCAGCTTACAGCAGGGACGGACTGCAATAGAGAGGAACTAAAAAAACAACAATGTGTACAAAAGATTCATCAGAGAGGCAGAAGGCAGGGAGCTGTTGTGGAGGCCATGGTTTTACAGTGTGTCATGTAATAAATGGAGGTAAAAAAAGGTGATTAAAATCTGTTTACCACCTTCATTAAATTTACGGACATAAGGTTCTCAGTAAATTGATTCACACTCCTGTCTATATATTCATTATGTACGTTTCATATATGCACAAACACTTCCTAAAAGCACAAGTCATCCGCTCACATAAAAGTGCTGTTTTCAGCATCATAAAGCTGTACCATGGGCAATGGAGGTGGAATGGCTCATGTCGAGAGCCTGCCGAGTTCTGTGGTAGTGCAGAATTCTAATGAGAAACATGCGTACTGCACTGCTGAAAGCTGGGAGCTGTCACTACAAACGTGGATGTGTGTTGCATTTTAGGGAACTGGTTTTTGTGTGTTATTCTGCAGTACATTCGGAAAGGGGTTTTGACGATCGCTGAATGTAGTTGAGTCTTGCTGGTGTGCCAGATCTGGGCAGTCTGGAATGCCTCTCTGCCTGCTGCCTGCTGATGAATCATGGCTGCTAAAACAGTACCGCAGTCCTGCACAAGGCAGGGATGAGCTCAATGTGTGAACGCGTTTTGTGCCCGAGTGTGAAAGTGTGTTAGTTATCGGTGTGTATGTGTTAGCGCTCATTTCTGGAACAAATCTGGAGCACTTGCTGTTTAGCTTTGTTGTGGATGAAAGTTTGCCAGTCTCCTCTAGTCGTGACTAGAGCATTGTGTGCTCTCATGAATCTGTTCATCTCGATTTCCGCTCACTGTAAACGGCAGGAGGAAAATGAAATGCAAAATAATAATTTACCTTCTGGCTAGACTGAAACATTATTATTGTTCCTTTGCCCTCTGAATTCTCATTCTTTCTTGCTGCAGTCTTGGATGAATGAAGCTTTGGGAATATTTTTGAAACATGTCTAAAAACCACCCCACTCTCAAACTTCTTAATGTGGTTTTTCCTCTATATTTCTTTTTTCATTGCATATACATGTCTGTCTTTCGTCCTCTCCTTGCTGCTGTGGTGATCCGAGTCCATACTGATCTCTGACACTGTGGTTTTGCTTGGCAGGGAGCCGCGGAAGATCCTGCTGCACAAGGGTTCCACAGGTTTGGGATTCAATATTGTGGGCGGCGAGGATGGAGAGGGCATCTTCGTGTCTTTCATCTTGGCAGGTGGGCCAGCCGACCTGAGCGGAGAGCTGAGGAGAGGAGACCGCATCCTATCGGTCAGTAACTGTCCATGACACTCGTGTTCAAATAGTGAAAATTACAAGACGTGTCTTGTAAAGTGTCTTATATGGAAGCCAGTTTCCGCCATGGAATAAAAAAAATTTAAAGGGTAATTGCAATATTTTATCTCCCAATTCTGACTTTTTTATTTTTTATCCCGTGGTGGAAACCAGCTTCCATAGTCTTATGTTCACCAAGGCTGCATTTATTTAATCAAACATACAGTAAAAAAACAGAAAATATTGGGAATATATTACAATTTAAAATGACTGCTTTTAATTTTAATATATTTTATACATATGTGACCATGGACCACAAAACCAGTCATAAGGGTCATTTTTTTTGATGGTTGTAGGATTAGGACCTATTTGGCTGAGATACAACTATTTGAAAATCTGGAATCTGAGGGTGCAAAAAAATCAAGATATTGAGAAAATCACCTTTAAAGTTGTCCAAATGAAGTTCTTAGCATTGCATATTTCTAATCAAAAATTATGTTTTGATATATTTACAGTAGGAAATTTACAAAATATCTTCATGAAACATGATCTTTAGTTAATATCCTAATGATTTTTGGCATACAAGAAAAATTTATAATTTTGACAAATACCAATGTATGTTGGGGTCTTGCTACAAATACCTGTGCTAGTTATGACTGGTTTTGTGGTCCAGGGTCATATATTTTTATCAAATGTAATTACACCTGTGATTGCAAAGCTCCAGTCTTCAGTGTCACATGATCTTTCTGAAATCATTCTAATATGCTGATTTGCTGTTTATTTATTATATTTGTTATTATAACGTTTGTCAACAGTTGTGTTGCTTAATATTTTTGTGGAAACCTACATTTTTTCAGGATTCTTTTGATGAAATAGAACGAACCAGTATTTGATTTACTCCCACTTTCAATCAATGTAATGCATCCTTGGTGAATAAAATTATTCATTTCTTTACAAAAAAAAAAATCGTACTGACCCCAACCATATATATTCTTTAGTGTATATTATATGGAAAGAAAGAGGAATGGATTTTTTCATGATTCCTAATACAATCTGCTCCTTAAATTGGTATGAAGTCTTAGAGCTGGCATTGCATCATGTGATTTGCGTGAGTGTGTGGCGTGTGGGGGTTGTTGTTTTAATCTGTTACCATGGTATTGTCCCAGGTGAATGGTGTAAACCTGCGCAATGCTACCCATGAGCAGGCTGCTGCTGCACTGAAGAGGGCTGGACAGACGGTGACCATCATTGCCCAGTACAGACCAGAAGGTAGAGTGGCTCTTTCAGTGTGTATCCATGATGTTTGTCACTGCAAAAGAAATAGTGCTCCCTAGAGGTCAATGCATGAGATTAGCAATGAGAAGAGATTTGAGCTGATGCATGCAAATGAGCTTTTTATAGGGTCTTAAAATATGCACTGATTCATTTAAGAGCAATAAATCATTTAAAGTGTGATTCTTAGAAAAGATCACCTTTGTACTTAGAAATATTATGTGAGATTATTGCATCAAGACCCCAAACCACTCTCGCTTTCTTCACACACCCATGTGTGCCTGTTGTGTCTTGCCTGTTTCTGTAATCACTCCATCACAGCGGCATACTACTGCATGTCCCTTTAAGAAAGGTGAACTACTTAGCCTCGCCTAGTTTTATGAGAAAGAATCCTTATTTGCAAATGAGGACATTCAGTGACTGATGATTGGTTGGCTTTTGAAGAATTAAGGGGGCAGATTTTTGTTTGACATACTCTGCTCAGTGAAGTGTTCACTAATAAAGCTTTATCCAGATCTATGCATAGAAACAGCGTGACTGCGTTGAAGTTTCTTGGAATTCACTGGAATGAATCATTATTTGAGTCGAATCTTTTTAAAGAATTATTTGAACTGGTTCACAATAAGCAATTCAATGCCGCAAATGATATTTCGATTCTAAATATTTGTTTATAAGATGAATCACGGCAGCAACAAATTGAACTAGGAGTCTTGGATTATGGAAACGTATTTATAGCCTATTATTACTTTTATTAACGAAACTAATCGGAAATAGGCCTGTGTGTGTGTGTGGCTTGATCGGTACCTTTTAATGTGCCACACCGGGTGCCAGGAACCGTGCGATGACGTAAAAGAATCATTGAATCCGGTTCTTTGAAATGAACTGTTCAAAAGAACCGATTCGCTAAAATGATTCGGACTTCCCAACACTAGTTCACTCGCTTGAATGAAAGTACTAGGGTGAAACTGTGCCAGAAGTGGGAGGGATCAACCTGAGAGAAAAAAAAGAGGGGGAAAAGAATTAAATGGACTGAAAAACCACAGAGTGACGGAAGAGCCTGACTTTACCGCTTGAAAGCTTATTTTTTGGCGCAGGGTTAGGTTTCATCTGCTGGATCACAAGAGTCTCTTTGACAGGAGATATGGAATAAGCGCGTGCTGGTCGCGTGAGCGGGACGGATTGAAATCCCGCGTCTCGAGCGCGAATGAGACTCGGTTTTGAAGAAGAAGGTGCCGCTTTTGGATTGGGAGGAGCGAAGCAGGACAGACCGAAACATTTTCATTAAACTCTTTACTATTTATTTACCTTTCGTGTCGATTCGAAACTTAAGAAAACGACATTTTCCTCCTCACGCCGATGTGCGGCTCGCTAGTTTATTCTTCATTGTTTGACTCGTTTTATCTTAAGTTACCTAAAATGTTTTTGGAGTGAGCTGGACACCGCGCTTTAGACGCCGCCGGGTAAGATCACCTCAACTCATATTCATAAGAGTATTTTCAGGAAATATCTGTGTAAAGTATGGAAAACACAGAGTGGTTTTATTATAGGTTAAACTGGCAGTAGAATTGCTTTATGTGCTTCAATATGCTGTGCTGAAAAGGGAAAGCGTCGCCGTTTGTGTTCACAATGGATTTCTGTTGTCTCGAGTTACATGTTCAACATAGTGTAGTGCGTTTAAAGATTAATAAAAGTCATGAAAACAACTTCTGAAGCTGCTCAGCCGTTGGGCTGACTTCATGAAGGTTGTTTGTAGCCTAATATGTTTAAAGTCGGTGAAGGTTTGTGTTGCTGCGCGACACAGGTAACGTAAACTGTTTGCTCGAGGATTTCTCGAGAAATGTTTTATATTCAAACCATAAACACGACAGAAGGCAGCAGTAAGTCATTTAGTGCTAAATATTTTATATTATCATAAGCAATATTATGCTTTCATTCAGTAAGAAGAGTAGGGTAGTTCACCTTTGAACTGAACTTCAGTTGTGTCAGAATGATCCGGGATGTTTGCTCTGAGGCCTGACGTTTCTTCGTCATGTTTGTTCAATGCGTTATTATATGGAGCTTCCTGCAGAGATCAGGAGGACAGGTGCAGGGAAGGGCCCATTCAGGAAGTCACTTAACCCAAAAATGCTAAACATTACTGTCATTTTGTAGTTCAGTGAAAACTACAACACAAAACTTTGTAATATTGTTTATCTTATGTTAAATGAATGTCCACTTTCAAATAATTTCTCTAGACCAAAAACATCATGTGTCAAAGATGGTGTTAACTAGCTGTAAACACTAATCAGAAAACGTGGATTCATTTGACTGGCACAGAGGATAGGAAATCAATTATAGTCCTTGACAAGATTTGAAGTGCATTAATAACCACTGTAACTAATATTTAGTATGTCAGTGCATAGTTCATTCTCTGGTCTCTATGTGAGCAATGACAGGAATGTTGCTGTGTAAGTTATCTGTTTCGGCATGCTCTCCCCCATATTCCTCCTTAGTCAGATGCTCCTGGAGTATAAATGGCCTGCCTCTCCCTCCCAAGGGCTCTTACGTCTACATAGAAATAGAAGTGACACGTTAATTTGTGCCAGAATAGCTCATTGAATTAGGTGGGAACCAGAAATATAAGAGACATTATGGCTTCTTACTTGAGTGTGTGTAAGAAAGGGACAGAGTCTATTTGTAGACTGGCTTCTGTTAAAATTTGAACACCTCTTGTCATACATTAACTTAGGGGACAGTGAGTGAACTTGAACTGCATTTGTTTCTAGCAGGGACAAACGTTCACAACACATTTTCTTATTTGGCCTTGCATTCCATGTTAAGCACATAAATTACACCTTATATATTTTAAACCATTAAAAGGAAATATGCCCGATATATTTTCAAATTTCATGCTATTGATCTGATTGCAAACTTATTGCAAATTGAAAATCATTTTTTGACCGTGTACATTTTAATGAATGTTATAAATCAATCTGGCGGTGAAATGACGGACTTATCCAATCATTTCCTCCACTTAACGCCACCCCTTTCTTACAATCAGCTGTAACCTCACATTCAGATCTGCCTCCATCCAATCAACAACCAGTGAGTAGATTGAAGTCCCACGTCTGCATTTGTTTTTCTTTGCAATAATTCATTTAATTTGGAATGGTACGTAACGATGCAGAAAAGATTATCACTACTTCAGGTTGCATTTTATCTAGCGATCCATAATGCACTGGAACTACGACAACTGAAACTGCTACATTTGCAAAATAGCTGTGATAGTCCATGTGTTAAAAAAAAAAAAAACATTAAAGAATCTGGACACCAAAATAAGGATGAAAATTCTAAACAAAAAAAATCACTTTTTCAAACAAGTTTTTGTTTTTTGGCATAATAAAAAATTATTTTTTCCGTATGTTAATTTTTTATAAAAAAAAAATGTTTTTACGCACCCACGTATATTCCATAGCATCTATTTTATATCATATATTTTTAAGGTTGTATAGTATGTCGGAACTATACAGGCTACTGACTGATATTATACATTTTATTATTTTATTTATGAGTATTGGTTGTATATCGACCAGTAGTGGTCGACTTTGCTGTCATCTTATGCTCACTTAAGGTAATCTTCAAAAACTAATAATTTAATGACAGTTAAATCTAGTCTTTAGCAAATCACAAAAAGAAATATGCATTGTTTCACATTGTACATCATTATACTAAAATGTCTTTTCGCATGGAATTGCGAGATGTTACATATTGCTCATTAATTCAGAAATCAGTTAAAATAATCAGAACTCAGTAAAGAAAATCTGTTTGTGGTACTAATTTGCATGCCTGTTAAGAGGGCGGTACTAATCATAACCTAGTGCCTATACATGCTTTCACATTGAAAGCACATGGCTGCAATATTATGTAACTGCATTGACAAAGAGGCAGCCTGCAGCCAATCCCCACTCCCCAAAAATAAAAGCCCTGCACATAATGAAGGCAAGTGAGGCCATGTGAATGTGAGGCAGAGCTGGCCCAGATTCTCCCCAGATCTTGTGTTGACTGGTCACAACGAAGACCTTGCGCTTTAGCATTAGCCTTTGAATGTTGTGAACCGTGTGTCTGACAGGCTGAGAGGACCCAGCTGTCTGTGTCGTCTGTCATATGTGTATTGTATTACCCGTAGAGTGTCTGACCAGTGGAGTGAATTTGCTTTCTGCTTTATTCTTTATCAGATGAGTGCAGTGGATTTGAAGCTACTGATGTCTAATTGGAATACTAAGCTTTATATTGCAAACAAGGTTCTCTCTAATGCAGTACATTTAGCTTCTCTTTTTTTGCTATAATTGTTTTTTCAAGAAGTTTGTCAAGCCATTTCCTTCCACCTCTCTGCTGGGGTGTTCCCCTGGTTACAGGCAGGTGGTGTCAGGTTACTTTACCTTGCCCTGTCATTCCAGCATGTTGTTAACCCGTTTGTGATAGACAGGGCGTTTACAGAAGAGCTCCCTGCAGGCGCAGTTTCTGCTGACAATGAAGTCCAAGTTTCGACTTTGCGTTGAGCTTTAGACTTGGAGTTACTGCCATTGAGTTTTCAAGTTCTCATATTCTCATAAAAATTAAAATTCCTGCCTCAGGTTCTGTTTTTTTGGAAGATTTGGAAGGTAGACTTTTGATCCTTGGATACAAGGTTACGGAGCAGGTTAAAAATCATAAAGTCTTTGTTATGGATGATCTATATTGGACTTACAAGGTAAATCCCAGTGCTTAAGAAAACAATAGTCTTTCCTTGGCTATGCGTTATCCTTGTTTGCTCGTGCATTTCAGTGTGTAATTCGGTTGCTAAGCTTGTGAGTTGCCCGACCACACTGCAGCAGAGGTGTACACGTTTAATTAAAAGTCCGCCGAACAATCAGCCATCATGCTTCAGTGCTGCTCCCTAAAACGAGAGCCTTGTTCACTGTGAAAAATGATTATGGTCCCGACGTTTGTTGGAGGTTTTCATTCCTTTATACTGAATACGAATAGTGCATGTTCTACTTAATTAATATGCATAATTAATTATCTGGCAGGAGAAATTAGCGTATAGCTCATGCAGATACATGATTAATATCCATCTGTTCTCCAGGTCATTAATCAGTTCTCAATAAGCTGCTGAGCTTTCCTTCTCTGCCCTGCGCTTCAAGCACCTCCACTCATAAAACCTGGAGCAAAGCCCGGAATATCACTGTAAATATAGGTGTTGCTGACGTATTGTGTGCCTTGTCTCTTTCCAGAATACAGTCGTTTTGAGTCCAAGATCCACGACTTGAGGGAGCAGATGATGAACAGCAGCATGAGCTCTGGCTCCGGCTCCCTCCGCACCAGTGAGAAACGCTCCCTCTACGTCAGGTATCCTCTTCATCCTTGAATTCTTTCATTCAGTTCTACTGATATTTGGTAGATATCTCAAAGTTTATAAGAGTGCTTTTTCAATCAGAGGAATCTTCACATCGATCAAACAGAGTCAATACAAGTCAAATTCTAGTTAAAATAATCAAGGCATGTTTTCAGCAGTTGAGTATCAGTTTTCTTGCATTTAATACCAATGAGGCACCATTTATTGCTAAAAAGTGTTCAATTATACATTTTTGTCAACACATGCAATTTTGTTTGCAATGGAATTTAAAGCTTTATAAAGGACTGTAATCATTTTTGTTGTACAAAGTAGTGGTGTCACAAAATTTCAGTATTCGGTACCAATACCAGTGCAAATCCACGGTTCTCGGTACCAAAGCAAAACACAAAAACATGCTAATTTAACAACATTATTTTTTATTAATAACGTTAAACAAAAATTGAATGTACAAAACCAATGCCATTCTTTATACTTACTTAAAATAGTTTCAAGTTTTTCCACAAGTAATAAAAGTATGAAAAAAGTAAACAAGTTTCACCCAAAAGTTTTTGTCATATTTCTGCTGCCACTGAAAAACATCTGTAAACTGTTGTCTGTTTTAGAGTTTGCTGTTGTGTTTCATGATCTTCCTCAGTCTGCAGCTGTAAAAAGAAAATATAATATACTTAAGTAAAGCAATGGACTGAGTCTGACCAAATGCAACATTAGATCATTGACACCAGCTAAAATATAACTTTCCAGTAAAGATTAAACCTCAGCTTTTATAATACATTTAGATAAGACTACATTAAGTGTATATCAAATAGATGGAAACTGTAGTATTAAAAACACTTTACAATAAGATTCCATTTGTTAGATAACATGACCTAACAATAAACAATAGTTATATAGCAATTATTCTTCTTGGGGTTAATTTCAAAATTTACTAATACATAAATCAAGTTCAATCTGTTAAAATTATTTAATGCACAATGAACAAACATGAATGATCAAGTGTTTGTACATTCACATGAATGTTGTAAAAAATATATTGTTCACTCACTGTAAGATGTTACTAGATCTAACTGATGTCAGATAACATGAAGTCATTGTAAAGTCTATACAGGAGATAAAAATTTGACTGTACTTTTATTTAATACAAACTGTTCATATTTAATTTAAAAGGGCTTTAAAAACCTGCTAGAGTTATTCAACCAAGAATAACAACTAACTAACTAAAAAAACAAAAAAAAAAAAAAAGCCCAGAACTGTTTTTCTGATGGACTGATAGGACTTAAAAACTGTTAACCATACATTTGTACATTCTCTAACGCATATTTTGGATAAACAGTCCATTTAAAAGCCTCTGGTGTGTACAAATAGTAAATATCATTGTCTTCCTGTTTTTTACACTAATAAAAGTTATAGGAGCATTAAAAACTTAATTTTAATGCTCATTATATTAGCGTTAGCCATGCTTATGCTTACGATTAACTACTCTAACAGAGTTCATTTCAATCCGACATTCTAATTAAAATATGGAATAATATTCATAACAGAAGCTATAAATATAAAACATTTAATTGAAACTTACCTGCTTGAACTCTTTTGTTTGATCGGGGTGTCGGTCATTAAGGTGTTTTGTTAGTTTGATGCGAAGTCTTTTACGAAGATGATAGCGTTCGAATAGCGCATCAAGAACCGGGTACTCGTACCACCGGTACTTAAGAAAACCTGGAACCGTAACATTTTAAAAGGTTTAGTACCGAGTTGGTACAGAAATATCGGGTCTTTTGACAACACTAGTACAAAGATATCCTAAAATGCCTGGATAATATTATTGGTATAAAAGAAATTATATCAATGTCTGATAATAGTTTTAACTTTCCATATTACGTAGTAAGTATAGTTATGTGCATAATAAATATATAATCCACCTAATGAATGTGTGGCCTCCTGACGATGGCTTGCACTAGAGGTCTGCATTCCCGACCAGATTTTTTGCGCCGCGGGATTAAATTCCCGAATAAAATGCAGTAGCGGTTGGTAACTCTGGTGTAATTTGAACGGGAGTGGGCGGTCTAACAATATCCAGTTCCCGAAGTCCATTTAGAACAGCATATCTGCGCTTTATTCTTATTGACCACCGGTACAGCCTGCACTCGAACTGTTATGCACGCATGCTTTCTGCGTCACGCATTTTATTTGCGGGGTCTGTGCGCAGCATGTACATAACGATGCTCAGAGCAGGCTGTGCCGGTGGTAAATATACGGCCCTCAGACAGAACAGGCAGGTTGTCGATGAGTGACAGAGCAGAATAAGGATGGAGCAAAGTGTGGATGCTCAACTCGGTTTTGTTTATATTTTGCTTAGCCTATAATTTTAAATGACAGATGTCATATTTATTTATTTTTCTCTGCGACACTTATACTGTGTTAACAGAAAAATGTCAAAAGAATTTAGTATTTTGACAAGACGAATAAAAATAGCTAATAGGCTATTTTTGTACAACCTACATTTTTATTTTTTTTCTCTCTGCGACACTTTTTCCTATTGTGTTGTAAATGTTAAACGAATTGTATCCTGACAAGATGAATAAAAATAAGAAATTTAATAATAAAAAAACTAAATTTTTATTTTTGCTGACACTTTTTTCCTACCGTGTTGCATAAAATATTAAACGAATTTTGTGTCTTAAGATAATTAATATAAATTCAAGTCAATAAATTCAAGACTCTTCACAAGACGAATAAAATAGCCTACAATTTTGTGCAGACTACACTTTTATTTGTTAGCCTATCTCTCTTTCTTTCAGTAGCGGAAATTTAAATGTGAGCTCTGGAAACGAGATCTAAATTTAGTGGGAACGGTCGGGTCGGGAAGAGAATTTTTCTAAGCGGACAGTGGGTGAACAAAGAGTGACTATATAGTGGGAGCAGGTGGGTGCGGAATATAACCTTGCGGGAGCGGGACTAAAAAAATTGTCCCACGCAGACCTCTCGCTTGCACCTAAGGTGAGCTGTGCTTAACGCAGCGTTCAGCTGCTGCGGGTTCATGAGTCAGCTGACCACACGTGTTAATGTTAAGTGGGAGATCTCAAGGCGTTTTCACATTCCTACGAATGCAGTGATGAGATACAAGTGTGTCAGAATGGTATAGGCGTGTCAGTCAGTGTTGATCCCACCCTGCACTGCTCCATCTTAAAACAGAGTCCTGATGTTGTCCTCAATTTAGCTGTGCAGCAAATTATGCGTGTGTGTCTCTGTGGGCTGGTAATTAGTGTGTCCTAGGAGAAAGGTATGTAGAAAAACAGGAAGACTTGCTCCACTGGTTTTCCTCCTTTCATTTGGATTTACCTGTCTGTCAAGGTAAAAACATTCCGCTTAGAACACAATGCCTGACTGTGTTTCTGTACTCAACGTCATCTGCCATCTGGTTTCTCTCATGATTTTATGTGGATCTATCACTATTGTGCCCTTCTGTGCTTAACCCCAGGTTAATCCGGGGGACTGACTGTGCAGGGATGTAGCAACGATAAGAAAAGTGGGGGGACATTTGCCCAATAGATTTACTTTTATTCAACAACGACACATTCAATTGATCAAGAGATAGTAAAGATTTTAAAAATGTTACAAAATAACATTTATAATGTTACAAAATATTACAATTTCAAATAAATGCTCTTCTTTTGTACTTTGTATTAATCAAAGAATATAAAATGTATCACTGTTTCCACAAGAATATTAGCCATCACAACTGCTTTCAACTTTGATAATAAGAAATGTTTCTAAAACATTTATAATGCTACAAAATATTTAAATTTCAAATAAATTCTCTTCTGTTCATCAAAGAATATAAAATGTATCACTGTTTCCACAAAATGTTTCCACGAAAATATTAGGCATCTCAACTGCTTACAACTTTGATAATAAGAAATGTTTCTCAAGCATGAAATCAGTATATTAGAATGATTTCTGAAGGATCATGTGATGCTGAAGACTTGAGTGGTGGTTGCTGAAAATTCAGTTTTGCCATCACAGTAATAAATTGCATTATAAAAATATAAAAAGTTATTCTTCTAAATTGTGATAAAATGTAACAGTATTATGTTTTTTTTCTCAATTACATGCAGCCTTGGTGAGCATAAGAGACTTTCAAAAACAATTAAAAAATTGCCCGAACAGTGCTGTAAATTGAAAATAATCTTGCAAAATGTAGAAGGATGTACATATATATTTTTTTCTAAAGTGGTTGCTATGCCCATGGTAGGAAGTGTATTGTAAGTTGCTTTTAGTAAGAAAGCATCTGCTAAACAAATTTAAACAACAAATAGGTGCAGATGTCTAATGATGTACTGTTGTCTGTGTATTCCCACACCCATCCTTTAATCAAGCACAACAGATGTTTTACAATGAAACCTGAATACCCACTCTTCCAGCACACTGTTGATGTATGTATTGTTTGGTTTGGTTTTCCCAGGGCTCTTTTTGACTACGACAGGACAAGGGACAGTTGCCTCCCTAGCCAGGGCCTGAGTTTCTCCTATGGGGACATCCTGCATGTCATCAATGCCTCCGATGATGAGTGGTGGCAGGCACGGCTGGTTACACCCCATGGGGAGAGTGAGCAAATTGGGGTCATACCAAGCAAGAAAAGGTACAGTACTGCCAACAAGCCCAGACAGAATTACAGCATTTCCCCTGTAGTAATTGAGAGTGTTCATTGCCAATCATACAAATTTGTTTTTTTTTTGATCCACAGAGTGGAAAAGAAAGAGCGTGCACGGTTAAAAACAGTCAAGTTCCACGCAAGGACGGGCATGATTGAGTCCAACAGGGTGAGTGAGTCGTCCTCCTCCTCCTGTGAACGGCTCATGGGAGCTGCCCCACTTCCCCTGAGTGTGGGAATTGGTGGCTTCTCATAGTATCCTGGAGGCTCCTGTTACTGAGCATCTCATTTCTCACAGCCACACAAACAAAGCATACAATTACAAACATGCACTGTGCCATCATAATCAGCTATGATGATTAGATCAATTCTTCTCAGTTCTGGTCCTGGAGGCCCCCCCAATACTTCACAGTTCTGATGTTTCCCTCACCTGATTTAACTTCTCTGCTCATTAATAAAAAAAGTGCTCACTAGCCCTATTCGGATGGGACTAGTTTTCTAAACTACGTTGGAGTTTCGATTCTTATCACCTGATGTCTCTGATTTTCATGTACCAATTCAGACGGGACTAATATCTCCGTGTTTATAACAGATGTGGGAGGGTCAGTTTTGTAGTCATTTGGATTGATTACCATTAGTATAACCAGTTTTACTACAAATACCATAGTTCAGCAATGGCTAGTATATTGCAAAGTTATGGTTAATTTTTGGTTACTTTTTAACTTTAATTTTCGTAAAGGTACATATGTAATTAAAACATTATGTAATTGAGTGCAGGAATGAAGCTGAGTTATCTTACCTGACTGATATTACAGTAGCCAGTCTTAACAGTTTATGTGATCTGGCTCTTGATTTTATTTATTTTTTATTTCTTTACTGGGAGGCAAACATATAAAAAAATGTGCGCAGTAGTAAGAGCGTCTACGGCAAGGGTGTGAATCGTCACTGGTTTCACAATGCGATCCGATTACGATTATCATGTCAACGATTAGATTCAGTATCACGATGCATCACGATTATATAAAATTTATTTTGTGAATTTTTATTCTATAAGCATGCTACTTTTTAAAATAATAATAATAATAAATAAAAACTTTAAAAATTTAAACCACTAAATATAGCTTCAAAACATACCAGCAAATATAAAGTAATAAAGGGGGAAAATGACGATTATTGCTGTTTGATTACTGATGAGATCATAGACACAGGTTAATAGGCTGCATTCACACTAATGCACAGATCTATTTTGACATGTCAGATGTTTTGTCCTGTTCTGAAAACATAACTGACTGTGTTTAGGCCTACATCAATTTCGTATCATAAAAGTATTCGGAGATGCATTTAACCACAGCCGTGCTTCAGGACAACACTGAAACAGTGAGTGGAAACACAAGTCAAGCAATGCACACGTGTGTCTCACAGCGCACATATTCTGTGCAATGAAGCCCGCCACGATTGTCTCTCGCGCACATGTGCCACTATAAACTTATTTTTTCCAAAAGTGTGCCCAGATCTCGAATTTAAAAATAGTGGGCACATTTTTTAATACTGGCATGATAAGCGCGTATGCGAATGACATCAGTAGGCTATAATCGCTATTACTGCATCGATGCAGAATCCTCTACGTCCACATCGCGATGCAATGATTAATTTCAACACCCCTAGTCTACAGTTGTTCACATTGCCCAAAACACAAGAAAATGTGTTGTGAAAAAAAAAAATCACAGACATTCGCATTCGGACAGGATTAGTGGAATTATTACAGAGGTTTTGTGAGAAAAACACAGACGTGGCAGATTCAGACGGGATTAAATCGCAAAGTATGTCTGTGAAACTAATTTCTCTAACGACTCCCTGTAAAACAGTCCCGTCCGAATAGGGCTTGTGACCTGAATTGACTGTTGGGGGCCCTCTAGAACCAGGATTGAGAAACACTTTATTGTATCTTAAAAGGGTAGTTCACCCGAAAATAACAGTTGTCATTTATTTACCTTCATGTTATTACAAACATGTATGATTTTCTTTCTTTCATTAAACACAAAAGGAGATGTTTGGCAGAATGAACGACATAAGGGTGAGTAAATAATGACCAGATTTTATTTTTGGGTGAACTAAACTTTTAAGGGTGAAGTGTGTTTAAAAAAAAAAAAAAAAGTCTCCATATGGCATATTTGTACAATACCGTTGAAAAATAAGGTCAGTAAGATTTTTAAAAATAAATTAATACTTTTATTCAACAAGGACACATTCAATTGATCAAAAGTGGAAGTAAAGACATTTATAATGTTATAAAAGATTTCCATTTCAAATAAATGCTGTTTTTATAAAAACTTTCTATTCCAATAATCCTGAAAAAAAAAAATCATTTTCACAGCTGTATTCAGCATTGATAATAATAAGAAATGTTTCTTGAGCACCAAATCATGAAAAATCTTTCAGAGCCCAACATTTTTGGTGGTGTAGTTGACTCTGCCCATTTAACCGGAAGACAAAAAAGTATTTTAACAAAAAATATTGCACACTTCACTTTTACCAGGGTTTTTTTTTTTTCTTCTTCTGCAATTTGTGCAATGAAGATATTTAACATCTTTCATTGTTCTGTTATGTATTCCCTCTGTTACATTCACAGTTAAAATGTCAAAACTTAAAATGAACTTTAATTTAATTGAATTTAAATGTTGTTTAAATTCATTATCCCCACTTGTTTGTGCGACCATGTCATCTTTGGTTTTATTTTTGCATGTGTGCTGTGAATTACATTGAAACCCATTCTTGTGTTTTTTTTTGTGTGTGTTTGTTTCATTCCTCATCCCCATTCCCCCATCATTGGCTCGTGTCCACGCAGCCAGTCAAAGTGAAGCGCAAAAAAAGCTTCAACCTATCACGCAAGTTCCCGTTTTACAAGAGCAAGGAGAATATAGTGCAGGAGTTGGTGGAGACTGAACGTGAGTATGAGCTTGTGACGAGGGTTCTGACTGTCCTTCATGCTTCATCCTGTCACTGTCACTCACCCTGGAGACGGCTTCTGATTAGCTCTTGACCTTTCTGTGAGGAAACCGAGCAAATCAGGGCCTCCCTGGCCTTTGTCTTGCTCTGAGGGGGACCTCAGCACTTCTCACAGGTGTGAGGCTGCACTAACACTCAAATGCTGTGCTAGAACATCCATCAGTGTCAGAGCTGTTTAGAGCTGCTCCCTTCAGCATTTGAACTTATAATTTTGTTACTGATGAATCTGCATGGGAAGCCCCTTAAATTACAAACGGACAACTCAGATCTTTCACCGCACAGCAAGGTGATGTTAGTATTGCTTCATCCCTCGAGAGTGCAACACCTCTCTTCTCCCAGCCTCTCACTAACCTCTTTCTTCTTCCTTTCTGCTCTCTCTCTTTGTTCTTGCTTTCACCTGTCGGGACGCTCAGGACTTCCCAGGGTTAAGCGATGACTTTTATGGATCAAAGAGTTTGAGTAAGTGTGTGGTTCCTCTTGTCAAGCAGCTGTTCCCTGAGCTAACTGAACCGGCTGTGCCGCACACCACACACATTTTATTCTTTCTTTCTGTTTCTCTCTCTTTCTCACAGAATCTCCTCTCTACCTTAATAGTACCTTAATCTGCTTTTTGAAAGTATTATTTACCTGTAATGAAAGTATTACCTTAATAGTCATCTGTTTTTGAAAGTACATTATTTGACATTCGCAACTCATTTTAGTGACACATTTCAGAGTGAAACAAGATGTTTAGCATCTAAAATGTAGGACTTGATTATATCCATCAAGTGTCTATTAGAAGGTGAAAAGTGGGTGTAACGTACCAATATAGAGCCAGGCTTAATGTGAGTTTGCTAAAACCATGCTTAAAAAGAGAGTTATCATTTGGTTAACTTTATCCAATAATCTGTATGGCCTATGTGAAAATAAAGCAATTACAAGTACAAATTATTACATTTTGAAAGATGTAACCCTGTAAACAGTTTGAGCCTTAGACAAAAATAAATAAATACAAATCTTAAAATAAATAGGCTTTTTTTTTTGTTAAATATATTTGATATGTCAGGCTTTTATGGCTCATACAGTATATATAGTGAAAATGGGTAGGCTTCATACACTGGAGAAAATAGTCAAAATAATGTCTTGGTGCAGATGCTGATATTTATGACTAAAAAGGCAAGATAAAAATTCTAATAGCTTATAATGTAAATCAATATCTTTATAACAGACTACTTACATAAAATGCAAAATAAATAGTCACTCTCTCTCTCTCTCTCTCCTAATAATTTTAAGAGGATGTTATTTGCTTAGTTTTATGATCAAAGCTGTGTGAAGTTTTTATTGCATTTAAAACATATAATGCAGTGCAATACAATGATTGAAGTGTTACAATAGTTTCTTAAAAGCCTGGTGTATCATATACATTGTAACATGAGCGTGTCTAAAAAAAAAAAAAAAAAAAAACGAGTTTATAATCATGTAAAACCTAGTTGCTTTCTGTCCAGTAAATGTTCATCTTAAAAAATTACTAAAAATATAAGTTATTCTTATGTTTACTTTATAAAAATCAGTAAAGAATTCACAACAAGAGACTCACAAACCATTACCCGAAAGGGACCATTTTTAAACACATATCATTCACACACAAATATTCTTAAATCAAAGATCTGATTGCCATATGATACACTGAAGGGAGAGTGAATCCACGGTAGACCTCTTGAGGTCCCATAGTGTCTTTAAAGCCAGCTCATACTAGGCTGGATTGAGTGTGTTTTTTATGTTTTAATAATGTTGTCACTGTATCTAAGGGATGTTTGTAATTTGATTCCTGTAAGGAATCCAACACTGGCTTGTTTACTTTGGCACGAGGAGCAGTATCACTGTCTGATGAACCGGACACTGGCAAGGTCATAGGAAACGCTCAGCACGGAATCTAAGATCACTAGGGTCGTAGGAAAAGGAAATACTTAATTTCCTATTGCTGCCTCATCCTACCATTTCCCTTCTAAGGAAACGGCAGCCATTTAAGTGCCCAAAAGTTCTCTCTGTTTGTTTTCCTCTCTTCACTCAGCCTTTTCTATTCTTGGCATGATGGTACGGGAGGGTGTATAGTTTCATTCCGAGCTGTGCTGGATATACTATTAATCTTACATATGGGCGAAAATGAGCATTGTGACATTTCTAAACTTCACTCATCTTATATCCACAGAATGCTTGACGTCCAACACCAGTGACAGTGAAAGCAGCTCTAGTAAGTGCCTCTAAACATCCATTTTGTCTGTACCAGTGTGTTCCGCAGAGGTGCAACATTCCATTTGATCAGTGTCATGCTATTAACCTTTAAATGCTTAAAAAAACTGATTCATAGCTATGATCTGTCACCTACAAGTTCATTCCAGTGGTATTTCAAGTGGATTGTTTTTGTATTGAATGATGATAAATGAAACCTTCATATTTGATATGGATATTTTTATCTTTTCTCGTCATGCAGAGGGTCAGGAAGACACAATTCTCTCATATGAGCCAGTAATTCGACAGGAGAGTAAGTATTCTGAATTTTATATTTTTTATAAAATAGTCTCACTCTCACGCTTAATCCTGGTTTTCACTGCCCACATGCCAACACACAACAAATTCCAACGGTTATGTTTTTTGGATTAGTTGCTGCATTTTACATGCGCAGTTATGATCTAGTTTTTTGTGCGGCCAAGCTACAATCTACTTTTCTCTGCTCAAGTATACATGACACAAGTTGGGTGTGTTTGTGTTTGTTGTAGCAGTGTAAGCTATCACAGTTAAACATACTGTTTTTGCTTTAGGATTTCTATATGTAAATAACCTCTTTTATGATGCCTTTATTTCTTAACGTGAAGTGTATGTGCCATAGTTAAAGCTGTTTTTCATTAGGGTGGGTCGAGGTGTTAAATAAACAATAGTTGATATGCAAATATGAACGTCATCTGATAATGTGACCATTTGTAAATGTGTTTGCAGTTTAGTTTTCTTAAATGGTCTGTGTGGACTGGGGAGGGAGCTTGTATTTTTTAAAAAAAAAGAAGAATCCTGTTTTCCATGATATGTCCTCCATGAGGAAAGCCAAGAAATTATTCTCAAGGCTGGAAGTTTTTGACCAACATTGATCTGGCTTTCTTTTCAGTCCATTACACAAGGCCTGTGATTATCCTGGGTCCAATGAAGGACAGAGTAAACGATGACTTGATCTCAGAGTTTCCCCACAAGTTTGGATCCTGCGTCCCACGTGAGTGTAATAAGAAAAGGCCATGCTGGCTGCATGTACAACATCTTTATCATCAAATGTTTTAGCGGTACTTGTAAAAGTAAAGAAAGACATACACACGTTTCTTCAGATACAACTCGCCCTCGACGAGAGAATGAGATGGATGGCCAGGACTACCACTTTGTGGCTTCAAGGGAGCAAATGGAGAAGGACATTCAGGACAACAAATTTATCGAGGCCGGCCAGTTCAATGAGAATCTGTATGGGACCAGCATCCTGTCTGTCCGGGCAGTGGCTGAAAGGGTCAGTGACTCCCTAGTGTAAACATGCCAGAGGATCTGAACTCCTGTTTAATCCTTCAATATTTTCCCTGTGGCAATTACTGTGTGCAGTGAAAGTGTGACACGGGATGAAAGGGTTTCTTTAATCCTCTTGTAGGGAAAACACTGTATCCTGGATGTGTCTGGGAACGCCATAAAGCGACTGCAGCAAGCACAGCTCTATCCAATCGCCATTTTCATCAAGCCAAAATCTGTGGAGGCCCTAATGTAAGTTTAAGATTTTGTAAATTAAATGTATACACTACCGTTCAAAAGTTTGGTGTCATGTATATCATGTTTGTTTGTTTTTTGTGTTAAGGATGTTAAATTTGAAGGTTCTATATTTTTGTTATAAAATTTTTACATTTCAAATAAATGGTTTCCACAAATTTAGCAGCACAACTGTTTGTAGTATTTATAATAAGAAGCAATGTCTCTTGAGCAGCAAATCCACATTTTGGAATGATTTCTGAAGGATCATGTGACACTAGAGTAGTGGCTTCTAAAAATCAGCTTTGCCATCACAGGAGTAAATTACATTGTGACATATTATTAAAATGTAAAATGGTCTATTTTAATATATTTTACAAAGTTACTGTTTTTACTGCATTTTTGTTCAAATAAATGCAGCCTAGTTGAGCAAAAATCCGGGTTACGACGTTTAAATGGTAGTTCTCTACATTTTGTCTCATAATTCTGTGCATGTGCTTATGCAATGTGAAATAAGTAATGCACTTCTTTGTGTTCATCAGGGAATTGAATAAGAGGCAGACATATGAGCAAGCCAGTAAAGTCTTTGATAAGGCAATGAAGCTCGAACAAGAGTTTGGAGAGTATTTCACAGGTAACCCCCACCATCATGTGATTTCTCTTAACTGTATCCAGAGAGAATCTTTTAGTCCACTCCCTCTGTTACTGTTTAACAGTGTGCTGTAGTATGACTGTTGCTCTCTGTCTCTCTCTCTCTCTCTCTCTCTCTCTCTCTCTCTCTCTCGTCTGTCTCCACAGCCATAGTCCAGGGTGACTCACTAGATGAGATCTATAATAAAATCAAGCTGATCATAGAGGAGCAGTCAGGCCCTTACATCTGGATCCCGTCCGCAGAGAAGCTCTGAGCTCGCCGCCTCCACGGAGCCCCCCCACCTGACCCCCGCACCCACTCCC
Source organism: Sinocyclocheilus anophthalmus (assembly GCA_018155175.1). Taxonomy (NCBI): domain Eukaryota; kingdom Metazoa; phylum Chordata; class Actinopteri; order Cypriniformes; family Cyprinidae; genus Sinocyclocheilus; species Sinocyclocheilus anophthalmus. Next base: position 511,724 of record JADLZN010000163.1, read on the forward strand.
ACCCGACACCTTTCCTTCCCTTTCACTGATATGTTTCATATCAAGTTTTAGTCATCATTGTTACCCTCAATTGAAAGACGTCTTATCACCATTACTGTGACTGTGCACACCCCTGCATGAGTTTCTCAGCAATTCCATTCAAGATTGGAAATGCCATTCCTAAAGAGATTTTTTGTCATGTAAAACAAAAAAGGGAAACCTGAGCGGATCCTTTCATGTGTCTCGGACGGACTTGAAGATGAGAATGTCTCAACAAAGTGAGAATGGGGAGGCGGGGAGTTGGAGATGGTGGCACGAGCAGGAACCTTGTATATGTTCATTTGATTTCATGGAAAAAGACGTTTGAGGATGCTGTGCGAGGTTTTTTATGAGGACTAGATACAGTTCAAACCTGCTGATGGTACCGTCACTGCTCATGTTTCTAACGGATAAACTTCAAAACAGAACTCACAAACCAGCTCGCTTTACTCGATCGGTTGCCTGGCTGTTTGTATGGCCGTTTCGGAGGCAGAACAAAATGGAAAACGGGGTTTGAGTCTATACATTTCTATTACTGAAATCACATGGAAAATAAAAACCCTACGGAGAGATTTTACTACATAATACAAAATGATACGGTACACATTTTACACTTCACTAGAATTGTCTACTCGGAGGGCTGTTAGATTTAATTTACTTGTCTTTGGGTTTTTGTGTTCTTTCTTTCTTGTGGTTTTAGCTGCTCTGTATTAAAGATGGGGGTAGAGAGGTGTAACTGGGCTCTCTGCAGACCACCAAACTGCCTTACGATGAATAAACGCTTCTGTCAAATTCCTGTCAATCGTGGGGGGGAGGGGGAACGACACAATATTCAACCTATCAATGCTTAGAGGGAGACTCGATTTTAGTGCTATTTGTGAGTTTCCCGTCATCCTATTGGAGGCCTAACTTGTGAGTGCAATAGACTTAAGTGTCTTACCTCTGTGAAATCCTTTTTTGCAAAGCTTTTTTTGTCTTAAGCAAAATCCAATTTCGGCCGCCATTGGAGTTGTTGAAAAGCAGACAGCCCACTTGCACTTCCTCTGCCTTCCATGACTATATTCTCTTCAGACTGAACGGTAACAAGGTACTGTCCTGTTAGCTGCCCAGGAGCGCAGCCTTAAAACGGGTAGAATCAAGACAATAATTGTATTGGATGTCCTTCTTGATATTAAAGCGTTAGTGGAGCCTGAAATGGACCGTTTTCCCCAGAACTCGACGATGGTTTGATTAAATCTGTTCTTTGTAATGACAGCTTTTTAACAATTTTTTCTTCTTCTGCTCCTTCATTTCCGGGCTGATGTTTACTTCACTGTGTTGAGCCTTGTGCCGGGGCGAGCTTGGCGAGCTCAGGAATCTGATGGATAATTACTACAAATTGTTTTTTTTTATACACTACTAAAGGGCCGCGATCATATTGTGATGGAATAGAGAGAGTATGAACTCAAATGGGATGATTTTCTTTCCTCTAACTGAACACCCAGACATGCTGATATATTATACTTGTGTATTCTAAATATTTAGTCCTTGTTTTTTTTTTTTTTTTACACTTTGTAAGCACTATGTCTGTGGTCACCCTTGGGTTCAGCCGGAGAGAACTGGATCGCGACAGAACAGGATACAGAAGTACAGTACTTCCTTCGATCTTTCTTTCTGTATCAAGAAGTCTGGATCCCGCAGAAAGCGAGGGAAGTTCTTGGGCCCACTCTCTTCCCCCGCCCCACCCCGCAGGCATTTTTCTAAACAGGTGCGCTTCACCTGCCAAGCGTCTCTGCGAAATCAGCTGTCATACCTGTGTCAAAACCAGAGTTCAGGGAATAATCGAAGGGAACAGAGCCATTTATAAACTGCTTACAGACTGTTTTAATGGGTATGATCGCTGTAAAGTGTAAATATCCCCCTCACTTGTGCTTCATGCATGTGTGATACAACTGGGACAAACATATTTTATAAATCACAAATGTCAGGTAAGTAAACTTTGAATTTATTCTGAGATTAATTTCCATACAAATGTGCCGTAACGTTGGTATTTCTCTATAGAAAAAATATCTTCAGCTGCCTATCAGAACATTTTTTTTAGTGAGTCGGGAACAGCTTCCCTACAATACGGCCTGTCTACTTGTGATATCTTGTGGAACTTGTCTGAGTGTATAGATGAAAAACAAATGTAAAAATATATATAAATATAAATATATATAAAAAGACATGCGGATGGCAACCCATAGATTGATATTAAAGTAAACCAGGATCTTAAATGACTCCTTTTAGTGTAGATCTGGTCCTCTGAGGTGACGAGCGGAAAAGCAGCTGACTGTTCGCACTGTTGACGCCGGTCAGCCATGTTGGTGAAGCCCAAAGAATTTTGATTCATTGTACTATTTCTAATGAAGTGGATTGAATCAGAACAGCTCTGGTGTACTCATGAGTGTCTCTGCTCTGGAAGGCATGAACGTAAAATGGGGAAGGAATTTGTCTTTTTGAGTGATTATGAGTTTTTGATGTGACAGCACACCTGCGCAGTAAGTGCTTGCAAATATGAACCCTTTGATTGTACAGTAGTGTCCTCCCCATGATTACAGGTGGCACAACCCATCAGGACACAAGGAAAACTGCTTTTTTATATCCTGGTCAGGAAGGAACACAGTCCTACCAATTATTATTATTTTTGTTTCGGTTTTTTTTTCTTCTTTTTTTTGGACTGGACAAGAGTTTATTTGTTTGGAAATAAACTATGTGACTCTGTTACGATTTCAATGCATGCATTTTTATTTGTTTTGTATCGCAATGCAGATGTTTTGAACTAGTCAATCGAGAAAAGCTCAAACAGATAACCGGATGACAGGTAATAAAATAATACTGCCAGAAATATTTCAGATTAAATGAATATGAACCATTTCATAACCGTACGAACAAACCCCTCAGATGCATTGTACATCTCTTAGCTTCTCAAAAACATGCACAGAAATTCACACTACATATTAAACATGTGCAGTTAGACCTGAGATCTCCATCTGTGAAGACGCCGTCATTCACTCCTCAATAATGAGATTCTTCTTTGCTTTATCCAGCCTGTCCAACACCTCACTGTACAGACCCGCCATCTGGGGAGACGCATTTCATGTATTTTATTCACACCTTGCCACGTTTTCTTTTAACAGACAACATTAACAAAATGTTTTTATTGAATATTATCTTGTGAATTCTTGAATTCATTCTTGCCAAATGACACATTTAAAATACTAGCTGAGCTACTGCAAGTTGCTTTAACTACCGACCTACATAGCTGTAACCAAACCTGCTGCTCTAATTAAGCCTCCTACTGAGGTGATGAAAAAAGCAGCTCGCGCACCTGACTTGAGGCAAGGAGAATATGAAACATGAAAATTAAATCCAGCGCCTTGGGTCGAGCGCTCAAACAGCTGTAGAGCGGCCCGTCCGCCTCCTGCAGCGTTACCTGAGAATGATAGCTGTCCTGCAGGGAGCCGAGGTGCTTCAGGAAGCTCATTCCCAGCCCGCACCACCGCTCGGCCTCGGGATACTGGGTCAGACTGTAGAGCAGGATTCCTGTATTCCACGCTCGGGTCAGCAGCCACAGGATCTCCAGTTCTGGAAAGTCCTCGGGCTGTGTGAGAAAGCAAGACGTCCGTTAGTGCAGTGGTTCTTAAACCTGTCCTGGAGTACCCCCAGCCCTGCACATTTTGTATGTCTCCCTCATCTATCACACCTGATTCAACTCATCAGCTCACTAGTGGAGACTGCAAGACCTGAAGTGGGTGTGTCAGATATAGGGAGACATACAAAATGTGCAGTGCTGGGGGTACTTCATGGAGAGGTTTAAAAAACACTGCGTTACTGATCAAGGAGAAATGGATCAGATGCTATAATAATAGCTGCAGAATTCTATAATGCGATTTCATATCGATGGTGTCGTGAAGGTCATGAATTCAGAATAGCACCCTGATGCTTATGCACGTTTTCTGCAACGCTAGTTCAAGATAAAGGACGCAGGCGAGATTTCAAATTAGCATCCAAATTGGCAGGAAGAAGCTGGTGAATGGAGCATCTGCGAACTGAGGCATAACTAAAAGCCCATTGACAGAAACAGGAGATTCTTTTAAAGATGGGGATAATTGCGGGGCTGAGCTGCAGCGAGTCGTGTGTGACGGTTGCTGAGTCATAGTAACCAACTCACTGCGGTTGCTATGGTGGAAAGAGCTTCCTCATAGTAGCCCCACACTTCCTCCAGCACGCAGGGCTGCACCTCAGACACGCCGCTCGGCAGCGTCAGCTGAATCAGGCTGTGTAAACAGTTACTGTGACACACACACATGTATAAGGTGTGTGTCATATGAGGAACAGTTTGGTGTCTTTTGTTATCTATCAGTCTGGTAAATTAATTGTGTAAGTAACGCTTGGCTAGTCTGACCTGCAGCGCGTGAGGTCGACCTGTGGCTGTTTTCTGTGCAGAGACAAGGTGATCCTCAGTGCTTTCTTACACAGAACAGGGAAATGGGCCGGTGGTTCCATCGCCAGGACTGTAGACACAAAGTACAGGACCATCAGACCTTATAGTATTTTATACACTAACATTTGAAAGTTTGGGGTCAGTAAGATTTTTTTAATTGTTTATGCTCACCAACCACCACAAAAAAAACATCAAAAATATATACAGTGGGTACGGAAAGTATTCAGACCCCCTTAAATTTTTCACTCTTTGTTATATTGCAGCCATTTGCTAAAATCATTTAAGTAAATTTTTTTTCCTCATTAATGTACACACAGCACCCCATATTGACAGAAAAACACAGAATTGTTGACATTTTTGCAGATTTATTAAAAAAGAAAAACTGAAATATCACATGGTCCTAAGTATTCAGACCCTTTGCTGTAACACTCATATATTTAACTCAGTTGCTGTCCATTTCTTCTGCTCATCCTTGAGATGGTTCTACACATTAATTTGAGTCCAGCTGTGTTTGATCATACTGATTTGACTTGATTAGGAAAGCCACACACCTGTCTATATAAAACCTTACATTTCACAGTGCATGTCAGAGCAAATGAGAATCATTGAGGTCAAAGGAACTGCCTGAAGAGGTCAGAGACAGAATTGTGGCCAGGCACAGATCTGGCCAAGGTTTACAAAAAAATTTCTGCTGCACTTAAGGTTCCCAAGAGCACAGTGGCCTCCATCCCTTAAATGGAAGACGTTTGGGATGACCAGAACCCTTCCTAGAGCGGGCCGTCCGGCCAAACTGAGCTATCGTGGGAGAAGAGCCTTGGTGAGAGAGGTTAAGAAGAACCCAAAGATCACTGTGGCTGGCTCCAGAGATGCTGTCGGGAGATGGGAGAAAGTTGTAGATAGTCAATCATCACTGCAGCCCTCCACAGTCGGGGCTTTATGGCAGAGTGGCCCGACGGAAGCCTCTCCTCCATGCAAGACACATGAAAGCCCGCATGGGGTTTGCTAAAAAACACCTGAAGGACTCCAAGATAGTGAGAAATAAGATTATCTGGTCTGATGAGACCAAGATATAACTTTTTTGGCCTTAATTCTAAGCGGTATGTTTGGAGAAAACCAAGCACTGCTCATCAACTGTCCAAAACGTCCCCACAGTGGAGAGATGGGTGGTGGCAGCATCATGCTGTGGGGGTGTTTTTCAGCTGCAGGACAGGACGACTGGTTGCAATCGAGGGAAAGTTGAATGCGGCCAAGTACAGGGATATCTAGTACCAAGTACTTTCTCCAGAGTGCTCAGGACCTCAGACTTTGCCGAAGGTTTACCTTCCAACAAGACTATGACCCTAAGCACACAGCTAAAATAGGTGTGGCTTCACAACAACTCTGTGGCTGTTTTTGAATGGCCCAGCCAGAGCCCTGACTTAAACCCAATTGAGCATCTCTGGAGAGACTAAAAATGGCTGTCCACCAACGTTTACCATCCAACCGGACAGAACTGGAGAGGATCTGCAATGAGGAATGGCAGAGGATCCCCAAATCCGGAGTGAAAATCTTGTTGCATCTTTCCCAAAAAGACAATGGCTGTATTAGATCAAAAGGGTGCCTTCTACTAAATACTGAGCAAAGGGTCTGAATATTTAGGACCATGTGATATTTCAGTTTTTGAAAATTAAAATGTCAACAATTCTGTGTTTTTCCTGTCAATATGGGGTGCTGTGTGTACATTAATGAGGAAAAATTTACTTAAATGATTTAGCAAATGGCTGCAATATAACAAGAGTGAAAAATTTAATGGGGTCTGAATACTTTCCGTACCCACGGTATATTGAAATGTAATTTATTTGTGATGGCTAAGCTGAATTTTCAGCATCATTACTCCAGTCTTCAGTGTCACATGATCCTTCAGAAATCATTTTAATATGCTGATTTAGTGCTCGAGAAATTTATTATTATCAATGTTGAAAACAGTCATGCTGCTTATCTTTTTATAGAAACTGACATTTTTCAGGATTCTGTAGAATAACAAGTCAAAATAAACAGGATTTATTTGAAATAAAAATCTTTTGTAACATTAGAAGTCCTTACTGTCTGTTTTGATTAATTTAATGTACCCTTGATGAATAAAAGTATTCAGTTCTTTCAAAAACAAAAACAAAAAAAATTGACCCCAAACTTTTGAATGGTAGTGTATATCCACACATTCAGTCAGAATTTCACCATCCATAAATCTTTCAAATATGTAATTCTTTTAAAAAGAGGTTATGGTTCTAGAAGCTCACCTGCGATCATTTCTAGCAGCTTGGTCTCAATGTAATCCAGTTCCAAAACTGATTCGAGCACTGATTCAAGCTTTGGATCATTTAATTTGGCCCGGGCTTCAAACTCATAGAGCAGCAATAATGTGTCTGTTTTGTCTTTAGAGGAAGTGCCTAGGAAAGAATGTGCCAGAAAGATGCTTAAGATCCTTATCATTCTGGACAAACAGGTAGAGTCTGCATGTAGAATCCAACATATGTAAAAGAATGAAAATTGTAGGTGACACCTGATGCTTTGATGGTCGTCCAGATCTCTTTACAGAGCTGAATGTGCTCTAGAGTCTGGGTCAGGAGCTCAGTCTGAAAGCACAGCAGATATTATACACTGCGCCCTCTGCTGGTCAGTCATAGTAGCAAGGATAAACTGAGATCAGGGAACACGTGTGGAGTAGTGTTTCTCAAAACTTTCCAACTTCAAGGTCTCCCATTGTCAAAAACAATATTGGAGAACCCCCTACATGGGCTTTGATATTTGCTTTTGTACTTCTGCTGGAAATAATTCTTGTTTTCATTTTCAACAAAATGAAGGGCTGTCAGTATATTAAAGCAATCAAGAGTATTTTTTGGTTAGACTTACCAATAATAAATAAATGAATATTAATATTTAATAATTGTATGTTTATGTAAATATTAAATATATAAAAATATATATTTTAATTCTGCAACCCCTAGAAAAGTGATTTTCAACCAGGGGGTTAGGCAAATCTCCAAGGGAGCCAAAATTTAAAATAAAATAAGCTATTAGCCATTAAAATAAGCTAAATTAATTAAAAAGTAATTTTGCCTAATTTTAAAAGTATGATTTCTAGGCCTGGACAAATCATTAAATGATTAAATTAATAAATTATTAAAACTCCACTGGTGTTTTTATAATGATTTTTAATAATACATTTTTGGAAAGTGAGTTAAAAAATATATTTAAAAAATATTATTTTTCCTTATCCCTTGTCCTGTATATCACAAATGACTGGGAAAGTCATTGGTTAGACAGAATGGGAAACTTTAAAGGGACAGTTCACACAAAAATTACAATATCATCATTATTTACTTACCCTGACCTGACACCCAAACCTTCATGAGTTTCTTTTTTCTGTTGAACACAAAGAAGATATTTTGAAGAATGTTGGTAACCAAACAATTGCTGGTAGCCATTGACTTCCACAGTATGGAAAAAAAATACCAGTCAATGTCAATGGCTATCAGCAACTGTTTGGTTACCAGCATTCTTCAAAATATCTTTTGTGTTCATTTATCCCTTTAAGAATTTTCAACTTGTGGAATCAAGAAATTTCATTTATAGAGTATTGGGCCTTCGAATAGTGTTGTGGACAATAGGAGGCCTTGGACTCAGTAATACTGAGAAAATACAGAGGCCCACTGACACTGATGTGGAGAGTTTGTAGCTTAAGAAAGCAAAAAGGAATTTCACTTAGAAAACCCTTGAAATGATCATGCTTTTAAGCACACAACTTCAGTCCATATTCAGAATTTGTACAGTGTCAAGTTTCAAGGCTCCACCTTGTCTTTGAAAAGCAAGCAAAACACCTCTTGCCTCCTGGTTATTGTTTAATCAGGTGGAAGTGATAAACGAGTGAGTGATCCACCTGTTGCTCAGTGTGATCAGAGCTCCTGCAGATCTCCAGAGACGCAGCAGCAGCCATCAGCAGACACGACTTCTGCCCCATCAACATACCTCGGTCTGGGGTGCACAGCTGCGACAGCTGCCCAGCCAGACAGCACATCACACATCTCGCTTTAACTACACTTAACTACAGCTACAGTATCAGCATGTGGGTTTGCGTTAATGTGATTATGAACTAGCCTGCAGCTACTAAGAGGAACTGTGCTTGAACTTACCTGGAAGGAGAGAAGAAAGAAATCCCTCATCCTCACAGGACTGTGCTCACACTGCAGGGCCGAGTTCCACGCTGACAGAGACAACACACACACACACACTCAGTCAAACACAACCAACAAATAGATAAATCTCTCAAAAGCTGGAGGTTTAGGAATAAAGCACCGATCCTCCTGAACCAGTTGGCGTCTTCTGAATGCTGCTGTGCTCCGTGGCCTTGAATCTGGCTGATTTGTGGTAATTTCTCAAGAGCTGTAAATTCAGTATGCATACAGTAAATCAGTGTGGAGAAATATGACTGATTAAAACAACAGAGTGTAATGAAGTATTATGGGTAAATGTACCTGTTTTTAGGTAAGACAGGAGGATATCCAAGTTGGCATTCCTGTTTTAATAACAGAGTGTGTGATAGATAGAGTTGCAGCTTTGCTGAATTTGCGCCACTGCACCACTGATCTACTAACCTGTTTTCCTCACTGATGTTTTCCATTGTTGTAAGAACAAGTCGTACTAAACACCTGACAAAGAAAGATGAGGAAATTATGTTTCTATAGCAGAGATACTTGATGTGCTCCTGTTTGCTGCTGATATAAGCACTATGGGCTGAAGCTTAGGGTCAAAATGAATGTGTGACTGACCTCAAGGCAGTGAGGATTTGAGTAACATCTTGTGAGTGTTCACACAGACTCTCTAGGGCTTTGACGGCTGTTTCCTGCTGCTCATGCTGTGGTGAAAAATACTGCTGAAATACTTCCGAGCTACCGACAATTATGTGGCTTATTAAACTAAACAAAAAGGCACAGTGACTGCTGTCTTATAATATTATTGCTTTGAAATATACAGATGAGAGAAAAGTCATAAGAATCTGGTATAATATGGCCAACCTCGAGAGCGATGTGTGCGGCCAGGCTGAGGAGATTTGTAGCAGCGTTCTCAGTCACTAGCAGCCTGTCCTCACTGGTGACCGGATTCTGAGCCAGAGCGCCAATCTCTCTCAGAGCCGCGGCAGCTTATTAACACATTAAAGACAGACATTCACATCAGTTTTTAAAAATGTATAGTGATTTCTGCGGCTGATTTACATTTGTACCATTCAAAAATGTGGGGTCGGTAGGATTTTAAAAATCTTTTTGAAAAGAGTGTCTTATTTTCACAAAGGTGGCATTCATTTGATCAAAACACAATGAAAACACTGTGAAATATAATAACAAATTTAAAACAATTGCTATCTATTTTTAATACAATAAATGGGTCATATGAGGTTGCTAAAAAGAACATTACTTTGTGTATTTGGTGTAATGAAGTGTTTATGCGGTTTAAGGTTAAAAAAAACCATTATTTTCCACATACTGTACATGATTGTTTCTCCTCTATGCCCCGCCTTTCTGAAACATGTCGATTTTTACAAAGCTCATCGTTCTGAAAAGCGAGGTGTGCTGTGATTGGCCAGCTATCCAGTGGTATAGCGACGAGACAAAACCAATAAAACCCATTACAAACGACGTATTTGTTGCATCAAGTGGGGACTTATACTGTCTTTTTACGCATAGCGTTGCATTGCATCGCGCTGTGTAAACATAAAACCATGTCTTCATTTGTGATGGGAGAAATGACAAACAAAAAGTACTACTCTACACTGTCAAAAACTCGCGTTTGAATCGTCAGTGGCTAATTCTTTTAATATGAAAACTTACTTACAGGCTGTGAGTCAGAACAGCGGCATTGTAGTATACTCTCCCAGGATCAGGAAACAGTACTCCATAAAATGCGCTGCACACATCGAAATATTTGGGTTAAACTGTTCTGGAAAAGTGTTGTAAATACAACTTAACCACTGATTTCTAGTCGTGTCCTCTTTTGGAAAACCAAAGAAAGTAGTTTCGCTTTAACAACGAAACACACAGCGTCTTCACAAAATGGCGGCGGCGGCAACAATAAAGTTACTCCTCCTTTCTTTGCGTGAACATTTGGGAGGGGGGTTATGCAAATCTTCTCACATAGTGATGTAGACATGTGGGGCGTGTTTAAACTAGGCGTTTTAGAAGGGCGTGGACGAGTCTTAACATTCATAAAGAATAGCTCTTTGGGTTTGTGACTTTAGTCTTTGCAACTTTATGGATCTTATCTATTCACGAACAGCTTGTACCACACCAAAGAGAAAGGAAAACTTGAAATCGCATCATATGACCCCTTTAAAAGTATAATATATTCCTGTGATGGAAAAGCTGAATTTTGAGCAGTCATTACTCCAGTCTTCAGGTCACATGGGTCTTCAGGAATCAGTTACATGACTTGCTGCTCAAGAAACAGTTCTTTTTATTATCAATGTTGAAAACATTTGTTTTTGCTGTTTAATATTTTTGTGGAAACAAACTATGGTACTTTTTCTCAGGATTCTTCAAGAAATACAAAAATTCAGCATTTATTTGAAATAGAAATCTTTTGTAACTTTGCTTAATGCTTCCTTGCAGACTAAAAGTATCAAAGTGGTTACACATTATTGTATAAATCAAAGATCAATATGTAGCCAATCAATTACTTTCTAGCCAAAAATTTGTATTAATTTCCATGAAACTTCCTGGCAACTGTAAAATTCCCTGATGTTTCTAGGTTTTGCATGATCATTTGATGCCTGGTTATTTTACAGAGACGCCTGAGACACTCGTGTGACTTTACATCCTCTCCATTACCTTTCTCTGCATTGTTTTCCAGTACAGCGATCTTGTAGATGTTGAACTGTGTGAAAATGTTGCTTGGATCAATCCTTGCTGACTTTTCTACAGCCTCTTTGGCCTTCAACAAGAATTGAACAATGTGGAAACTTTCACAACAGACATGTATGTATGAAAACTTGTGTCCACGTAATGAGATGTTACCTTCTCAAATTGATTCAGGTGCAGGAAACAGGTGGATCGGTTTCTTTGCAGTTTAGCAAGGTTTTGATCCAACTCGCCGGCTCTGTAGAAGCTCAGTGAGTAGTTATACCACTCCAGAGCTTCAGAATAGTTCTTGGCCTGTGCAAGACAACAAACATGACAGCTGTCTCACTGAACTAAAACTAACAAGCTCTACTTGATTCATGCTGCAACTATACAGTACTATATAAAGAAAAACATACCCACACAAAATACCAGGGAAATTCTTTTATAACACTTAAATGGTCAAAGTTTGGGGGAGTATTATTTTCTTTTTTTTAAAATTTATATTTTTATTCAGCAAGGATGCATTAAAGACCAAAAAGTGACAGGCAAAGATATATTGTTGCAAAAATATTCGATTCCAAAAATGCTGGTGTTTTTTAAATTCTATCAAACAATCTGAGAAAACAAACATTTGTATGTAGATGGAATTCCACAAAATACTAAGTAATCAACAGTTTTAAACTTTGATTAGAATAAGACGATCTTGAGCACCAAAATTAAGCAAAATTGTATAAATTTACTGTACGGAATAATTGTGACACTGAAGAATGGAGTAAATATCAGTAAATAAATATTTCAAAATATCACTGTTTTAACCATATATTTGATCAAACAAATGCAGCCTCGGTGAGCATAAGAGACTCAAAACTTTTGAATGGTAGAGTAGGATAAAATGTTTTCAATGGCGGTAATAGTACTCTTACCTCCATTGAAAACATTTTATCATACTCTACCTCAAAATGTTTTCAATGGAGGTAATAGTACTCTTATTTGTAATTGAATGACTATTCAATCCAAAGTATTTATTGCCTTTCTAAAAATGGTTTTAAATATATATTTTAAACACATAAAACTGATGTTGTACTTCAAAGTTTTTGGAAGCTCTATCCCACAGAAGAAGGTGGAGAGATGATAGAGTCTGAGGTGCTAGTTGTTTTCCAGTGTAATGTCCTAGAAAACAATTATTAAACACACAATTCAGTAATGACATGAAACACATTATTGGTTACTAACATTGAATGAAAATTACCTGTGATAGCATCCTCAATCTTCTGCTTGGCCAGCAGCTCTTTGTCCCGCTGCAGCAGCAGTTCTATATGCATGAGCAGAGCGGAGCCCAGTTCAGGAGACGACTCAAAGTGCTGACACACCCTCTTCAGGAAGTAAAAGGCCAGAGCCTCCCTGAAACAACAACATGTCAGTGTTTCATACCTGGCCTTTTCAACCACAGATTTCAAGAAGATGATTTTTGTGCCTATTTAGAGAGATGAGAGATCATACCTGTTATTTTCCACAAGCAGTTTTACTGTGCTCAAGCACACTTCCAGAGGAACCTCACAGTCCAGTAGCTCTGACAGCCCTGACGTGGGAAGGAACATGTTAAGAAGGGACACATTTGTGGGGTAGAAAACATACTATCCACAAACTGCAATTTCAGCAGAGATACCAGGCTCACCAGACTTTATTGCCTCATCTGGGCTGTGGCTTTTATTTAGGATTTGAATCTTCAGATACAGGCCTGACAACTGCATATGCTCCTGAAAAGAAAACAATGAAATGGCCAAATGTAAAAAACTTACAGTCCAATCCACAGTGTGCTACAGTCCAATCTGATGGTCTGCTTTGTCAAGATCTGGTTGCACTAGGAACACTTTACCTTATTAGCCAAGCTCACAGCATGAAGAGCTTTCTCCAGGTACTTCTGACAGTCCCAGTCCAAATAAACCTTTGCAAGAAGTCTCAAAACTTTGGCCTGGAGGAATGGGAAGTAAGATTACACTGCATTCAGGTAATGCAAAAAAGTCTGAGACCGCACTGAAGATCTGGGATTCAATTTAGACATGGAAATAAACAGTTTGGAGTTTGGACATTAAATGTGATCGTTTGTGAATGAACATTACTTTTTAACTCCATATATTATCCTGATTAGATCATTTGATACATTTATATAAATTACAATAATTTATATTTTTCTAATTATTATTTTATAATAATTTTTATAATTTATCATTTTAATTTCAGGTTTGTTGAATAATATTTCTTACTTGCATCTCTGATCCTGGAGAGTACTTCACATTCATCATGCGTATATCATAACTTTGGCTGAAATGCAGAAAAAGTTTATATATAAGGAAAAGTGTAAATACTTAAATTATAGTATTATCAATTATATTGTAGTAACAAAAGTTAAATGAAAATTTTAAATATATTAAAATACAAAAACGTGTATAACATATATTATTAGATATCCTACCTTAGCCAAAATGTGCTCTCTTAATGCTGTCCCTGATGGGAAGTGTCAACACAAAGTTGTAAAGATGAGGAGAGAGATAGCCGTCTAAAAAGGAAATTTCACAAGTGTTTTGATTTATTGGTGTGAATAGTTTGTATTTTCTAAATCTCTCTCTCAAATCAAAATAATCAATGACACCACTTGACAAGCTGATGACAACAGTTTGTCCACCTCTTTAGGTAGACGCAGAAGCATTTCTTTACATCGCTGTATGCATGACACTGCCTCTTGATGTTGTCTTGCGGAAAATGCATATTGAGACAACAGAAATTAATTCTTTCTGAAAAAAAACAACAACAAAACAAAAAAAAAAATAATAGATATATATATACAGGGGGGAAAAAAGGTATTTAGTCAGCCAACAATTGTGCAAGTTCTCCCACTAAAAAGATGAGAGAGGCCTGTAATTTTAATCATAGGTATACCTCAAATATGAGAGACAAAATGAGGAAAAAAAACTCCAGATAATCACATTGTAGGATTTTTTGTTTTTTTTTTTTTTTTTTTTTAAGAATTTATTTCTGCCAAATTATGGTGGAAAATACGTATTTGGTCAATAACAAAATTTCATCTTCAATACTTGTTATATACCCTTTGTTGGCAATGAAAGAGGTCAAACGTTTTCTGTAAGTCTACACAAGGGGGTTTCCCTTTTTTGTTTCCACACAACTGGTGCTGGTATTTTGGCCCATGCCTCCATGCAGATCTCCTCTAGAGCAATAATATTTTGGGGCTGTCGCTGGGCAAAATGGATTTTCAACTCCCTCCAAAGATCTTCTATGGGGTTGAGATCTGGAGACTAACTAGGCCACTCCAGGACCTTGAAATACTTCTTAAGAAGCCACTCCTTCGTTGACCGGGCGGTGTGTTTGGGATCATTGTCATGATGAAAGACCCAGCCACGTTTCATCTTCAATGCCCTTGCTGATGGAAGGAGGTTTTCACTCAAAATCTCACGATACATGGCCCCATTCATTCTTTCGTTTACACGGATCAGTCGTCCTGGTCCCTTTGCAGAAAAACAGACCCAAAGCATGATGTTTCCACCCCCATGCTTAACAGTAGGTATGGTGTTCTTTGGATGCAACTCAGCATTCTTTCTCCTCCAAACACGACAAGTTGGGTTTTTACCAAAAAGTTATATTTTGGTTTCATCTGACCATATGACATTCTCCCAATCCTCTTCTGGATCATCCAAATGCTCTCTAGCAAACTTCAGACGGGCCTGGACATGTACTGGCTTAAGCAGCGGGACACGTCTGGCACTGCAGGATTTCAGTCCCTGGCAGCGCAGTGAGGTTACTGATGGTAGCCTGTGTTACTTTGGTCCCAGCTCTCTGCATGTCATTCACTAGGTCCCCCGTGTGGTTCTGGGATTTTTGCTCACAGTTCTTGTGATCATTTTGACCCCACGGGGTGAGATCTTGCGTGGAGCCCCAGATCGAGGGAGATTATCAGTGGTCTTGTATGTCTTCCATTTTCTAATAATTCCCACAGTTGATTTCTTCACACCAAGCTGCCTACCTATTGCAGATTCAGTCTTCCCAACCCGGTGCAGGTCTAAAATTTTGTTTCTGGTGTCCTTTGACAACTCTTTGGTCTTGGCCATAGTGGAGTTTGAAGTGTGACTGTTTGAGGTTGTGGACAAATGTCTTTTATACTGATAACAAGTTCAAACAGATGCATTAATACAGGTAACGAGTGGAGGACAGAGGAGCCTCTTAAAGAAGAAGTTACAGGTCTGTGAGAGCCAGAAATCTTGCTTGTTTGTAGGTGACCAAATACTTATTTTACAGAGGAATTTACCAATTAATTCTTTAAAAATCCTACATGTGATTTTCTGGATTTTTTTTTCTCATTTTCTCTCATAGTTGAGGTATACCTATGATGAAAATTGTAGGCCTCTCTTATCTTTTTAAGTGGGAGAACTTGCACAATTGGTGGCTGACTAAATACTTTTTTGCCCCACTGTATATATTTGTGTAAATTGTAAAACCATTGCAATAATCTGCTAAATCTCAAATATGAAATATACGCATTAAATATCCACATTTGATCCAGTGGTTTTCAAGTATTTCAAGTATAGAGTATTCAGACATTAATTTTATGCTAAACAATCTCTGCTCACAGATTCAGCTTGATATGACAAAACCCGCAGCAGGTCTTTCTCTATGTCTCCCTTTGGTGTGTTTATATCTTCTGCACAATCTCCATGGGAAGTGAGTCTGCTGTAAAGAGTCTCCAGGCTCTGTGAAAGTATCATTCTTAGTTTCTTATTCTCAAAGTCACTAAATTAGAATAATAATCATTGGTATTTTCAGTGTTCCAATATACAGTGGCTGCATGTATATTATATTTTATTTATTAATTTATTTTTGCATACATGCAAAGTCTATTTTTGTTGTCTTCATAGTGAGATTGCATTCATACTGCACGTACATTGACAGCAAGGCTCAAAAAATCTTCAGCAACTTTGGGTTTTTTGCAATCAAGCCATGTTCTTCCCGTTTTACTCGCCATCTGAGGAAGACATTTTAGAGTTACAGTAATATACACAGTAATAAAATATGCCAGAAACAATGCAAAACGATTGAAATGAACAAATCTACTGTTGGAATTTATACAAGCTAAATGGATAAAAACAAAACAAAAACAGATTTCACAAACCAGTATCTGCTTGCGAACAATATTCTCTGATGGGTTCTCAGGCCCGCATAAATACAGAAGTCTGCATGCCACATGACGCACTGAAACATGTGCAGTGAGTTAAACAAATTTGTAGTTTATCAAATAATTGACATCTGTGCAAACATCTGGAGATAGACTTTTTAAACTTTCTTTTGTTGGTACAGGAAAAAATATCTATATGGCAAAACAGAAAGACAGATGATTGGCAGATACACAGATATATTAATAGACAGATACAATGATAGAGAAAAAAGACCTTTGGCCTTTTGCTCTTCTGTAATAGTTGAGCCAACACGTTTGGTCACTGCCCAGTTCCACAGCTGTATGGCGATTTCCTCCAACTACAAAACACAATTGCATTATTTATTAAAGATTAAACCATAATTACGGCATTTCTAAAAACTTACTTAAAAAAAAACAAATACATAAAAATGAGTTATGTCAAGATAACGAGAAAATACGAGAAGACCTGATCGCGATAAACCAAGACAGAAAAAACTCATCACACATGATCTCTTGTGGCCTCCGACGGTTTCAACTGAGGTGGGCATTGCACACCTGTGACTCCTGTAGTTTTGCTGCTGCATCTAGAGTTGAAATCGCTTTGAAGAGAGTCTCAATCACCTCATCCAAATTTGAATCGATCGGTCTGTGGAGAAGTTTCTCTGACAGGTCTGTGAAAGAGACAGAGTCAGCCTTCAAACAGCTTCACGTACTGTGCTAAATCACTTTATGACAAGGTAAGCTGAAATAATTACAACAGATAGTGCTAAAATTACCAATAATATCCATAAGAGATAATCCCTCACAGAGCTAACTGCCACAAATCTTCCACAAAATAGATTCTTACTTTTTACATCGACAACAAACTGCTCCATATTACGGTCAGGTTTGTGTATTTTACACGAGTCGAGTAACGTTATTTAAAACGGTCGAATATAGTTTGTCAGTATTTTCTGTGTGTCAGTGACAGAAACACGACCCCTCGCGACCGTCCGCCGCCAAAACCCTCCCCCCCTCCAATAGTATGTTCCTGCACAACCGGAGGCTGCAGTTTCAGGACCGCAGTTCTAGGACCGCAGTTCTTGGACCCTATGCTTTTGTAACAGCGCCACCTACCGAATCGGATCACTAAAGATGGACGACACGGACAGCAATCAGAGTGAGTAACTTTACCGATTTTCATTTAAGTTTTATTTTATAACCTTAAAACGATGCAAAGTTTACGTAGCCAACGTGAGAACTGCTAAGAAATAATAATGAATTCCTGATTGCTAGTTTTATTGATTATTACGATGTTCTTAATTCGTGGCAATGATTTAATTAAGCTAAACCTTGTTGACATAATGACTACAATAAGTAAATCTAGCCAGCACATTAATTAAACTAAAAAAGATGATAAAAGCATGTTGATGTGAGATGTGTCAGATTTACCTGTAGCTTACTGTATTAGTGTGAAAACTTGTTTGATACTCATTGTTTTAGCATATAAGTTAAGTATAAATCATCTTTCATAATTAAACTGGGCTCATTGCTTGGTTGCACCACAATATGTGTTATTAGCCTGTCCTTTTGGCCGTACTTTAGATGAATCTGGTTGATGTTTGAAAGGCATGGTCAGCGGTTTGCCTTCTAGACTGATGAGGCCAGAAACTTGCTCCAAGCAACTCTTCAGCCAGTGTACAGAGTGCTATCTCAGAGCAAATCCACATTCAGGCTGTCGATGACCACACTGCAGAGGTAAAGAGACTGCTGGACCTCATTGTAAAGTTACAGGGATCTGAGGAGCATTTAGTGGTACTTAAACAATGTTCACATTTAATCATCATTACAAACAAACTCATAGTAAAGGTTCACCAAGGGCCTTAATTAGGAATAACATTAACAATATCTTTTAACTTTGCTGCAAATTATTGTATCTTTATCTTAAATGTATCAATTTCCTCAAAATAACAGTTTTTGCACCATGGTTTGCCCATAGGGTGTACTCAACGGGAAGCCCTCTAAGTGGTCTCATAAGCTAACCTCCTCCCGAGTGCCTGTCTACCTCGACAGTGAGGAACAACTGATCTGAGAGGAGTGCTGCAGAGGACACCAACACAACTGAGCTTCACAGATGAAGTGCAGAGGTATACCGGACCATGTAATGTGTTTGTGAGTGTCCTGCTCCTGCACTTACAAAATCTACTGTATAAACTGCATGCTGGTGCTACTCGTGTATGGACCAATGTATAATGGCTTGCTGTTCAGTAGTGCTATAATAGTATACTTAAATTAACTGTTTTTTCACAGGCCATCATATATGCCCTGGCTGTCCTCCGGAATTTCTCATTGCAGGAGGCTGAGCAGCTCTTCCTTTCTGGTCCGGATTATCATTACAGCTCAGAGTAGAATATGAATTATTTTT
This sequence comes from Sinocyclocheilus anophthalmus, assembly GCA_018155175.1. Lineage (NCBI taxonomy): Eukaryota > Metazoa > Chordata > Actinopteri > Cypriniformes > Cyprinidae > Sinocyclocheilus > Sinocyclocheilus anophthalmus. Next base: position 530,683 of record JADLZN010000163.1, read on the forward strand.
GCACAATTGCCAGTGCACCTTTTGTTACTGATATTTCTGTTAACCCAACAGTGATTGTTCTCTGATAACTATTTCAGTGAAGTGGAAGATTTTAATAGAAGGATTGACGGTAACACTTTCTATGAAGCCTGTATTTATAATACATTATAAGGTTATTCTTAAAGCATTATAAGGAATGAATAATGCATTATAAGAAACCTTATAATATGTTGCATAATCTTATAAATAATCGTAAGAACAGTTTTAATGTATTATAATACTTATTTGTGGTTAAGCGTATGATGATTTATAACACACAATGAACACATTGCAGCCATTAAGTTACAATGGATTATATTTCTCATAGTTATAATGTATTATAGGTCTCATATCTTGCCATTGTTTAAGATCTGCACAATAACTTAGTACATCTTATTTGTGTTTTTACTGTAAAATAACAAATACAAAGTCTTCATGAAAACATTCCAAAATGCTTTAATGTGGTCTTATTGTTATTAAGTGCTCTTTGTCTGCTTTAAGTGAAGTAACTTCACTGTACTTAAAGCAGACAAAGACCACTATAAATAATAATAATAATTAATTTTTCTCAAACAGCCATAAGATCTGATATCAGATCAGATGAATGTGTACACATTTGCTTTGAACTATTTTTATTGTAATATCAATTTGATTATTTTGATGGTAGCCTTTAGACAACTGTTGATAAGAAATTCTACGACTACTTGTCAACTAGCAGTCATTAGAGTATTAGTAGACTGTATGCTAAATATCTGCTAACACTTATTTTGATGGTTCCCCAACAGATATTCTACTCACTATAAGCAACTTTGCAAGTACATCAACTTATTCTACCAACCCTAACTAAGCCTACTAATACTATAATGAGAGTTAGTTGACATGTAGGTGCAAGTTGCTTATAGTCAATAGACTAAAGGGGACTATCAAAATAAAATGTAATCTAATAAAAAAAACACACGTTGCATTTTTTTCATTTGAAAGTATTACAACTGGTCTTAAACTAGCTCACAGCAAAATTAATATTAACCTCACAGGAAACACTCAAAACAACACTCAACCACTCACAAGATGTAGTAAGATACTGTCCAGATCTTAAATAAACAATGTCAAGATAATCCATTATAAATTAAGTGGATTTATTATGGTATTCATTGTGTTATACATAGCAGATAATATATAGCAGATATGCTCACTGAATATAAAACCTAACAGACCACTCAGATCATTAAGGATCGAGTCAGTTAGAAATACCAAGGGTTCACACAAAACAAGGGGAAGGTGCTTTTAGTTATTATGCCACCCGCAGTTTGGAATCAGCTTCCAGAAGAGATCAGATGTGCTAAAACATTAGTAACATTTAAATGCAGACTCAAAACTCATCTGTTTAGTTGTGCAGTTATTGAATGAGCACTGTGCGATGTCCGAACTGATTGCACTCTATTATATGTATAATCGTTTTCTTAAATTCATTTAACTCGTAAATCAATGTTTTTTTTTTTTTTTATTTGTTTTAATTTCAGTTTTAAATTCCTTGTTTATTGTTGTGATTATTGTTTTTATTTATTTTATGTAAAGCACTTTGAATTACCATTGTATAAAATGTGCAATATAAATAAGTGCTTGCCTATTAGGAATCATACTCTTAAAAGTTATAACCACAAAAGGGTAAGTATTACAATGTATTTTAATTGTCGTTATGATTATTTATGAGATGACAGAACATATTATAAGGTTTTTTATAATGCACTATGCATTCATTATAATGCCTTAAGAAAACCCTTATAATGTATTACAATAACAGGCTTCATAGAAAGTGTTACCGGATTGACAAACAATTGAGGAAAGAAGAGAGAACATTCAGTTGGTGGGTTTTGCTCTTATATACTTAAATTCGGAGTTTGGAGTTAGATGTCAATAACATGATTATTCAGTTTGGTTCTCCCACTCTACAACCCCAACAGTGCATAAGTGTTAAATCAGAAATATATATTACAGAGTTAAACATGTTAAAGCAAATGTTTCTTATTTAATTCTCCCTCTCTCTCTCTCTCTTTTTATCTCTCTCAGGAGTTGAAGTCTTTCTGTCCATGCAGCAACTGATGGAAAAGGGGGTCTTTTTTTATGATGTTGTATTATGTGTTATTGCAAAAATGAATATATACAGTATATAAATATGCATTCTCGAATCATTCTTGTGTCTTGCCTTTCTACAAACTTTTAAATATCTGGCTATAATTTAGTGACTGCAAATGCTGATTTCATTTGATTCCATCTTTATTATACCTGATAATGAGCTAGTTAAACTTAAGGGGGCTAATCAATATACAGTATATTTCAAGAAACTTAGACTTAAGGTACTCCACTTTTTCAGTTGTTTAAAGACTGAAATACATTTTTCATTTATATTTTAAGTGTAAATTCATTTAAATTTCAAATTGTTAACTCAAAGCAGGTATTACACACATTCTAATTAACATCTGATGCATTTATAAACCAAAAATCACAATTGAAATAAAAAAAAAAAAGTTCCTGAGATTCAATATCTTTAACAACATGTACAAATATTACTACAAACTAAACCACCAGGGTCCCAGAAATGCGGAAAATTCGAGATTGCAGCCTCCGCTATATTATCCAATTCGGTGGGTGGCGCTGTTACAAAAGAATAGGGTTCTAGAACTGCGGTCCTGAAACTGCAGCCTCCGGTTGTGCAGGAACACCCTTCTCCCAAAAACACGCACGCGCTGCAGTATGGATGTAATTCTACTGTATGGCCACTAGGTGGGGTCTCACACACGGTTATGTATTTAGCCTCATTCACCTCTTCCTCACATATTTCACATGTAGATTTAAGCAAATTTATTGGCGTGGTAAAAACAAATCTTATCATTGCTACAACAAAAAAAATTATTATAAAATACAATTATTTGTCACCACGAACCACAAAACCAGTCATAAGAGTTTCTTCGTAAAATTGAGATTAATACGCTGATAAATAAGCATTTCCATTGAGGTATGGTTGTTTAGGCTAGTACAATATTTGGCGAGATTACAAACATTTGAAAAATCGGAATCTGAGGTTGCAAAAAATCCAAATATTGAGAAAATCACCTTTAAAAGTGTCCAAATGAAGTACTTAGCAATTGCAGATTACTAATCAAAATTAATTTTGGATAGATTTACGGTTAGAAAAGTCACAAAATATCTTCATGGAACATGATCTTTACTTAGCATCTGGCATTAAAGAAAAATCAATAATTTTGACCCATACATTTTATTGTTGGCTATTGCTACAAATATCCTGTTCTTATGAGTTTGGTGGTCCAGTGGTCACATTTAACTAAATCTTTCAGTACAGAACATCTGAGATTAAACTGTACACTGTTTAAAATAGCTAATAATATTAATACTATTAGGCTATATAAAATAAATCAGCTAAAGGACAGATGTAAGTCAAAAATAAGCATTTAAGTTAAATGTACTACTCTTTTCACGCATAACACGACTGCATTTTCAGAATTGCCAACTCTGTCCTGTTGAAAGATTTGGGCATTATGGTATAATAGCATTGTTTAAGCATAATATTCATCACCTTCTGGTTGTTAGAACCTCATTCACCCCCAAGAAAATATGTGTTGATAAAGCTGAAGTTTTTGTTTTAACAGGGGAGGTCATTGTTGAGCTGAAGGAAAGAGCTCAAGCTGCATACACAGAATCGGTTGTGGACTCTCTTATTGTGTTCACTGCACTAGATTCAAAAATAAGATGTCTTAAAAGCCCACTCCTCTCGGTGCTCGGCTTCCAGCAATTGTTTCTGCCTGAGTCTTATCTAGCCACCGTGCTGGCCTGAGGGACATGTGATCAGTTCAGAGGGCTTGATTGCACAGGAGAAAGAAAAAACAAACATGATCCCTATGACATGTGGTCAGAGAGATGCACACAAGATTTCCTAAAGTCGGCTACATAAATAATATAAAAATAATAACAAACAGGCATATTTATACACTTGTGCACAGATTTAAAAGACTTCACCTCAACAGACCAGAAAAACATGCCCGCAACAGCTTAGCTATAAAGTAGGACCCCCCCCCCCCCCCCCCCCCCCAAAAAAAACAATTAATAAAAACAACTACATCTTCTCTCTTATGAATGCCGTTATCAGTTCTCAAATTTTTCCTTTTTTTGAAGTCGTGTGTGAAAACACTATTGTGGGAGTTTTTAATTTGCTTTGAGCAAATGGAAAGCAAAAAATATATTGTCGTACTTACCCTTACCCAACTATGACGACTTCTGCTGAGAAACCTGGAAATGTGAAAAAGGTCTCTTATATAATGCAGTTATTCCTTTCTAATAATAATAATTATAATCTAATACATTATATATGTTTATATATATATATATATATTAATATATATAATCCCACATCATCAAAAATAGGTGAAAATGCATACAGATTTTCCACAAAAAAAGTAACAAAAACAAATAAAAAACAAAAAGTCTGCATAAACATTGCAGAACAAAATATGATTTATAAAATATAAGTGACATCCCACTTCATCAAAAATAGGTTGAAATAACTAAATCCTTAACATGAGCTACCTTCATTGTTTCTGAGTAACAGAGGTAAATAAACTGGTAAACTATTATCAGTGGCCCTTACATTATCACATTAATCACATTATCCTCCAATCAATGGGAAGAAAAACTCATGTCGTATTAACAATACCTCGTCAGTGACCAACTGTAATAAACTGTGCTGTATTTTGACATTTTTATTTGTATTTCTGTTTAACAGATTTAACATCCTGTGCATTTGAAATAATATAGATGGAAGGACATGAATGGACAATGCAATGTCCCCATTCATAGCATCAAAAAGACAAACGGTCGGTGGTGCATCCACACACCATGTGGTGTTGGAAGGTGAAAAGAAGCCCCATGATTATTTACTTTGATATAAAATTAGCTGCACATCCTGTTGCTAAAGTTAAAAATAAACCCTGTAAATATTTTTCCAAGGTATTTTGATTGATATGTTATCAGACAATGCCTGTTTACCTTTGCACCTAGATATTTTAGGGACTGCTGAGGTTTGAAAGATTTTAGTTTAAAACAAGAGTAAAAGCCTCTTCACATTCATAGAGGCATTTGGGTGGGATAATTCACAGAGATCAAATAAATCTTTCATTTAATCAGACAGAAATAGCACAAACATGTAATTAATTTAGATTAATACTAGACAAAATTATTTTTCTTATTAGATATATGTGGGTCAATTTCGTAGGAAAAGTGCGCGTGGAGTGAACTGGAGTATCGCTGCAGGGTTACTATGGTGACGTTGCGTCCTTCCGTCCCTGCTTCACTCATATAAAGCCTTCGAGAGGGAAACCCCAGCAGAAAAGCCAAAGGCAGTGGTGTGGTTTATCAGTCGGGTGGCATTAGTTCTTTCATCGTTATATTATTGTTAGACCTTCTTTACAGAGTCTAGTTTTCAGTTTTAGGAAGGAAGAGCAAACGTCGCACCTGCCCTCGGGAGTAGTTTGGTGCACCGGGGCAGGCGCTGTACCATGCGATACCTTCACAGTCACTGAGAGACTACGAGAGGTGTTTTCACTCCAGAGGCATCACTGAAAGAACAGTCTCTGTCATATCAGCGGGAACTATACGCATTTACACTATACTGGAACGATTTAACCGTTCACCGAGAGAAATAACAGTACTTGGACTATTACAGCCTCATCCAAATAGGCTATAAAGTGACAGCCGATTACACGGAATAGCCTTATTTTAACGGGCGAAATGACCTCTGTTCAAACCTCAGTCAAAGGCTTCTTCACTTTTCAGCTGCTTCTCAATTTCTTCTCAAGCGGTAAGTACGCGCTTTTTGTCATTTTTCTGCGCGTAAAGTGAAGCTGCAGGCGATCTTTGGCTTTCTGTGGCTGCTGTTGTACAGATGCGGTTTGGAGTTCAGTTGTTAACTTTATGGGCATTAACTGATCTTTATGTAAATGGATGAAAACATTTGAGCATTTTGCTAGAATAATAGCCCATCTGATGCCATTGAATTACTACTCGGCTGTTTATTGATAGTTCTGATGATTTTCATTCTATATATATTACGATATGTCCGGTTGTCGTGAGTTTATTGCACTTTTCAACCTATTCCGACTTTAATTACTGAAGAAGAGACCATTATGGCAATTATTGTGACAGATTAAATGGATGGGAACAAAAATGTTGACACAATGATGTCTTTTGATGCAGTGGTGACATTTTACGGAGTTTTTGCACTAGAAAATAATATAGGCTACATAACTTATCCGAAGGAATTAAATTTAGGGATTTTATAATGATCATTTTATAGAAATATTAAAATATAATACTTTTTTCTCTCATTCTTTAAAGGTATCCTACTTTGATGAATCTAAAATGAATGTGCTGCCTGTTCCTATAAACAACTTGTTTGGTACTTCATTTTGGGGATCATATGTGCCAAATGCATTGTTAGAACCCGTTTTGGGGTCCCAGATTTTGTCTAGGTAGGTAGCTCACTGGGTTTTGAGACCCAGTCATCAGCGGTCTGTACTCTGTTACTAAATGAAATGCTTAATTAGAAAGCAAGAGGTGATCTCTCCCTGCTGGGGTTTAAATCCTTTTACTGATGTTTGCTCATTTTTCTGGGGACCCCAATCATTCCAGGGAACCCCAGTTGCCACCACAGCTAATGATGGAAGAACAGTTGGGCAGTGGGCACTTCTTGAATTCCTCCATTGTCTGGAACTAGTTTGTTATTATAAGTCATTATTTACTAGTTATTCCAAGAATGAACACACATTGTGTTTGAAATATCAGGTGTGTTTCTGATAACATTCAAAACAATTTATTGTGAATGGGTAGTATGGGCACATCTACAGTTCCAGTGTTGTTCTCAAGTTTGACAAGAGAATATGTGTTTATAAGAGAAAGTATATTGTTGACTCTGGCTGCTTGGACTTCTGGCTGCATCTCCTTATAAACAAGATGGATAGTAAAATATGGATGCCATTGTTCATTGTGACATAGTAGTGGTACTCTACAGATACAGGTCTTCCTCCTGCTGTCCAAACAGAGGAAATACTGCTCCCCCCATTACTTTTTGGGTCTTCAAGCTTTGTCTACAAGGTCTCCAAGTAGATTTCCTTCGCTGTCCTTGCGCTGAGCGTGGGAAAGACACATGAAGGAAGTGGATGGAGAGGCAGGAGGCACCCTGGAATTGTTCTGGCAGTAGAGGTCACGGAAATGTGACACGCTACCTGAGTAAAGATTCCTTCCCCAGACTTCATGCTTGCTCCTCTACTCCAAATGTGTGTCAGTCGCCCCACCTCAAGACAATGGTAGAGAGGAAGAGCATGCCATAGTGTATGGTTAATCCATTAGACAAAAATAGGCCATGGAGACATTAGCCGTATCCCATTTTTGGTGGTCACTGTGATTATTACATTTAATACCAATTTTGTAAGCTGAATTGTATTAATTTATCCATGTGGTGCAACTATATAATGTGTTGTCTGATATGTCATGTGATTTCTTAAAAATTAAACATTCAGTTGAAACTGTTACATTGGAAATACGAAATGAGTCAGAGCCACTAGTCAAACTCAGCACTAGATCTATAAACTGGACTTTAGAGAAGTGAAACACATTTTGACTTGGCTGTTAGAAGTTACTTGCAGGAATGAGAAGGATTAAGGATAAAATCTGTTTTAAGTAAGAAAAATATCCAATAATGCTGTTCTGTAGAGAGATATAAGACATCTTGAAATGATCCAGATATTGCCCAGGGCTCTGTTTTAAAATTTTGCTGAACCATTTAAAGGTTAAAATACTCCAGGAATTTTACACTTCTGAGAACCCTCTGCATTGCATTACTTTCCAGAACTCACTGAAAATGTGCTATCCAACTCGTACTTGCTCCTTTAACATCACAAATTTGCAGTAATACAACATTTAATTACTGACAAATTAGGTCTGTTTTACATTGCATGCATAAGCAGCAGCATGTAAGCAGAGCATAACTGCAGGCTCTCTTCGTGCTTTAAGTCTGGAAGCATTTATGCTGCAAAACAGAGATATGGCTACATACAGAAAATAAAATGATGTCTGATATCTTGATAACAGACATACATTTTCAAATGCTTATCAGGAGTTGGCCATTGAAAACTATTACAAACTGAAATATTTGCATGAGGAAGTTTTAAACCACATTTTAATTCAAATGATAATGAATCTACACGGAACATAACCTAAACTGTAGCTGTATACAGCTTGCAGCATGTGCATCAAGCCTGTCAGACATTTTTCTCAAACAGTGGAGTAGTTATTTATGTTGTTTAATAAAAGCCTACTGTATATTGCAGATGATTTAATTAGTATTCTGCTAAGTTCATATGTATAGTCAAAATAGATTACAAACTGAATCTGTACTTGCACCTTGCTATGCAGAACTTACTCAAGCAGTGTAAATACAGTAAGCTATTAATATAGGTGACATATTTAGTTGTTTGAACATGTTCTATACAAAATAGTGCCTGGTTTAAACTTGCTCAGTGTGATTTCTTTCTGGATTACATTTTATTTTCCAGGCTCAGGAAGAAACATAATGTTCCTTCTGAACAGCCGGTCAACAGCAGTGCATGTTGGGAGGAATACAGTAGGTAGGGGTCAGCCAAGTGCAATTCAAGCTCATCCACTCAGCGGTGGGGTGGCGCGCAAGTACAGACTGTGCACAGACATCCTTCTTTCATTCTTTCATGATTTCTGGCTTGCTTGCTTTCTACGCATTTGCAGTCTTCTCCATTTTCTCCCTTAATTAAACATAAAAACATTATAGAGATATAACAATTACTATATTTCAGCATCCACACCAACAGAATAGTAATGTTCCGTTTTATTAGCACACACTGCAGTTATGTCATCTGCCACTTTAACAGGACAACACTCCATGTTTTGAAAATAGGCCGCATTTTCCAACCTCCCTAGAGGTTAAACAGTGAGTTTACGTTTTCGGAATCCATCAGCCGATATGGGTCTGGCGGTAGCACTTTTAGCTTAGCTTAGCATAGATCATTGAATCTGATTAGACCGTTAGCATCCGCTCAACCCTCTAAAATTACCAAAGTTTTTGAATGTTTTCTGACAGCAGCAAAGTTGATTATTACGCCGGAATGAGAGTATGGTTCCTAGCCACATCGGCCTAGAAAATCGCAACTATTCATTTTCCGTCGGTCTTAGTACACAAATTAACTACAGAAGAGTCAAGTTTTAAAAAAGGAAAAATATAGAAACTCTTTGGTCATTTTAGAGCGAGATGCTAACGGTCTAATCAGAGTCAATGATCTATGCTAAGCTAAGCTAAAAGTGCTACCGCCAGAACCAGAGATCGGCTGAACGGATTCGAAAACGGTAAAACTCAACCGGGAGTTGGAAAATGAGCCTATTTTCAAAAATAGTGGAGTGTTCTTTAAAGCTTTTGATTGACTGTCAGTGGTTTTATCGTTCATCAGCTGGAAAAAAAAAAATTGTTCTGAAAGTGATTCCAACAATATAGTTCCTCGCTAAAGTTGGGATGTTGAATCCCTATTCCCATAGAATAGATTTTTAAAACGTTATACTCATAGTTATCATCCTTAGTGTGCACAGTCAGACAACCAAAGAACCTCAGGCGGTGTGCTTTGGAGACATTTATGTACCATGTTTTTAGTCATGTATTATTTCCTCTAAGTTGTCTTTTCTCTTTGACACACTAGTTAGTCTCTTTGCAGGCCATGATGGCTGTTCATGTTGCGTTATATTGCAATTTTAAGGAGACTCTCCAGCATGGAGTATAGCACAATCCCCTGAGCTCCAGAACATATTGTGGAAGCTTATGGAGACTGTTTCCAACTTTTTTTGGAAGGTGGACTCTAATTTTGTTTAAGAATGAATGAATTGTAGTAAATTTACAAGTAGATATATTATTACAGTTTGTTATATAGCTCTCAGGAATACTTGTGATCATTTCAGGCTTGTATCTGTAACGGGGCTGACGAGACGTGTGGATCCACTGCGGCTTATTCAAGAGAAGTGGTAAAGCAGAGAGGTCAAAAACAATGGCAAACAGGTATATGGCAGGCAAAACACAAGAATAGACCCAGGGCTAGCGTAGGTCACCGATCAGCAGACAGAATCCAAGGGACGAGACGAGAGAGAGGGGAAATCCAAGAAAAACAGGCAAGGCAAAAAAAGGAAAACACGGAGACTCGGAAAGGGGTACAGGCTAAAACAATACTCAGCAGAGAAAGGTTGTTTGAGTGAGTGTTATATAGTGAGTGAGTGATAAGAAACAGCTGTGTGCAATCAGTGCAGTGCTGTGTGCAATCAGTGCAATGAATGATGGGATTATGTAGTCAGGGGTGATATGCAACAGTTTGTGTTGCGCGAGAGTCAATGAAATGGAAAGGGTGAACTCTGGTGGTGAATAAACAGAAGTCCATGAACCGAATTCGTAACAGTACACTATGCTATCTCTTTCTTCTCAACGTAACAACAACACCATAATAAAAAGAATAATATTGGTCCCACTTTATATTAGGTGGCCTTGTACTTACATTTAAATTAATAATTTAATACAATGCAATTATTACGTAAATACATGTTTTTGCATTGTACTTATATCTTAATAGTATAATTTAATAAAATATTACATCTGTAATATTTTACGTAATTTACATGGATAATTAAACTGGGACCCATCCCTTACACCTTAAACCCACCTTAAACAAACCCCTAAACTGAACCTGTCCTAACCTTGACAGTATCCACCTCAATAGCAGAGACAGTGTTTTGAATAGGAATTGACACACAATTATATATTGTACGTACTTACTGTTTTGATGTTAAGTCAATAGTAGGAAGGCCAATTATATAAAGTCGGGACCCAGCCTTAAGGTACATTACAAGACATAATAAATGATTTATGATATAAAGATATTACGTCGTGGTCAGAAGAGTGGAACCAGTGGTAAATATGATCAAAGAAGGCTTTGAAAATAAATCTGCATTGTTTATCCTTACCTGATCTTTCTTTCAAAGAATTCACAAAATTGTAACCTATCATTTAAGTAAAACAATGGAAAGTTGGGGGAAAATCTCATTATGAAATAATGAGTATAATACATAATTCAGTAATTCTGACCACGACTGTAGATGACATAATGAACGAAATTGTACAGTCACAGTATCTCTTGTCATAATATGTCAGCTTATATAGCCAAATATCCACATTACATTTCTGTATTGCAAAATTCCAGTATTTATGGAGTTTTACATGTCCCAGAAGAGTACTTTTTCTACTTCCGAAAAAGACAGGAAAGAAATTAATGTGTGATTGGTCGCGTGCAACTGTTGCCTGACTTTTGGGTTTTGTGCCCATGGACATGCTTACTATTGTTTGACTTTATTTTTATTTATTAAGAAGCCTTCGTTGCTTGTAAAGCTTTGAAATCACAATGGATACTGTGGCAAGGTTAAATGATTAATACATTTCTATTGTTGTGTATGCCCAAAAAAGATTCCCCCCCTGCCCCATCCTCAGAGACTGCTTTACCGGGCACTGTGTATCACACGGGTGGACGGGAAGCACAGGCAGTCTTCTTGTACCAGCCACAGAGTAGGGAATTCCGTATATTATGACCAACGCTTACTGGGCAGCGACAGGATTTCCTCTCTAAAAAAGACAGTGCACAAGTAAATTGAATTACATCTGTAAAAAAAAAAAAAAATTAAAACTTAAGCATCATCTGACTTCATAAGTTCCAGCTTTTTAACATCCACCAGGGAC
>JADLZN010000164.1:0-87662 GCA_018155175.1 Sinocyclocheilus anophthalmus
AGTAACGATTCACTCAACTCACGATGCCATACAATACTGATTTCACAAAATGATTCTCACAATTTTTTTTTTACAAAATGTGATTCGAGACAAATTAGAAATGAAAATGTGTCTTTTTATTATTTCTCAGACAAAATTGCTAAACATTTCTTTGTGAAAACTCAATTGTAATTTTAAAACAAACCCCAAATCAAAGGACTACAACCGAATATCTTCATATAAACAAACTAATGCTTTGTCTGTGCTCTTTCTATTTAAAATTAGAGGCAACCACTGCTTTTTAATCATGATCCAAACAAAGATTAGATATCCAAACAAAGACAAACATGCGGCATGAGCAGATTTTAATCTAAATTGTATTGTCTTTTTTTTTTTATTCGAAGCAAAAACAGAATGGTCTGACTTTAGTTTTGTGAAACTATACTACATAAAACATATCTGAACGAAACAGAAACAGCAGACGAGCTGAATGAGATGCAGATTCACTCTCTGACAGCAGGTGGAGCTTATGAACAGCAATGAATTTGAGAAGATTAGATGTTTGGCATTGGTGCTCAGGATCTGCAAATCATTCGCCATCGTCCTATCAGACATTTCTCCTTGCTCGGTGGTTGTGGTAAGTGAACTTTAGTGAAACAGACTACCGCTAGCAAGCGGCTAAACGTTTAGTGGCTCCGTATAACGCGTTATTTGTTTCACGCTTCGGGTGTAATTTCACCTCGGCTCAGAATGCTTTTATGACGCCAGATTAATGTGTAAACAGCCCACTGTCAACACCTTTGTAATTAGCTTCAACCTTGCATTTTATGAATGATTATTTTATGTTCAAGTGTGTGTAAGGATTTGGAAACAAGCAGAGTCCGGCTGTTTCTAAAGCATGCAGCGCCATCTGCTGTTCAAAACTAAGCTCAGAATCCACTCGAGAAAAAATCGCCATGCATTCGGATGATCGATCCTGAATCATTTCTCGATTTGCGATGCATCGATTTATTTTCCCAGCCCTAATCGTTACATCCTACTTTTATCCAAAGCAACTTACAATAGACAAACATAAGTAATTCACCACAGAGCCAACAGTATTCATAGTGTAGAGTGACAGCTTTATTAGAACGCTAGACTGGGAAACAAGCTAGAGCAGAGGTGAAATGTAGAGGAAAAGAGGAATTTTGTTGTGTGTAAAACCCAATCATCCACGAGTTTATGAAACAACTCTTCTTCTGTGCACACACATAGACAGAGTCTGAATTTCGATCACAAAAATTATTATGGTGCAGCACAAGTCAATTATACATGACTGATTTAACAACATTGCATTGCCAAAACATACCAAAAACAGGCAAATTATACATGTCCCATCATTAAAGGTGAAGTATGTAACTTCTCAAAAAATGTCTTCTTATTATAAATGTTAAAAACAATTGAGCTGCTTCATATTTTTGTGGAAAACTTGATACCATTTTTTTAGACTAGCGGTTAATATAAGTTTGTTCAAAAGTACAACATTTGTTTTAAAATTGAAATCTTTTGTAACAATGTGGACATTTTTACTCTGACTCTGAATGCATCCTTGCTGAAGTGATTTTAATTCAGAACATTTCCCAAAAATCTGCCAAAATTCAGCTGATGTTGTTTATCTGTGTGTATGTGTTCAGATGTGACTTTGGGAACAGCATTTCCAAAAGTGAACTACATCTGACAAACCTCAGTTTGAGGAAATTCAGAGATGTCTTTGGAGAATCAATAAAAATACTGTTTTTCAAATATAGAAATGTAAAAGGTTTACATTTGGGGTTAGAATTAGTCTGTTGTAATATAATTTAAAGCAATATAAGAAAAACAATACATCTACCGTTTGTCCTCATTTAGATTTAGTTGAGCAAATGTTTGTGTTAGTCAGGATTTGTTGGGGACCAAAATGAATGTTAAAACCTGGATCTATCTACATTTTGGAGACCAGTCCATGAGGGGGAAAAAAATTCTTAATAAACACATTAATCATGTCTTAATGGAAATCTAAAAACACAGAAAGGTCTCTGTGAGAGTTAGGGAATAGAAAATCATTAGTTCAGCATAAAAAATAATAGAAGTCAAAGAAATATCCTCACCGTGGGGAAAAAAAATGTGAAAAAATGAGGGAACCTAGCAGCTTAGACCAATGTTCCATTATTTCCTTGACCTGCGAGATTATTTCTTACTGTAGAGTAATTTAGCAAAGCTCCCTATCAGCTCAAGCTGACCTCTAGACTGAGAATATTACACCCTTGAGATTCAAATACCAGTCTCTGATCCAGAGACACATGGCCTGCCTTCAGCTCAGAGGAAGTGATGCAAACAGCTTCCCTCGAGCATCTAATAACATCTTAGCTTGGACCTGACCTGACAATATTTTGTGTGAGAGTAATACCAGCCAGTGAGTATCCACCATCATAAAGTTTGTGTTTAATTAGGGCTTTTAACTCAACTCGCTAATTTTGTGTGAATAATTATAAAAAGTAAAATTAGTGACGACAATTAAGACATGTCATCAAACCTATATGACCAACACACACACACACCACTTCTCACACACACACACACACACACAAATCATTAATAAGACATTCTCTTACTGTATGAATAATTCATGCAATTTGCATATGGCAGATTTTACAGAATTGCATAGCTCTTTTGAGAATATACTGTATATTCCAGTCAAATGTTTAGAATAAATGCTTAATGTATTTGAAAGAAGTCTGTTATGGTCACCAAGACTGCATTTATTTATATACAGTACAGTAAAAAGTAATACATTACTATTGGAAAATTTTAAAATAACGGTTTGCTAAAAAAAATAAAATTATTAAAAAAAAAAATTAATACTTCTTATTCCTAGCAAGACGCTGTATTCAAAAGTTACAGTAAAGACATTTATGATGTTATAAAATATTTCTATTTCAAATCAATGCTGTTTATATGAACTATATATTGATCAAAAATATATATTTTTTAACTTTTTTAAACATTGATAATAATAAGACCCATTACTAATAATTGAGTACCAATCAGCATATTAAAATTATGTTTGAAGGATCATGTGACACTGAAGACTGGAGTAATATGCTGAAATTCAGCTTTAAACTAACCGTCACAGTCATAATTACATTTCAACATATATTTCAACCTAAACAGTTATTTGAATTTGTCCCACGATATTACTGTTTTTACTGTATCTTTGATGGAAGGAATACAGCCTGGTTGAGCATAAGAGATTTCTTTAAAATACATTAAAACGATCAATATATATTGGCCCTTTGTCTCGTTTATTAGTTTCATAATCTTTGATCATTCAGCAAATATCAGAGAGGGAGACTGTAAAATGCATTAACCACTGCACCACAGTTCCAAACGTCTGAGCAAATCAGGCTTCATGTGCCTCACCAAACTACATTTATACACATATGACACAAAATATATTGATGTCTCTTTTTGTATGTCTATTTAAGTATTGTCAGCCTTAATTTGGAAGATTTTATCAGTTAAATATTAACTTATGTGATTAATTCAACAATTGTATGCAATTAACAGTTTTACTGACTGGCATCCCTAATGCATCAAAACCAAAATCTCAGCCTGATAAGCCGATAGATTTGCTCTAATATGCAATGCACAGGAGCGATTTGCCCCGCTAAACAACATCAGACTCATAAAATATTCACAGTGTCCTCCCGTAGCTTTGATGAGATGCCTGACACTATCAGATGAAACAAACATGTGAGAGCTCGGAGTGAGGAACTCCGCGTTGCACACTCTGCCTTTCATCACAGGCGTCATAACAAAACCCACCAGGCCTGTAATAAGACCAAACCCGGCATACCGCCTCTTAAAGTTGATCAGTTATTCTCTGACATGTTTGTTTCACCTGCTTCCTCTGTTGCTTCTGTGTATTAGACAGGGTGTTCGAAACGGTGTTCTTTTCATAATGGTGAGGAAATGTCAGTTCCTGTCTTCATTAATATTCCTCCGTCCTGCATCACTGCCAGAGCCTCAGTATAAAGACGTATGGGCAGAGGCTTTGTCGCCTCTCTAGACCACATAAAAGAGAAAAGCTGAGTGAAAAAGGTTCGGTCTGCTTTGTTTGGGTGTATTGTCAGCCGTGGATGTCTACTACAGTTAATCTGTACATAATGTAACACATTAACAGCCACTACACCGTAATCACGAAGCACACGCTGCGCTCTTATTTCCACAAACAGACGGGTGTTTACACTTCACAAATATCTTGACAGATATATGGCATGGCCATATCATTTCACAGCAAACTTTATGATACACTTCTATTTTTACATTATTATAGCAGTATATAATTGTCAGATTGCCAAAGAGGTGTTGCTGATGTGAAATAGTAGACTGTTTTAGCAGACTGCCCTCCTTCACCAAACAACTGTAATACAATGAAATCACAGGTGACTTCCTCTAGTAAGCCTTACATTTAAGTCCTGTAGGTTTCTCGACGGCTGTTATTACCGATGCACCAATATATAATATAATAGTGGTGCATATTTGGTGTTACATATTCATATATACGCTGAAAAAAGGTAACATAAAAATCATAATATCTAAATTGAATTGCTTTATTCAAGACAAAAATATCATATAATACATTTATAACCACCACACTACACTCTAAAAAAAATGCTGGGTTGTTTCAACCCAACTTTGGGTCAAATATAGACTAACACAACTTTTGGGTTAAAAATCTAATGTAAAAATTTAACCCAACGGTTGGGTTAGTCCATATTTGACCCAAATTTGGTTTGAAACAACCCAGCATTTTTTTAGAGTGCACCTTTAAATGGGTTAAATCAGGTAACATAGCCTAGCCACTTTAAAGTACATTGCAGGTTTACCATTTTCGCCAGTGTAGCAAGCAGCACAACATAGCAAATTACTGCGGATATATTTCACTTTTTTCTACATAATTTTTTACTGTGATGCACTCATTTTCATGCCACTACAAACAGAAATACAACTTAAAGCACACATACAGTATGAGGACCAAACTGCTGAAAACTTGCTCATTATTATGAATATTCACATGTGTCATTGCGTTCATGCACCCTAATGCTTTGTAATGCTTTTGTTTCAGTGCTTTCTGTTAAAACTGGCACTGGTTTTAATTTAAAAAAGATGAATGTGCATTAACTGTGATAGTCATTAGTTTGCCGTGCAAATTATTTGCACTGCATTTTCCATACCTAAACTTTTTATATTGATAAATTGAGTTATAAAGCACTTTACACAAGTAAATTATTATAGTAATTTCTTTCCACGCTGTGTAATTAATTATCGGTATTTAAAAACAAGATAACAGAAAAGACTGAACAATCTGAAAAAAAAAATGATATTGCCAACAACCTAACATTGTTATCTGCATATACATCTCTGTATCAATGAAACCAGGTAATATTTTTAGGTTTGCAAAAGAATAAAATCATAAAATGCCATGATTCTCGGGATATATCCAGGCCAGAGAAAAAGCATCGATTTTAAATGATATATTGCTTTGAAAGGTTTAATTAATGGAGAAAGACAAACGCAAACACGATTGAAGGAGATTGATTTGTGTCGTTGACAACTAAAGCAATCATTATTCTGCTGTAGTTATTTAGCTGTTCTAGTTATCAGATCGGTTCCCATTTAACAAATGAATTCAGTGCCCTACTATAAATGTGTCTGCGTCCAGACACATTAACCAAAATCCCAATGCCCTAAAATGTGATCTACTGTGCATTCAGACTGTCATTTCTGTCTGGCGACCAGGCTTGATGTGAACAGAATCTATTAGGATCACATGAATTGTTCTCAGCATTTACATGCAGTCTGAACGAACAGTGGAAACCCACGAGCGCCTTGTGCTTCCCAATGGAGGGCTGAACAGGTAGTAGCGCATCATTTATTCATCTCATACCCGCAACCTGTCTGTTCTCTGCCAATGTGAACATATCAGAATGCATTGCACTATGCATATTATTTCTAGTTGCAATTCTGTTCATGCATGCAAAAATAGTGTAAAGGGCTTCATGGCTCTTTCTATATCGTGCGCAAAAGACCAATAATGGCCATATATAATAATGACATTCCTTACAAAATGAGTACAATCACGCAAACTTACCGGCATTAACCGAGGACACGGAAATATAAGCCAAAAACAACAATAACACCGCAGCGCACGAGCCTTTAATTCCCCACATCCTTCAAGGAATTCTTTACATTCTGTTCGGAAGACGTTGAATCCCATTTACTCGCAAGATTTTTTAAACTTATAAGTCGGCTTCTATGTGTTTAACATTCACGACTGGTTGCCGTCTTTACTCCTGCATCAGTCCAGAAGAGCACTGGATCTAAACTCCGTACTTGCCGCAGAAAGTCGACAGGAGAGGACTGCATGAGCCCATTGGACGGCAAATGTCACTATTACCAATGGAACATAATGTTTACTTCCTCCAGGGGGCGCTCGGTGGCTCACTAAGCCGAGTCCTCCATTTCAACGCACTCACATTTTAAGTTGGGTTTCAAGAGTATTTCTAAGCCAAAAAGCATAATAGATTAAATCTGTTATTATAACTCTTCGTGTCTGGCGTATAAACTATAATCCAGTTACAGCAATCGTTGTATAAAGGCTAAATAAAAGACTGTTTTCTGTAATCACAAAGGCCTGTGATTCGCCCACACTATCAGCGTTGAGAAAAGTAACAGGCACCACGTGACCACACTGTCCAAGTTCCAGGCAGTGGTCTGGTCGAGAATCCACACCCAAATAAAGACACCAGGATCTTCATAAAAGAAAAAGAACTGGAATTGAAGAATAAGAAAGGAGTGTACTTAGACCGTTAGGGGGTCTAAATAATAACTCTCAAACTGAGGTGTGACCCAAAAACACAAAGGTTGAGGGAGGCTTTAATAGTAGGCCTACTAAACAGTTTTGATACATATGTTTCAACAGCCTATTCAAAATAATATTTCACAAGCACAAAAGTTCGAATGCAGAGCGCATATTTTCGCCTAGCGCAAATACATGCTTAGATACAGAAACCTAAAAATTATAGTACACTGCTTGTGTGCTTTCTGTTAGAATCACATTTTGTAATATAACATACTTTATTATAGATTTATGTTTAAAAAGTATTTAAGACTGAAAATCTGTGCTACACTGGAAAAAAATAGTAACCTTAAATGTAACGTCTTAAGTTTAATAGTTTCATTCAAGCCAAAAATATCGCTAAATCGTCCGCATGCTAATTTATACCAACAAAACGACATTTTATGGGTTAAATGAAACAGGAATAGCTCTTTAAGGTAGCAGGTCACCACGTTTTACATTGGGTGCCAAATGGTAATCTGGGTTACGGCAAGACCAGACCCAACTGATTGCAAGATTTTCCACAGAAAGTTATTTAAATATAAACCCCCTCAGTCATTGTGCAAGCTGCACACTGATCGGAGACAGAGAGACAATGTTAAGCTCCACCTATTTTAGGAGTCCCTTTGTCATGGTAATTGCCATTCTACCTGTGCCATTCTACCTACATTTCCATGGTGTAGCCACTACCTGGGACAGCGCAATGAGCTCTGCATGACAGCCTCAGCTTTAGTACGCATCGACGGCTTTCAGTGTACGACATGAGGTACACAACTACAAAGCAGCTCAAAATGCGGTGACTAAAGCTAAACGGACAGTTCAGTGAGTGCTGCTCTGTAGTCATATCCGCTGCAGCCCATTCAGCCTCCGAATTAAATTCAGAGTGAAAGTGCTGGCAGTGTCATCGCCGCTCCCTCTCACCTGTTCCTGCCAGAATGCTTACTGAGGGAAACCACTCTTCCTAAATTTGTGGGGGTCTTTCCAGCTCTCTCCTTTCACTCTCGTGCCAAGTGCTGAGAAAATACTCTGCATACCAAAAGGAATTGCCACAGGATGACACCACTTTAAATTCACACAATGCACTTTCCATTCACACCGTCTGACACCTACATTTGGCCTAATGTTGTTAGAATGCCAAATACAATGTCAACATTTAGGATATGCTGACATTTACAGTTGCAATGCAGATTTTATTAAGTGTGACACTGGGCCTGTTTACACGTAGTCACTTCTTGACTTTCATATACTGATGTAGTTCCATTTGGTGAGTAAAAATGACATATGTGGCCTAAACAACCAACTTCATTTACACAAGTCACGTCTTACATGCATCCCAAACCACCTTCAATGTGATGAATGCTTTCCATTTCAAATGCATCTTGGAGGGCATTTAATCTTGCGTTGTCGGGTAAGTCGGACTTGTAACCCAAAGGTCGCAGGTTCGAGTTTCAGGTCCGGCAGGAATTGTCGGTGGGATCCGATGTGAGACCTCAGAGAGGTTCCCGAATCCCAGTCGATTTTTATCATGGATGCTCAAGGTAAGCACCCTGATAAACAGTGCGTATCGTCACAGAGTAACAATATGGATTAGTAAATCTGGAGTTCATATTACCCATATTCATACTATAAAGAACATACTTTTTTTAACGGTTGTAAAGTAATTTTCAAACCAGTTATAGTACCTACTAGACAGTATGTATTGCAGCTTTGATCTTTTCATGGATTGCTATTCATTCAGTAAATACTGAAGCATGAAGCATTTCATAAGCATGAAATACCGTGTAAATACCAGTGTTGTTACTAACTAAAACTCAGTCTATTAAAAAGTCATTTAAAAAGTTTTCAGTAATTGAAATAAAGCTAAAGGCAAATAAATAAATACAAAATATTAGATGAAAAACTACTTAAATATAAACAAATATAAAAAAAAGGTTTAAGCTGAAGTACTAAAATTAATAAAACTAAAAATGAATAAGCTAAACAGCATATATAAACAAAGTCAATAAAAATGACAAAAGCACATAACAAATTATTAAAACTAAAATTAAAACTGAAAATATAAAAATAAAAGCTAACTCTAAATATGAATAAATACTATAATAGTATACAAATAACACTAAATTAACACCTTACTATCGATAAGTCAGCCCTCAGCGCCTCAGTAAAGAGGTCTTAATTTCCAACTATCTGACCTTCCTCTAAAGAATAAGCCCAACACATTCTGATGTTAACGTCTAGAGAGGAGGACATTTAGAGACAAGTGCTACTGTCTGTGTGGGAACTTTTTGTCCATCTTTCTGTTATTCCTGCCCTTGAGACTGGTACAACTTGGGTACAATATGTGGGAAATTCTTCCATCTTTTTGGCAGATGCTGAGTTGTTTCTTTTTTCAGTGTAGGCCTACCGAATAAAATTCTGATGTATAGCATTATCCTTTGTCTCTCTCTGTTTGAATATGTTTATGTGCTTATATTTGCATGCATGAATTTGAATCAGAGTGGGATTTTGATCTAATGAGATCGTGCTATGGCTGGTTTGGACAGAAACTCATATTTACATGTAAAACATTTATCACTTATCACTTTTTTTTTGTGTGTCACACCGGTGTGGGCCAAATAAGGTTTTATTATTCAGTCTCCACTACTGGTTTGGGTCACTGTGGACCCCTGGGAAATTCAATATAGTTGGATGTGCTGTGCAAATTAATTTTTTAAGCAGTAACACTCTACAGTGTTTCTTCTGCCTACGGCTGCCGTCTAATGATTATTGAGTACTAGATCAAGAGGGAAATAGGTCTTAAATGAAAAAAAAAGAGATCAATACATAATTAGCATTTTGATCAAACAGTTGTTAAAATCTGTTTTACTAAAAATGAATAAATTAGAAAAATTGAATAACACTTGAGGGAAGGTGCAAGACCTGCTGAGTTTTGAGAGAAACATGCTTTTTAGTAATCGAATGTCGCCTCAGGCTAGATGTTCTTGTTACGGAAACTCTCAGTAAGAAGTGCAGGAGATGCTGGCTGTTTTCAGCGCCGTCTCATCCAGAACATACAGAGAATGTATGCTGAAAGTAGCCTTTGAGGGACTTTAAGTGAGACTGCCACATTTATGTAATGGCCATATGACTGCTGGATGCTCAGTGGGATCCTCTGTTTCTCTTACTTAAAGGGAAAGTTCACCTAAAATGATTATTGTTATTTGACCCTTGTGGTGTTCTAAACATGTACTTTTTTCTTTTTGTGAAATACAAAAGGAGAATTATACTGGTTGTTCTTTGTCTATGCAATTTAAAAGCATCATTCATGAGAACTACAGCATTTGAACTTCCAAAAGGACACAAAAGGACAATAAATGTATCATCAAAAATGATCCATGATTTGTGCACTATATTTCAAATTATAGTTTTATGTGAGGAATGAATACAAACCGGTTTTAAGAACTGAATCAACTTCAAAAGAATGACAATGCTTTTTCCCTTATGAACTCTCAACACTGAAACAAATGTTTTTAAATTTAGGGTAATGATTCACATCTATATTTTTTTAACTTGAGCCAATGAAAAATAAATAACTTGCCCTCCTACAATAAAGCTAAAGTAGGTGATAACAACTAAAATGAAGTAGGTATTTGTTTTTAGCATCTGGACTCCTAGACCTCACACACTGGTCTAGGTGGGTAAGAGGACAAATCACTGAACAGGTTTACAAGATGCCATTTGCTTTATGTTGCAGACGGTCCTGCTGACTCACCAATGAGCCGCAGTGGTTCTGTTGACAAGATGAGAATCTCTGAGCATGTGCAATGATTGATAGGCGGAGGTGGCGCTTTTCTCTGCATGCAAATGAATCATTTTCTCCTCCATTTTTTTCTCTGGCCTCATATATCTTGCTTCTGTTTCTTCTGGAGGTGCTTCAGATGATTCATGCACTTTAGAGAAACTCACACGTTTTAGAGAATTTAACTGACTGCTCCAAAGAGCATCATAAATATTGAATGGTGGTCTGGTGGTCGCTATATTTCATAATTAAGCTTCATCCCCTGAGCAAATTTCGGTCATTGCAACATAATTCCAATGACACGGATCATGGGATTCTACATTGTTGGAATGTTTTTCCCTCTGCACGTCAAAGAATGTATTGATCCTGTCAGAATAACCGTCAATGTGACTTGAAATAACAAGTCACATGATTTTGGATATCATTCATGTTTATAACTCAAGTTCGGTATGATATCTGTGCTAAAGTTGAATTACTTAAGATTGTCAAATGTTGCTAATTATTGCCCTTGTGCTTAATTTTATTGAATGTGCACTTGTAGTGTACGTCAAATCTTAAAAGTATATTTAAAACTGTACTTGAAGATAATATAATGAATAAAAGGCAATTTAAGTGTACTTGAAGAGAGTATGACTAAGTTTCTTAGCACACTTAAGTATACTTTTAAAAAGTGCACTTTGTAATAATGCCAACTTAATCTACTTTAAAGTGCTTTTTAATCTTGTTTTAATAAACCTGTTATGTTTTAAAGAAGTACACTTTTTAATGTATTGACTAACATACTAAAGCACGTGTAAAGTACTTGATTATAATTTTAAATGTTGTTTGTTATTTGATATTACATTTAAAGTTACTATATTCTAAATGCACTAAATGCATTTTCATCATTATAATGTGCAATCACAAATGGCATACAAGCTTCAGTAGGAATGACATTAAAGTATATTTTAGCTTACCATAAATGCTTGTCAGTACATTCAGCAATACATTTTATCCATATTTCAAAGACAATAGAAGTATTTATGAAATTACATATAAAGATGCACATGTGGGTCAAAACACTCGAAAGTTCATTTGATATATATTTGAACTATAATCCATTTTCATTTAATTGCAATTAACATGCATTTATACGTCCGAAAACATTACATTCAGATCAAATATATTCTTTTAGAGTAGATCAATTCTGAAATAAGTACTCTTTATAAAAATATTTTAAAGTGTACTCCTTTTTCACAAGTAAAGTAATAAGTAGTAGTGATGTAATATTGTGCTTACTAACTAATTTAACACACTAATGATGGAAATGTTGGGCATTACCTGGAATGATTTCCAGATATTAAAAGAGACTGGGAATATTTTGGACAAAGAAAAAAAAGTAGCTGGGGAGAAGAGTGAGAGAAATATGTGCCGTGAGTGAAAAGGCAGACGAATGAATGGATAGATCTTCATGAGACATAAGAGACCTGACATTCAGAAATAGAGAAAACGAGGAAGAAAGAGAGTGAGCGGCTGCGTCCCTACAGCCCAGTTCAAGTTCAACACTTCTGCAAAGACACCGAAAGCATCTAAGGCCCTGTTTGCACCTGCTGTTAACATCTGTATCGGGTGATACACCTGGTGATAATGTGTCTCTAATGAACCTCCTGTGAATATGTGTGATCGAATTTCAGAGGGTCTTCGATTAATCATTACATACATAACTTACTATGTCATTGTTTATACATGTTGATAAAGTATATAGTTATAACCAACAAATAAAATCCTTGTTTTAGTGCAGTGGTTAATTGACAGGCTAGTAGGCGGTCCTAAAATGCTTGCATTGCAATAGATAAACAGTATACTACAAATGCATTGTGGTCAGCTACATCACAATGTGATTTTAGTGATCAGAATACAAAACATTTTGAATCTTGACATGTATTTTGTGCTGTCCATTGTTGAATCACTTGTAACAGATGTTACTACCAGACATAAACAGCGTCTAAAAAAAAAAAAAAAAAAAAAATCACATGTTTAACATCACACTCATACAACCTCTACAGTTGGTTGCTGTCTGTCTTTCACTCTTTCTGCTCCTTTTTTTTCTTTCCAGTGTCCTCCTTGCCTCTCCACTTCTAGGCGTTTCTGGCAGAGAGCTGTTCCTCTGGGTGATTGGTTGTGTAGAGCAAATTTACTTAAGTGATGTTGGAATGCAGAGTTAGCATGAAGCAAGGCAAGCCAAGGCATATTCATTTCTAAAGCACATATAAAACAGCAGCTGCTGACCAAAGTAGCAGCAGAAGAAAAAGGAGAAACTGTCCTCCTGATAGGAGACTGAAGACTTAAGCAAATAGCTGGAAAAAGTTTGTAAATGGCCCTTCATTTTAAGTCAGTGCTTTCCTTCAGCCCTCAGAAAGAGCTTGCCTGAGAAAACAGTGTTGAAGACATAATCGCCATTATTAGACGTCAATGAGAGCAACCCTGGCGCTGCTCCATCATCCCTGCATCTTAACCACACCAGATCTCCTAATTAACCTCCTTGATTGTAATCTCAAATATGCACAGACACACATACACAGTTCACGGTGAAGGACAACACTCATCAGTAAGCCCTCATGATAACACATGTACAAGCAAACACAAACGACACTGGGATATTCCTTTTAGAGGATAACATACACACATCATTTACATTTTGCACACCTGTCTCTGTAAGTGGTTGCTAAACAGGATTATATTCAAGGTTCCGGTTCATTTTATTTACTTAAAAAATATATATTTATCAATACACAGATAGAGTTTTCACACAAGTTCCAAAGTTGGAAGTCAATCATCAGGTGATTTGAACCATCAAGTTTGATTTGAAAAAAAAGAAAAGAAAATTAGTAATTTTTTGTGTGTTTTTGTCATTTTTCTTAGTTTTAAAATATATCTACATATATAGTTCTTATTTTTACTTTATTTTATTTTTATTTATTTTTTTACTTCTGCTTTAACTCACTAAATGAGAAATGTTGCCTGGCAACTAGCAACTAAATTTATTTTTTTATTTAGTTTATACGTATGTATATATATATAATAATACAGTTATATATATATATTATATAATATATATATATATATATATTTTTTTTTGTGTTTAATGTTCACTTTTTTTCAACTTAAAAAATGTTTTGGTTTTAGTTAACAATAATAACCCTGCTACAAATAGGCATATATATGTAGCGATTTTACCCCCTCCTTGCTGAGAAATATAATGTACCGATTTAGTATTGAAGCTATTTTATTAATAAAAGTCGTGCGTCCGTGGTAAACACAAGTTTTTTGTGTACACAGTGCCGTCTCCTAGCTCTACAATTCTCGCATTAATATAGAACGGTGATTAAACTGACTTGGAACTATCTGTGCATTAAACGGTTTTAATGCACGCCTTCCAGCCAATCAGAATCGAGTATTCAGACAAACCATAGTATAAATAACAATATGGATACATCATTTACAATAAGATGTATAACATTTACAAAATAGATTTTCAAAATTTTACATTTTTGCCGACTTTAGTAAATGAAGTCGCTGCAGGCAATGATTCTTATTGGTCTATATGAATAATCACCGCTTATGTACAGTATGTAGCAAACCGCTCATCTGGGAAACCTATTGAGAACATACCGGTTACTTTCATGTCCCTGGTATTACTCCGCGGTCTCGCGATCTCGTCATGCAAAATTAGATCATTAGCGGTCTCTTGAGTCTCAAACAGTTACAGACAGTGTCAATAATGGCCTCAGTGCGGTCAACCTGTAATGAACAAAACTTTTGATGGATGGTAAGGACTTGAAAGTCTCTAGTTAACATGAAACCGAAAACACCACTCGAAAAAACAACGAACCGGTAAGAGACAAAGAGCTCGATGAACTAGAACTTAAAATAGAGGAGGTCGTGTTATGTTGTAGCAAGATATGTTAGCTAACTATCAGATACAAACATATGTTGGTTGGATTGCAGATTAGGGTAGACCGTCCGCATGTTTTGCTATTTACAATACAAAAAGTAATGTATTTTTTTTTTCATGCGACGTTTCTTTTATTTGTCAACCGAATAATAAAAACTAGCCTATACATAGTTAATACTTTCCACAGTTAGTTCATAAACACAATAATTACTTTTGCTCAAATTTTACCCATGTCAGGTACAGTTGAAACACTAATCTTTAATGGTTCAAAGCAGCCTATATCCAACTAATAATTTTACCAAAAATAATTTAGTTTCAGCTCTTCATTTTATTCCTGGTCTTTATTATATACAACTGATCACTTGCTGTTCAATAGCAGTTAAACAGCCCACAGTTTATCAATAAATCACTTACCAATTATGATTAAGAGTTCACATAAGGAATAATCAATCTCTAAAATGTTTAGCAACAGTTTTAGATTGCATAAACATTGAACAATTAAGTGTAACTTACTTATTAATCAATTTACTTTTACTCAGTCTTAAGCATCCCAAATGTCTAGGCTTTCACAGCATCTGATACTATAGGATTCTACAGCGAGTACAGTTGGTTGTGTGTTTTATCTGTACCCTGCGCACCACCCCGCACATTTCTCTAAATTGCTTGATAACTCTGAATGACTCCATATTAAGAAATATGGCAGTTTTTAGAGGACAGACTAAAGTTAAAAAACATCAACGATCATGACCTCTCATGACTTGTTCTTTTATTTACAAATACACATGTACATGACATGTTTAGCTTTGTTACTGTACGTAAATGCATGTGTCATATACATACCGAAAGCTTAATCTGTGTTTGCCCAGCAAAGTTGGCAGGTTAGTCGAAAAAGGCGGCCAGACAGGGTCCCCAGATGGAGCCAGATCTATGTTTGATTGGTAAATATTTACCCAGCCTGTGAGTGGGTGCTACAGCATGCAGAGGACAGTGGGCCTCGCTCACTGGACAGTGTGTTCTGAGCTCGGCCACCTGGGTGCACGTGTGTGTATGTGTGCATGTGCCCAGCATCCTTGTGGAGAGATTTAGAGAATTGACTCTCCACTCACATCCATGCTGCACTGTAAATCTGATTTTCCCCTAGACTCATATGAAACACACACACACACACACACATTGACATTTATTTATGAAAAATTAAATATTGTATCTGCCAATCGGGGGCAGCAGCTCAAAATATCAAAGCATGCCGGCATAGACAAGAGGTTCAATTGATGTTCAGACCCATCCCCAAAAGATGGAAGAAATGTGATCTAAGTGACTTTGACTGTGGAACGATAGTTGGTGCCAGACGGCAGTTCGAGTGTCTCCGCAATTGCTGATCTCCTGAGAGCGCACAACAGTCCTTGGAGTTTATAAAGTGTGATGCAAAAAAAAATAAAAATCAAGAACAAAAGTCTGTTTCATCTACTACACGAACTCAAAGTGTGACTCAATTGTTGGTATTTGGACAGGCACAGTATTTTTTCTTGGCAATATGAACAGACACTTCACTAATCTCCGCCTTAAAGACGTCATAGACCAATCCTATATTAGGACCTGTTGGCATCTGGGATTATCTCTTTTTCAAATAAATTATATTTATTCAGACGTAAATTAATGTTAATGAATGTAATTTTAAAAGTCAGCATGAAGTGGAATTTCACCGTTTTGTTGAATCTGTTTTCTAAATTAATCTTATTGACCTTATTGTGAATGGTTCTTCTGTGCTTATTTATTTATTTAGTGAGCTTGTTAATATTTAATCAAAATATCAAATAGCTTGATCATCTGGTGAAACAACTTCTCTCTGGTGACTTTTCCAATCACAGTGAGTCACATAACACACATCAAGTCCTGGTGTATCCATAAGCATTTGTTCATTGTGGTTCAGTTAAATAGTCAATGCTTGGCAGTGGCAGATTGGCATGACCCCATTTTTTTGCATACTGTATTATTGGATAATACCAGTGTACAGTCTATAGTTTTGGAGGCTCGTAAAAAGCATAAAGAGGCATATTTTCCCCTGTCTGCTGCCTTTGTCATCACTTGTGAAAGGTTTCGGATTGTGCACATCTCGTGTGTTTTTGTGTTGCCATCATTTGGTGCCGTTTTCCTGCAGCTCCAGAGCAATTTTTCACATGGCTTTTACAGCACAGAATATAAATAGAAATGAGAAATGATCCCTTACACTGTTGCAGCCTTTAAGTTACTATAGGAAAGATGTCTATGCTCAGACTCTAAGAGGCTTTTTCACAGTACACAGCCTCAACTCTGAACCTCATTTTGGTCCCCTGTATTGCATGTCAGGCTGTGTTGGTATTAAAGAAGAAATATGAAAGTCCCACTCCAGCAGCATGAAGACGGGCTGGCTGCTTCACTGGATGTGGATGGGGTTTAATTAGCTCGTAGGCCCTGAAGATGCAGTGAAGACTTCCTGGGATTAGTAAATTGCATTCCTATGCTGCCAGCATTTTCCCATGTCGGGTCTCATTTGTATTCATGGGTATTTGGCAGGGGAAAAAATCATATTCCCCAGCATGCTTTTTGTCTTTGTATGTTGTGAGAGGAATTCAACTTATTGTTTAGGGTGCTAGAGTGGTATGATAGTGGTTGGTTCAGCTAAATTGTGCCCTGGGTCTTTCTTCTGATGAGTCTGTTAAGAACTTTTTCTTAGGTCTTCCATTGTGTGAACACACACTTGGAGCGATTCATGTTACTGTTTACTGAAAAGTCAATGTAGATTTACTGTCATATCCGAAGAAACAAAATATGGTGACTTTTGTAGCAACACTGCAACAACTCTCTACAATGCAAGTAAATCATTCACATATGCAAATAAATCTTCACTCTGGGAGACTAGCCTAAATGATGTCTAACATTAGCCATTGGCTAATACATTCTCAGAATTTACTCGCCAGTGTGTGAGTTGGAGGCTTCGTCCACACGAAGCCAGAGCTTTCCCTATCTGATCTTTTTTTTCCCCTCGTCTCAAGAAATATCTGCATCCACACGAAACCACAAAACCGACACAAAACGATGTAGTATACATGCCAAACCAGTATGTGGCGCTGTGACAAAGGCAGCAGCTAGTGAGGCTGGGCAAACTCACATCCAGGACTATCACCATCAGCACTGGCGCCCCCCAGGGATGTGTGCTCTCCCCATTGCTCTTCTCTCTCTATACGAATGACTGCACTTCAAAGGACCCCTCTGTCAAGCTCCTGAAGTTTGCAGATGACACTACAGTCATCGGCCTCATCAAGGACGGAGACGAGTCTGCTTACAGACAGGAGGTTTAAAGAGCTGGCTGTCTGGTGCAGTATCAACAACCTGGAGCTCAACACGCTCAAAAACAGTGGAGATGATCGTGGACTTCAGGAGAAAACCCCCTGCACTCCCCCCACTCACCGTCATGGACAGCACTGTGGCTGCAGTGGATTCATTCAGGTTCCTGGGCACCACAATATCTCAGGACCTGAAGTGGGACACTCACATAGACTCTAGGGTTGGGCCGATAGACGATGCCATCGTCCATCGTCGATGGCTGACAGACATCACGATGTTAAGCTGTCTGTCATGTGTTCATCCATAACTGTCTGGTTTGGTTCAGCTACCAAATCAGACATCAGAAGACTACAACGAACAGTCAGGACTGCTGAGAGGATTACCGGTGCCCCTCTGCCCAGCCTCCAAGACCTTTACATCTCCAGAGTGAGGAAAAGGGCTAAAAAAAATCACCATGAACATGGAACAATACATTTATTAATCTGTGTTAATTTTAGTTAACAAAAAGACAATTGTTCAGTGTTTGTTAATGTTTTTGTTGCTGTTATGTGACGTAGTGGTGTCTGACTAGGGGTGAGATGTGGGCTGATGACGTCATCGTTTCAGAAAAATTCGCAATCCACACGAATGTGTAAGGGCGACGTTTTCAGATTTATCCTCTCTGGGACCCTGTTTAAAAAAATATCGGTTTCACTCTCCCAAAAACGCCGGATGCGTGTGGACGAAACACCTATACGATAAAAAATGTATGCATATACAGCTAAACACGTCTCCGTGTGGACGGTCGCAGTATAAGTTTAGCACAGAGATATTTTCACTTGCTGAACACTTACTGAGCGCTTCAGAGTTTCACTCTCTGTCAAGAGATCTGTGCTTTTTTTCAGTTCATCTGAATGGATGCGCAGCGTACCTGTATTTGACGCACCGTAAACTCTGGTGTGAAGGCACACGACTTGCCATCGCTTTGCTGAGAGCACTGTTTCTCACACACACGCAAAGAAAGAGACACAGCGAGAGAGTCTTACATACCATGCAGAATTGATGCGCTACAAGTAAACGCTACATGTGATATTCTTTGTTGTATTTTCCTGTCAAAACAACAGAGTTCATTTGGAATTCTTCAGCTTTTAAGAACAACCATAAGGTACTGCCGGTTTCTCCGGTAGTGGAGTGTCAATCTCATTGGCTGGCACTCATCTATTACATCCTGTTTTGATTCAGCAAATAGTTCGAGCGAATGCCGAAACGTAATTAATATTAATGAAACCAGCAGTTAATAAGTCCTTAGTGCATGTATATTGTAAATAGTCGTATAATAATAAGAAGAATAATAATATAATATTATTATTATTTATCAGTATTATTGTTAGTCTGTTTTGGTTACAGGAAAACACTGAATGACCAACAATATCCTTAAGCATCTCACAGTCTAAGTCAGTTAAAACTGACAAAAGGCATTCTTACTATGGTTACAAGTTTGTAATTATAATTACTAAAGTTATATTATTAATAATGCTTGATTATCATAATATCATATTATAAGGCTTGACTGACTGGTGTTAAGAGTGTATTGCAGATATTAAAAAGCTGTGGCATGTTACAAAGATATAGTAGATCTAACTGTCAATTCTTTACTGTTTTGTTTTCCTTTTTACTGAACTATACCTATGGTGTGAAATTGGAAAAATTAAGGGGGAAAAAAACTCTTAATAATATACAAATAGCATGAGAGAGATTTATCTTCATTGTTAGACACTTTTTTTCATATAGTGTTATTTATTTCATATGAAATTATGAATAACAATTGTTTCCCCATGACAAGACACATTTTGCTGTCATTCATTTAAAACTGCTAAAATTTATACAATTTTCAGATGAGTGATGATTTTATCTCCCCTGCTGCAATACTAAACTGTTTTTTAAGATATTTCGAGATAAAACAAATCTGTGGTTCTTTTACGTGTGTCACACCAAAGGACATTATGTCACACTAAAGGACAGAGTTAGTTATTGCTTTATTAAAGAGAAGGTGAGAAGTATTACATTAAAGTATTTCTATTTAACTTAGAACATGTTAAAGGAGAAAGAAAGTTTAATTTTGATACAAACAATATCAGTTTGATATTCAAACTATATTCATTAAGATGTGAATTATTTTTTTAAAGTACATGATTTTATTTTAAGGCATCATTTCGATTCTATTTACTTTCTGCATCGTTCTCTTGGGATCGCCTCCCTTCGGTGTGGATCCCTGTTAAATTTCTCTCCCTCAATTCTTTCTGTCTCAAAAACAAAGTATCACATTTTATACTTATTTTATTTAATGACACTTTATAACAGTACAAGTTTTCTGCAAAATAAATCAGAAAATATTTTAATGAATGTAATTATTGCATTTAAGAAAACTGAAAATGATGGGGAAAAAAAGAAAAAAAAGTTAAACTTAAATCTTATTTAATTGTTTAAAATGCTTCTTAAAGAGACATTGTCCTATTGTGTGACATCTTTGTCCTGTGGTGTGACAGTACAGGTGTCACACCGGTGGACATTATCTGTCACACCAAAGGACCAGCCTTTTTCTGTCAATTAATGACCTTGCTATTCCTAGCTAACTGACATTAGCAGTTAGCAAGACACATTTTCATAATTTTCCATGATTATGTAGTTTAACATTTTATGTATAACAATGTAGGGGTGTCGCACCAAAGGACAACAAAATGAGTTAAATATTTGAACAATTCTGGGACAAAACCTACCATGTTAACATAACATGGGCTTCACTGGGTGCTTCAGTAACATGACCTTGAATGGGGTCCTTCAACTAATTAAAGTTATTTAATAACCATGTAGGACCTGTTGTTATATATAAATAATATATCAGTCAAAAAAATGTACTAGACAACGGTGATTCTATTGCCAAGGTGTGCGTAGAGAGTTTGCAAAAGCATAAAAAGATGCAAATCGATAGAAGCATTTTAAAATATGATTAAAATGTAAAAAATAGATATATATATAGATATAATATATATATGTAGTATGTATATGTAGTTAGACGGTGCACGGATCACAAATCTCACGGTTCGGATCACATTACGGTTTTTGACCCACGGATCGGATCATTTTTCGGATCAGCAAGAAAAGAAAAATATTTCAATTTAACTTGCTTTTCATTTATTACTTAAAGCGAAGTACTTCTTTGATACCACATTAAATACTACTAGATTAACTAAGAAAGCTTAGACATGATTAAAGAGACAAGAGAACAGCCAGTAAAAATAAGAACAAATACACAAATTACAAGCATATAAATACAACAGAATATGTTACAAATAAAATAAGGTTGGTAGTATTCAAATACAGAAATGTACTAATTAGTGAAAATAACACTGCATAATGTTCACTGTATAAATTAAATATATATTTTTATCACAGCTGTTTTGTTGTTTGATGATCATTAATGACAGCAGCAGTATTTATAGGCCGCTGTCCCTTTAAGACCTGATGCCCAGATCCGATATAATGATACACATCACATCCGATTTCTTTCTCAGCTGTTTTCATTCACTTGAGACATAACTGACTGCATTTACCTGAATGATTGTCGAGATGAGTATTTTGTCATAATTGTATGTGTATGTATCTGTTCAGAGGATTCAGAAGAGGATTCAATTCGGCATTCGCGCGCCGTCTGAAACGCGTGTGCGCGCTTCATGTGTGTGCGGCTGTGCGCGTAGAGAACAGCGCGCGAGTAACGAATCGAGTTCCCTTTCGCCTTTTCTCTCTGGAATTGTTTAAAATTCGCTTGCTTGTGTAAATACGAACAAATGATAAACTTACTCTATTATGGTAAAATTTTGCAATTAATCCGCGGATCACATGCGTGCCGAACCGTGGGGCTTGGTCCGTACGAATCAACAATGATCCGTTTAACCAGAATGTATCCGTATGTATAATGATGTACAGTTGCACATGCAGATAAATGAGTACACCCCCTCTGAAAACTTACCAAGGTCAGCAATTACTCATTGATTAGAAAGACATGTTATGGTTTTTTAGAGAATAATATTTCCGCAAGTCGGCTTGATCAGTTACCAAAGAAAGAATGTTACAAATATTAAGACAATACCAGTATCTTATCAAATGATTTAAAATGTGTGTTGCTAAAAGGAGTGGGGGGGGGGGGTGAAGGGGAGGCGGGGCCACAAAAGTCACTTTTTGACTTTCTCAAATTGTGTAAATCCACATGGGGTTCAGAGTATAATTTTTTTAACAGCTTAAAATGTTATCTGATCGAATGAAAAAAATATACAAGACAAAACTAAAATATTTTGTCAATAAAATAAAACAATTATTTATATCAAATAAAATAATGGCGTTTTTTAAAGAGTTTTTGAACACATTGCAACCATGCTTGGGACGGCCCACATAAACGAGCAAAAATGCTTTACATGTCTTGAAATAATAATTTCTAAACATTAAACATTGACTATCAGTATTTATTCATTAAAATTTATCAAGGTAAATAGTGTGAATTACATCGCTAATGTTATAGAATAGCACGGCCGGGCACATTGTAACGCAGTGTTACAACATATACCCCATCTGCCCAACTGGAATTTAAAACTGGTTACTGTCTTCTGCTAGTTAGCGAAGCATTAAAAAACGATCTGAACTGTTAAATAACAGATTGGAGATTAAAATAGTAGCAGATTTGTCTCATTTTAAATGAGCAATAAAAACTGAGATTGACTTAAGCCAGAAATATAATTTTACTATGGTAAAAATAAATGTTCAGCGATATCTCCAAAAGATTTTTGAATTTTGGCACAGTTTTTTCTCTATATAGTGTTGATATAGTAACTAGTAAATGCTGTAAATTTGGTTATGCTAGCATGTGTGGAAATATTTAAACCATGTGTGTTACAACTAACCCCGAGTTCCCTTTCATGGGAACTTCGAACTGCGTCCTCTAGGGGTCGCTATGGGGGAACGCCTCGTCGTGACCCGTGTCTGAAGCATACATTAGCTGTGTCTCATTTAGAAGGCTGCGTCCTCCGGAGGTCGCATTCGAAGGCTGCATACGTCATCGAGGCTGTCTCATTTCAGAAAAGCAAGTAGGACACTCCGAATGCGACCTTCGAATGCGACCTTCTTTCACAGGAATTCGGAGGTTGCATGAGGTGTATCCTTCGCTGCTATAGATAACCCACAATTCTTTGCGTCGCTGTAAACAACCGTTTGTTAATTTGAAAAATGCCGGCGCCTGCAGATGTAACGTACACACAAGCGCAGATGTGGTGTTTACAACTTACCTTAAATCGCCTCGGTAAAAACGGATAAACTTTGTTTTTAATAGCCTCCTCCTTTTTTTCTTTAATAGATGCCTGCTGTACGTACGCTGCAGCTCCTCAAACATTGTACAAATTACTCTGTCCAAAAAGTATTTAATTACTAATACTTTCTAAACACTTTTTTCAAATTACCTTCCAAATTTAGAAATAATTTTCTTTCATTTAAGTAGTG
Organism: Sinocyclocheilus anophthalmus; assembly: GCA_018155175.1. Classification (NCBI taxonomy): domain Eukaryota; kingdom Metazoa; phylum Chordata; class Actinopteri; order Cypriniformes; family Cyprinidae; genus Sinocyclocheilus; species Sinocyclocheilus anophthalmus. The sequence continues at coordinate 23,458 of JADLZN010000164.1, forward strand.
TGAGAGCGCAACGATGCTCTAAATGTGTTGGCATAGCAACACGATACTTCCGGTTTCCTTTTCCGCCTGTCCTACGAAGTCCGTCTCGTTTAATTCTAGGTTGAGGACACTTCATATATGCATCCTACAGAGGATGCGACCTCCAGAGGATTCGACCTCCGGAGGGTGCAGCCTTCTAAATGAGACACAGCTATTGAAAAAACACCAACTCGTTGGCCGGCGACAGCCATGACGTCACTACCGGTGCGACTATAGTATAAATAGGCGCCGGGAGCTACACATCATTATGTTTTTCGTCTTCATTGACTGTTTTGTTTGAATCGTGCATTTCTGTGGTAAGACGATCTCTATTCATATCATTATGGCAAACACTAGCAAAGCATTTAAGAGGATGTATGCATCCGTGTTGTCGTTGTTAAACATCCGATGACACACACGATCTATGCGTTGATTTGTTCGGGCAAAGAGCACGCACGCGATGTCTCTGAGGGGGCAATCGGCATGCACTGCGAGCGTTTTTTCAGAGAAAAAATAAATAAATAAATAAACCTCCACTCTCGTTTGTGTCTCTTTTCGAGGAAAGAGGGGCAGCCATCTGCTTCCCGCGGTCCAGGACCCACCGCTGCTGAGGCACGGAAGGGAATGAGCTCGTGGGGATCACAGGTGGAGCTGGCCGATGAGTTTGAAGGCGGGTTTCCCTTTCGTGATCGTCAGCTGTGCACGAGAGTGAGCCGCTGGAGGATGATGTTATTTCATTAACATTGTCTGATTCAGGGGCCATTGCTCTGCTGGGATCAGCCAAGCAAAAGCAGGAAATAGCTGAGGAGAGCAAAGAAGCTGAGGCTGAGCCTTCCCAATCCTCCTGCCCTGCGTATGTTGAGCTCTTAGAGGTTATGGATCGCGCCACAGCAAGGCTTTACTTGCCATGAAGCGGGTGAAAAAGTGACGTCGCGAAATATCTCGAACGTTATTTTTCTGGCCATAAAAAAACCCATCAATTCAGGGCGCCTTCATTTCTCCTGTTTGTTAATATAAAGTTTGAGAAGGAATGGAAGAGGCCGTTTTTCTTCACGCATCCATCGATTCCAGCATACAAGTTATGCCAACATCGATGCGATGCGCAAAAGCGGTTATGAGAAGATGCCTCCCTATAGAGAGAAGCTGGTCAGCTATCTCTCTATGGGTGAGACGTCCTCTAAGGCTCCCTTCCTTGACATCTCGCTCGTATGCCAGGGCATACGCAGCAGCAGCAAGTCAGGCTGTCGCTTCATTACACACGATGGCGGCGCTCCAGGCATACCAGGCTGACCTGCTGAAAGACCTGGATAAAGGAGGTCCAGGTCTGAGCCAGAACAACCCAGGGGTCCTAGCCCGTCTCAGTTTGAGGATCAGAGACTGGATCAGAAGGCTAGTGTCGCGGCTCGCACTCCTCCCCCACCCGTGGGTAGGAAGAATCGCGGGTCAAAAGGAAGGTGAGTAAAAGACCTAAGGTATGTGATCCAGACAAGGCATCAGCGCTTTCGTATGGATCAGAGTGATACTTGAGTATCTACTAATTTTCTTTGGGGGTTTTACATCTGCCCTTTTCTTTCCCTTCCTAATTCCCCTGTAACCACCATCTCTCCACCTGACGAGGTTAGGTGGGAATTTCCTGCATTACAATCTCCTATGCTGGACCTATGATGTTTAGTTGGTTCTATGGCTTCATAGCGACCATCTTACTGATGGTCCGGTCTAGAGGCTTCTCCGGACAGAGCTCCAACGCGGGAGCCATGGTGGGTGAGTACGATCCATGTCTAAATGTCTAAATATATGTATATATAAATATATGTATGTGCTAATGAACTGGTGGTTGTGTGTATACCCTTCTGCTAGTTTCTTTGCAGTTTCCCGGGACCTGTGTGTTTCTGTCCCTTTCTAGGGTGGGTCCTCAATGGGCACCCCCTCTACTGGGTTCAGAAACCGGTGCTCGACTTGCAGTGTTTATTTCACTCGTCGAGATATGGCCAGAAGGTAAGTAAAGCCGGGTTTCAGCTTCAAAATTCCTGGATCATGCGGCCATAACACAAGCTTCTGCGGGAGCCTTCCTGATCATCAGGCCCCCAGCACGGCATTGCAGAATTTCCTGGACGTCCGGGCTGGGGTTACGCTTTCATGCTACCCTGACTGGTCTACCGTATCTGGGTCGCCCTGAGGGGTTTTCCCGATCACCAGGATATCCTCTTGAAGCATCACCCCCCTTCACCATTGAGGGTTAATGTGAGTATGATGTTTCTTTCAAGCGTTAATCCTCTCTGAGGAATTGGATTCCTCACTCCATGGGCTGTCATCGTGGTAGTATTGAGCAGTGCTCCCATTATCAAAGGGTTACCTGGAATGAGCAATGTTATTCTCTGAATTCGGAGTTCTCCTCTCACATGAGAAGTTTGAGTTCTCTGTTTCTCCAGAGCGTCTGGATCCAGCAGCATCAGGTGAATTAGGCCTTTCCTCTGCCTCCCTGATGCGCTGAGTGTTTGGCTAGATTGCAGTATGCTTACCCCTCTGATTTTACAATCATGCATGAAGGGCGAGCCCCCTCCGTTGAGAGCTGGGTCTGTGCTCCTCAGCCAAGGGTAAACACGCAGCGTACATCATCTGGAACATGCTGTAGGGCGCGCCCCTTCTCGACTGACGAATTGGCGTGTTGCTCCCAAGCGACGGAATTATTGATAAGCTGTTCCAGCTTTGACAGGATGCAGGTCTAGCCCCCAGCCTTGGTTGAAAAACTGGTGTGTTGTTGCCTCCCCTCAGTCTGAATAACTTGCTAGCGCGTTCCACCATGGGACGTTGTTGCGGTAGGTTGAGCTCCCTCTCCATTGAGAGATGGATGTTGCTCCCTCAGCTACAGATTTACTGCTACCCACTCCAGCATTATAGCCGTAGATATAGCGTCTGGGAATACGATATTTATCTATGGATGCTAGTAGAATGGTATTCAAGTGTGTGCATGTTATGCTTTGCCCACTTTTCTAAAATCCACATCGCTGGTAAGTGTGCACGTTATGCTTTGCCCACTTTTCTAAAAACCACATAAGTGGTAAGTGTGCACATTATGCTTTGCCCACTTTTCTAAAATCCTGTATGGTAAGAGCTACGCGCAAAGACTTCGTGCTCTTTTTGAGTGGTTTAAAACCCCGGTTCCGCCTTGGGCACCACTCCTCCTATGTATCATCTGGATACCTACTTAACAGGGTGTTGCTACTAAGGGTCTGTTGGGACAGTTCCTTCAGCAAGCTCACACAGAGCAAGCGGTAGCCCCCTGGGTGACAGACCAAGACCTAGTACGATTCTAGGCACTTGGTCATATCCCCTTAAAGAAATCCATTATGATTCCAAGCCTTGAGCTCTACCCCAGGCCCAGGAGTCTGGCCCTAACAGGTAAGTATTTTGGAGTATGTAGCCTAGGCCTTTGGCCGTAGGGAATAACGTCACTGACAGCCGTATAACGTCCCAGGGGCGTCTCCCATAGCAATATGGTAGAGTTGGTACTTAGTGCTCGCCATGGTTCTGGCTTGCACTCCCCTCACCATGGTGGCGTGCGTATACCGTTACCCATAGCGACCCCTAGAGAACGCAGCGAAATTCCCATTAAGGGACAGTTAGCTTACTGATGGACCATGGGTCCCTTAGTAGGGAACGAGACCAGCTCTTCTAGGGTTCTTACCATGTGCGGACGCAAAGCTTTCGACGATAAGAAGTGAATGATGTGTAGCTCCGGCGCTATTTATATATGTAGCACCGGTGGTGACGTCATGGCTGTCGCCGGCCAACGAGTTGTTTTTTTTTCAATGTATGATTCAGACCTGGGTCACGCGAATGGCATTCCCCATAGCGACCCCAGAGAAGCAGTTGTCCGTTTCCCTAATCAGCGGAACTGGTTTACTAGTAACCTGAGACGGCTACTTTGGTGCCCAGAGCTCACCTTACACCTCCTGAAAGTTACTAAATAAACTAAAAAAAAAAAAAAAAGTCTGGTGTAAGGTTAAGGCAAGTATTGATCAACAGGTAAGTATGTTGAACCAAAACTGTTAAAAGTAAGTAATTTCTTGATAATTAAGTGTTATATGGCCCACTGAATCATACTCAGACTTAATGCTGACAACAATGAAACCACTTCAGAGAGAACTGTCAGGAGATTTATTTCTTAGCATAAAAGAGGACAAAGGTACAAGAGGAATAGCAAATTATTGTTTTAAGTGTGAAAATATAGCCAAAGTAACCAGAAATGCAAAAACAATGGACTTGTGAAAAGGCCCCTGAAATAATCAGGTCTTCACTTTAAGCTTTCATTTAGTGATGAGTGAGTTTTTTCTAGAAAAAGAGCAGGAGAAATAACAAGCAAGTGTCTCAGAGCCTGCAAAAGCTATGAAAAGACTGACTGTGTATCTCACTGAGCAAGATGCAGCCTGCAGAAGTGACATGCATGATTGTTGTCACCACTAGAACTACCGACTGTAGCCAAAGCACAATAAACTCATTTAGCTTTTTCCAAGGCCCATATTTACAAAATAGAGACTTCTGGGAATCCATACTCTGGTCTCATGAGACCAATTCAATCATTTCGGATCTAACAGCATCCAAAAAGTGCTGGTGTTGCTAGAAGAGGAGTACAGAGAGAAGTGCTTGGTTCCCACAGTGACGTTCAGTGGTAGTAAAGCTCTTCTATAGGGATGTATGAGTGCTGAAGGTGTGAGGGAGTTGTACTTTATCAATGCTGGCATGAATTCACACACCACTGTGTGATGTAATACAAAAACCTGAAACTGAAGATGCTACCCTCTTCTCATTCCCTGCATTGTTGGGCATTTTTTTTAACATGACAATGAAGATATTCATTCTCCTGAGGTGAAAATCCTTCAGTGGACATGTATTTCACTCAATCTTAACGCTCTTGAGCAGCTGTAGAGACGAGCTGAGCAACACTCTCCATTAAAGACCAGGGCATTTAAGGAGGTCGTCCTCCAGGAGTTAAACAGCACAGATGTGAAAATGTGTCATGAATTTGTACACTCAGTGTCAAGAAGTGTCAGAGCAGTGTACTTAGAGTTATGAAGGACATATTAAGTTCTAGAATATTACACTTGTTTTAATTAAATCTAGGTTGTACTCAATTCCGCAATCCTTAATTTAAACAAAAATTGTCTGAGTTTCTTATTTTACAGATATATTAAATGGCATGTATTTCTCTGTTTTTATTAAGAATATGTTTAATACATTTCAATTTTGCCATCTTTCTATGAATTATATTAGTGATCATTAAGAAAATACATCTTTTATATTTAATCAGAGGGGGTGTACTCAGTGATGCTGGTGCCATGAAACTGTGTGTAGAGATATTGTGAGAGGAGTCGGCTGCCTCCCCCTAATTATCATCATCAACCCGTCCCTTAATCGCCGCCCTTCGCCAGGCTCCAGACATGAGTGGGTGCGTGTGAGAGGAAGGGCGCTGAAATAGCCAGGGCTGGCGGCGTGTGATGGGGCAAACCTGAACCGAATGGAGCTTCATCACGCTTTTTAAATGCCTGAGCGCGCCTCTCCTCGGGGAGACCCCGGTCTCTTCCCCGTGCATGCACGCTGGTGTCCTTGTGGGTCCAGGAAGGGTGCATAGAGGAATCTCCATGCCGCCGAAGATGCGAGCTACCGGACCCGCGGTCAGGACGAGGGCCGCACTTGTTACACGGCCGTCGGGCCAGGATGCCGGGCCATCTAGCCCCTCCACATACAGGGGTCAAGGCGAGAAGGATGCAGCCGCTGGCTCCCTTAATAAAGCCGCCGCCCCTCGCGTCGCGGACTGGAGAGGGGAGCGCGTGCGGCCGCCGGACTCCGCCCCTAACCTGGACCCCTCCTTCCTGATCACTGCCCTTCCCTGCACGAAGCCCGCAGCACGACGAGGACACCAGATTCCCTGTTTATTTTGGACACTATTTTCCCTGGATACAATATTGTTTGATTTTATTTGTCAATAAAAGCCTCTCTGAGGCCTGACGCCACACCCACTGTGTCTGTCGTTTGGTATATATATATATATATATATATATATATATATATTAGTAATTTTAGTTGTTTAGTTGTAGCAAAACAGCCTTACCATTGTAATTTAATAAAAAACAATAATAAACATTGTTTCTGAATGAATGTGTGATTTTGAACTAATCAGTTGTGTGACTGATTCAGTGACTCATTTGTAAAGACAGTCTGTGTGTGCTGTCGGAGTAGGTACTTCTTTGATAAGCCTTACTTGCAACGCATTAAAAAAGTATGTTCTATTAGGGCTGCACGATAAATCAAAATGGAATCAAAATCGCGATTCGACAGAAGCTGCGATTGTCATGCGTATCTTTCAGTGGAGCACGGTTCTGTGATCAGCAGTAAATCTCCATCCAAAGGCCAGAGGGCGCTCTCACGCTGAAACTCCAAATACGCCTCGCAGAAGAAACCCAGGAAATGCCTATAGCGGTAGCTGGATAAACAGAAGACTCAACTGCTTTTATTGATTCAACGTGACTAATAAACACACGATTTTGACAATATATGGTTTATCTGAGTTATTATTATTTTAATTGAAATAAAGCATATGTCTTTAAGCATAAATCTAATGCTTTTAGATGGAGCAGCATTTACTTCACAGAGCCTAGTTCTCTGACAAGCTATGCAAACAGCTGTCATTATCGTGAACGATTTCTTTGATTTCATAATCGCGCAATAAAATCATCGGCGTTTTTTTTTTTTGCGTAACTTGTCAGTGAACTACGGCTCTGTGTAGTAAATGCTGCTCCATCTGAAAGCACGTGATGATGATTTACTGCTGATTACAGAACCGGCTTTACTAACAAAATGTGCATGACAATCGCATTCGATTAATCTTGCAGCCCTATGTTCTATATAGTATGACTGTGTCCGGTATGAAGCCAGATGTACTGCATTCGTTGTGTTGTCTTAGTCACAACGATGAATGTGACCTACCTGCGTCAGTTTCATTGTCAATCACAACTCTTCTCCTGTGGCCTCATGGGATGAAGTATGTGTGTGAAAGTGTCCATTGGATGCATACTTCAGAATCTCAGCAGAAGTAGTATGTCATCCGGGTACAGTTTGCCTATGAATACTGTGAATTTGGACATGCTACTCTTTTCACATACTCTTTTCCACCAACTATATATCAGAGAAGTGTGCAGCCAGTCCTTGGCGTTGAGGGCTATGAGGGATGTAACCTGCAGATAGGGTTGACTTGCCACTTTCAGTGTGGCAAATTAAGGGAGAGCTAAAATAAGACACACTCCTTACTGAGGAAATTACATTAAAAATACAAGCACATTAAACATTTGAAACCCTCTGACTTTAAAAGTGAGTGCTTTTCTGCATAAACAAATTGAGGGTTTAGTCAGAATTGTTCTGAAAATGGTACATCGAAGTGTAGCTGTGCTGTTTGGCTTCAGCTTCATCAGACTCATTACTATGAAGGTAATGGCACTCTCACACCACATTAAGTCCTGCTCTGCACTCCTGCCCACAACAGTCCACACTTGCCGCGGTTTAATAACCTGTACCACACACTGCATCACTCATTCTCTGTTACACACACACTACACAAACATTTAAATTTGCCTCCTGAGGGGAATGAGAGCGTTTGCACTTGTTTGGGTGGGAAGAGCAAGCAGGAGTGAGGGAGATGGTGAGCGGAGGTGAGAGTCAGGGCGAATGTTTGTCGATGCAGGACCTTGTTAAGAACGGGAGCGCTGATGTGTGGGCTCTGATGCATATTTATAAATGTCATGGTGTGGCCCATGAGCCGGTCTGTGTGGATGTGTGAATGAGATCTCCGCAGACACTGGCCTTTTACCCACAATTCCCTCTCGTTCTAATGCACGTTATAAAATAGCCTATTGTTGTTTCTCCTGGAATTTCTTTTTTTTTTAATTGTTCCAATCATTTTGTTTATGTTAACCTGACATTTTTCAGTAGTTTTATTATTATTATTATATATTTTTTTTACTGGTAGACCATTTCATAGCTCGAAAATTAACATTAAAATATCTTTAAACTCATGATGCTTGCTGAAAAAATTATTATAAACAAAATTCCCGCTGATAATATGCATCAAACCCCGTCATACAAAAACTATGAGAATATAAACTTGATGTAATGCAATGGGTATCATATGCTAATATTTTTTTATATTGGTACATACATTTTTTCCTCAGTTGTGATTTTTTTCCTCCAATAGTTGTTATTATATATATTGTATATTAATGCATAATTATATATATGTGACCCTGGACCACAAAACCAGTCATAAGGGTCAATTTTTCGAAATTGAGATTTATACATCATATGAAAGCTGTATAAATAAGCTTTCCACTGATGTATGATTTGTTAGAATAGGACAATATTTGGCAGAGATACAACTTTTTGAAAATCTGGAAAGGAGGGTGCAAAAAACATTAGAGAAACATATTGAGAAAATCATCTTTAAAGTTTCCAAATTAAGTTCTTAGCAATGAATAAAAATTAAGTTTTAATATATTTTACAGTAGGAAATTTACAAAATACCTTCATGGAACATGATCTTTACTTAATATCCTAATGATTTTTGGCATGAAAGAAAAAAACAATAATTTTGACCCATACAATGTATTTTTGGCTATTGCCACAAATATACCCCAGCGACTTAAGACTGGTTTGGGTCCAGGGTCAATATATATATATATATATATATAATATATATATATATAATTTATGTATATGTGTGTGTGTGTGTTGTAAAATAATTATAATAAAATAATTAACAATAAACAATCATAGACATGTGTATGTGTAGACGTTAATTTGATTCCAGTCATAAACAACATGTTTATAAGTTGCATTTCTGAAAAAAATTGCTCTTACTTCAGTATACAACAGACAGTTAAAGATTAAATAATATCTTCTTACTACACTGTAAAAAAAAAAATCAAAAATTGTAAATAAAACAAAGAATATTGGAGGATGTTTTACAAGGACAATACATTCAGGTTTTCTGCTTCAAAATTTCACATTTAATTCAATGTGTTACTTGCCATTTCTTTGTAATAGTTTGTGAAATTTACTAGCAATTTGAAATTTGAACTAGCAATACCAGCAAGTGAAAATTGTTTCTACACCATTTTTTTCAGTGTAGATTTTGACTCTGTTAGCTGAACATAATAATTTGAAGGAGGAAATAAAAGACTTCAATTTTGAATTTACTATTATTATTCTCAACCTGCCTTGGCTGAGAACATTTTATTTTCCTTCTAAGAGTATTTTAATACACCTGACCTGTAAAGATTCCCTCGATGATTTCTGCTTGCTTTACTGCATTACATCTACAGTATTTAATCTGTGTGCAGTGTATTTTGAACTCTCCTAACACCTGTGTAATCTCTGGGGATTACACTCCTGTAGATTCAGATTATTTGAGAGGTTTTCTACTGTTTGTTTAATACAGATTCAGCAAGTTGTGACTGAAGGAGAGAGAAATGGAGGCAACGAATGGGCTTGATGAATAACTGCAGCACTGCTACTGACAGCAGACATCAGAGTTTTGTTTGCACGCCTATTGATGTGTGTTTCTGTTTGTGTGTGTGTGTGTGTGTGTGTGTGTGTGCACATCACGCTCGCTGCTTCTAATGCTGAGACGAAAAGCTGTGTGTGCTGTAGATGCTGTTATCATTAAAAAGCCTGCACCGGAGTATGTTTATTAGGGCTGCCAATCGATTACAAATTCTGATTTTAGTTGAATTGATGACATGGAATGCCCATTAATAAATCAAATGAATCACATATACTTCTAATTGCTGAGAAAGCCACCAAATTAAGATAAAGACATTGCATTATTGTGATGGCCAAAGCATAGAATAGATTTACAAAATCTTATCAACTGATATATTATGCAATTTTTTTTTGTAAAATCATTGATCGACAGCCTAACATAGACTTGAGAAGTCTATCTATGACACATTCTTTATATAAGCATGGAAGAGAGACTAACTATACTTGTCCAACATTATCTCATGTGTACAGTCATGGCCAAAAGTTTTGGCAGTGACATAAATTTTGTGTTTTGCAAAGTTTGCTGCTTCAGTATTTGTAGATTATTTTTCCACCTGATTCTATGGTATACTGAAAAACAATGATAAGCATATAATGCGTTTTAAAGGCTTTTATTGGCAAAAAATATAATGAGTCAATATTTACAGTGTTGACACTTGTTCTTCATAACCTCTGCAATTCATTCTGGCATATTGGATATTAGCTTCTGGGCCAAATCCTGACTGATGGCGATCCATTCTTGCCTTATTAGTTCTTAGAGTGGATCACAATTTGTGGGCTTCTACTTGTCCACTCACCTTTTGAGGACTGACCACAGGTTCTCTATGGGATTGAGATCCGGGGAGGTGCCGAGCCACGGATCCAACATTTCAATGTAATGATCTTCAAGCCACTTCTTTATCACTCTTGCTTTGTGGCATGGTGCGCCATCATGCTGGAAAATGCAGGGATCATCTCCAAATTGCTCATGGATTGTTGGAAGAAGTCGCTCTTGCAGGACATTTTGATACCATTCTTTATTCCTGGCAGTAGTTTTGGGCAGAATTATGAGAGAGCCCACTCCCTTGGTTGAAAAGCTACCCCACACATGGATGGTCTCAGGATGCTTCACTGTTGGCTCAACACAGGACTCATGGTAGCGTTCACCTTTTCTTCTCCGAACAATCGATTTTCTAGATGTCCCAAACAGTCGGAAGGGAGCTTCATCAGAGAAAATCACTTTGCACCAGTCTTCTGCTGTCCAATCCTTGTACTTCCTGCAGAATTTCAGTCTGTCCTTGACGTTTTTCTTGGAGAGACGTGGCTTCTTTGCTGCCCTTCTTGACAACAGTCCAAAAGTCTTCGCCTTCACTGTGCGTGCAGATGCTCTCACACCAACCTGCTACCATTCCTGAGCAAGCTCTGCACTGCTGGTGACACGATTCCGTAGCTGACTCCTCAGGAGGAGACGTCCTGGCGCTTGCTGGACACTATGGGACGTCCTGAAGACTTCTTCACTGCAGTCGAACCTCTCTCCTTGAAGTTCTTGATGATCCGGTAAATGGTTCTTTCAGGTGCAAAGGTATTCTTTGTAGCAATTTCCTTACATGTGAGGCCATTTTGATGCAAAGCGATGATGGCTGCACTTGTTTCTTTGGAAGAAATCATTGCTAAAAAGAACACAATGACTGGAAGCTGCTTCCCTCCTTTTATAGCAATCAGTCTGCTCTTACAATCTAATTAGTATGATGATTAGTATGATTAGTCAACTAATGTTAGCTGGTCATTTTGTGTCAGGATCAAAAAACAGTGAAAATTTTTCATTTTTTTGGCCAAAGAAGCATTTAACAATTATTTAAAATGCATCTGATCACACTAAATAATCTAGAAACAATGTGAATGAACACCACAACAGCTTAAGCAGCAAACTTTGCAAAACACAAAATTTATGTCACTGCCAAAACTTTTGGCAAGAAGTAAATGTGGTCTACACCCCATTTATTACTTGATTTGAATTTATAAAGTTCATTTATTTGTGTTACTTCTTGTGCCAGCTTAATTTAAAGGATTATATAATGTTAAAGAACATTATGTATGTAAAGACTACACTTTCAAATCGTAAAATGAATAACATTTATGTAATCCTTTAACCATTACTTATGTAATATCTAATTTGTTTGCCGTGGGACACAATAATAGTTTTTTAATGCAGTGGCTCAAGAATGACCATAAAATACACTAAAAATGCAACAAAAAATTTTCATAAATGTAATAAATACACGATTCAATCAACATTATGACAAAGGATTTACGTCAGTAATATCAAACACTTACTGGCTCTTGCCTGCTTTGTCACAGATTGTGACTTGCACGTTTTAAGCGATGTATGCATTTGAATGCCTACACAATCGAGATAAGATTTTCAGAGAAAGATTCTGGATACCTCATACAAAACTATTGTATACTGCCAAAGAGGACTGCGGATGTAACATCATCATTAGGACTACTATGTATACTATGTAAATAGCACACATAAATAAATAGAACAAAGATACAAATTAAACATCGATTTAAGTTTTTTCAAGTTTGTAGGTGTTCCGGAAACAGAAACCAAATAATCAAATATAAAATAGCATTGCATAGTCTTCACTGTATACATGAAATATAGATTAATTCTTACAACTTTTAACAAACTTTTTCTTTCTTGGATTAACGTTAAGGACATCGACAGCAGCGAGGGAATTAGGTGCGGTCACTTTAAGTTGCAATGCATGGATCCAATATAATGATACACATCTGATTTCTTTCTCAACTGTTTACGTTAACTTAAGACATAACCAGCAGTTTTTCGAGGATACTCTCCAACATGAGTATTTCAACATAATTTTGTATGTATTTGTCCGTTTTGCTGCAAGAAGATGCACAAGTCAATTTGGTGTTTGTGGGTTGTTAGAATTAAGCACTTTCGCGTCTTTTTGCCCTTGAATGTTTAAATTGGCAAGGTGTTCATTCAAGCGCAAGAAGACACGAAAGATAACTCAATTTGGTGTTTGCACGCTGTTTGAGATGCGGCTCTCTGATACCGCTTTTTCACCGAGGCTGGTGCCAGAAACAGAGCCGGAGCCCAATTGGGTACCAGGCCTCACTTTTCTACTAAAATAATCCTGGGCCAGTGCCCAGATTCTGGTTCTGAACTGGCCTTCGAAACCTTGCTGGTCTTGAACAAGGGAACCTATGACGTCAGTAGGTGGAACTTCCACTACAGACCGCAGTTTGAAAGGAGCCATTAAGCTTGATTGAGATGCATCAGTGCTGAGCAAACCGATCTGCATATAAAATCAAAGTACCGCAAGAGCAATTGGAGAGTAGACGGCTCTTTATGCTTTTGAATTACTCTCCCTGTACTTTGATGTCATACACTGATTGGATTTCGTGCCTCCGATGCATCTCGAACAAGCCTATATTTAAAAGCCGTCAGAGTTCAGGTATATTAAAGGGATAGTTCACCCAAAAATGAAAATTTGATGTTTATCTCCTTACCCCCAGGGCATTCAAGATGTAGGTGACTTTGTTTCTTCAGTAGAACACATTTGATGATTTTTAAGTCCAAACGTTGCAGTCTATCATTCTTATAATGCATGGCAATAGTAACAAAATCAATGAGCAAAAACAACAGAACAGACCAATCCAAATTAAACCCTGCGGCTCGTGATGAAACATTGATGTCCTAAGACACGAAACGATCAGTTTGTGCCAGAAACCAAACAGTATTTATATCATTTTTTGCCTCTAATACACCACTATGCCCAACTGTCTTTGGGCGCGCTCACGGCATAGGTGGCGTGATGTGTGTACGCCTTGCGTAGTTTACACAAGCGCCGGAAGTGATCTCTCGTGCGTATACGTCACTCATTGTTTACACAGTGCACAGTCATTGTAGGTATGACGACTAATCAAAATGGTACTTACTTGCGCTTATCCGGCTTGTTCAAACCGACTTAAAACTAAAAAAATTACTTTCTCTTGCGCGAACTCATTCGGGAGTGGTGACATTTCACGTATTCCCAACTTCTGAGCCTGCTCGCCTGAAGGTATGGTTGATTGCTCTTCGGCTGGATAACAACACACTGTGACGAGTCGGCTGCTACCCCCTAATTATCAGCATCACCCCGTCCCTTAATCGCCACCCTTCGCCAGGCTCCCGACATGAGTGGGTGCGTGTGAGAGGAGGGGCGCTGAAATAGCCAGGGCTGGCGACGTGTGATGGGGCACACCTGAACCAAATGGACCCTCATCACCGCCGCTGTTTAAATGCAGAACTCGCCTCTCCTCGAGAGACCGGTCTCTTCCCCATGCATGCACGCTGGCGTCCTCGTGGGTCCAGGAGGGGTGCGTAAAGGGACTCCCGTGCCGCCAGAGTCGTGAGCTGCCAGACCCGCAGTCCGGACGAGAACCGCAACCGTTACACGGCCGTCGGGCAAGGATACCGGGCCATCTAGTCCCTTCAAGCGCCGTGGGCAGAGAGAAGCACGAAGCCGCTGAAAGAAGCCACCGCCCCTTACCTGGACCCTTCCTTCCGTCCTTCCTTCCTGACCACTGCCCTTCCCTTCACGAACCCCACAGCACGACGAGGACACCAGATCCCCTGTTTATTTTGGACACTTGATTCCCTTTTTTCTGGACACTTTGTTTATTTTCTGTTAATAAAAGCCTCTCCGAGGCCTGACGCCACACCCACTGTGTCTGTTGTTTGCTCCTCCCGCAACAACACCCAGACTTTGGCGGTCACACTAGACTTTGAACGTGCAAAATTTTTTCGGACGCTGCTGCGATATGGGCGGGAGCAGGATATGACATCACGCGCCAAGGTTTCCCCTCAGTTATCACAACATGGATTCTGATGTGCTTGTACTGTGTCTTTTGCGACGGCGTCGACTCGGAATGAGTTCCATTCTTTAATTCAGGAGCTTTGGCTGGATGAGGATCACCACAAGGAGTACTTTCGGCTCTGTCGTATTTTATTACCATTTTTTTTAACTATAGTGAATAAACTGTATTAATGATGAAATGTTCAAGGTGTCTGAATAAATTTTGGTTTGACTGTATATATATAATACATTTTTAAGTGCTGTAGGTTTTTCCCTTTAAATAGGTAATTTTTATACTTTCTTGAGGTGTGCAACATTTATTTTAAAATTATTCAGAAAATATAAAATAACGAACACCATTAAGTAATTTAATAATAATACACTTGTGTATAGTAATTATATTGTTCTCTCTCTATATATATATTCGATTTTTATAATCTTTTAAAGATGTATTATATAAAATAGGACGCTGCGCTACGGCTAAAATTAGCGCTTCCTCCATTTTTTAAATTTCTGTACAGAGAGGTCACGCAGTGACGTATCGATCTTCTACTGGTCACACATCTTCACGTGATGCGAATTCGCAGGTCAGAGTTCACCAAACTTGAACTATGGAACGCAGCGAAATGCGAAATTTTTCGCATGAGCTTGTGCTTCCGGTCTGACGCATTCACATGCGTATGAATGGAAGTCAATGGAACGAAAAGTGCAGTGTGACCGCCCCTCAAACGTAAACTACGCCAGAGCGCGTACACACCTCACGCACCGGAAGTCGTGCGCGCGACCAAAGACAGTTGGACATAGTGGTGCATTAGAGGTAAAAAGTTATATAAATACTGTTCGGCTTCTTGCACAAATCGATCGTTTCGTGTCTTAGGACATCAATGTGTCATCACGAGCCACAGGGTTTAATTTGGATTTGTCTGTGCATGTTTTTTTTTTACACTCATAGATTTTGTTCCATTGCCATGCATTATACGACTGACAAACTGCAACGGTTAAAGTTAAAAATCATCAAAGGTGTTCTACTGAAGAAACAAAAAGTAACCTACATTTGGATGCCTGGGGGTAAGCAGGTAAACATCAAATTTTCATTTTTGGGAGAACTATCCCTTTAACAATAACAACAACAACAGTTAAATATGTCAGTTCAGCAGTGGTCAGCAGAAGAGATCAACGCTCTTCTTCTGCAAGAGACAAGAAGTGATTCCGGTCACAGGATGGTGACGTAGAGGGTTCTGCTCCCTTTCAGTGGAAACGTGAGCCCGTTCTGAACGAGTCAGTCTTGGCCGAGCACCGGTTCCAGCTCTGGCACCAGCCCCAGTGGAAAAGCGGTATGAGTGCGCACAATTACTCAGTTCTTTCGCCTCTTCTTGTGCTTGAATGCTTTAAAATCTCTTGACTGTTTAAATTGGCAAGACTTAAAAACACGTGCAAAACGAACAGCACAGCAGTGGCCCATCAACTCTCCTGAGTGTCTTTCATGCTAACCTCAGGCAGTCGGTTGAAATCGCCGGGGTGGCCACCTACAGCCATGGGCACTTATATAATCGTCACAATCTTTCTCCCCACTAGCGATGGCCCTGCTATTATGCTACATCTTTATTTTTAAGCAATGGTTACTGTAGATGTGGGAGTGGGATTAGCAGCTCAAAAATATCAATTTCTTTCTGTTATGTTTTACATATTCTTTTTATACTCTATAAAATAGTAAAAACTAAACTAGGCTATACAAATATATTTTATATTTTATGTATAACATATTTACATATCAGCTGTAAATGCATAATAATATTTACATTAGATACTTTCAATGTGGCCATTTTGTCTGTTTCAGCATTTATCTAATGTACAAAAGAGTACAAATTTGAATTTGTTTTACATGTTATGTAAACAATTAAACCAGACTGACTTGTCAGGACTAATTTGATGTTAAATAATGTAAGCATAATCATATTGATTTACTTTATACTAGCTTGATTTGCTCCAATGGCAGGAACATACCCTTTTTTGTGTGTGTTGTTGTCTTCAGTACTATTCCTTGTAATTTGTAAGTCAGCAGCTGAGTGGACATTCTACTGCTGTAATGAACATTGGTGTGTTTATTTATTGACATTTCCTCTCCTCAGTCAGCCACACGCTCTATATGCATTAATACTTTACTTTGGATCCCACTGTACAGGTTACAGAAAGACAAATTGAAAGAAAACAAGGTTGAGGAAGATGTAGATAAAGAAGGACGAAAGTAGTGTTATTTTGTGATCTGCAGAGCTCGAGTTTTCCTCTCCTCCACAACAGTTTACCAGCAGCAGATTGACAAACTCCTATCGTTTAACAGCCACCGCAGGCCCACACATCCCCATTTCTCCTTCATGTTCACTGATTCATTCTGGCCCTGCGTGGACTCGGGGGAAGGTGGATCAGAGAAATCCTCTTTCTCTTTGTGTCCTCGCTGGGTGCTCTGCAGCCACCCTGTCCTCATTAAAAGGAAATGGGGGCATGCTTGCTATCTCGGCTCAATGAAGGAGCAGACCTCTTCTCCTGCGGCTTTTCGTTTGCTATTATCAGCGAACGGTTTAATTTACTCTTTACTACCATGCTCTGTCTCTCTTTGTTTTCTAATTTCCATCACCAATAAGCTCTATCCTCCTCCAGCCCACACACAAAGCCATGAATCGCATGATGATGCATTTAGATGTGACGTAAGGTGAAAGAGATTCTTGCATTTAATAATGTAATGCAAATTTGTTATCCCATAAATGTAAATACCTTCATTACATAAAATGTATGGTAATGCTTTATAATAAACATTAATTTATATTTGGGATGCACCGATACCCCTTTTTCCAGTACTCGCCCGATACCGATACTTTTATTTTTGGTGCTTGCCGGTACAGAGTACCGATACCGATATTTTTAAATTGCATTTGTACATTTTTTAAATATTGAGTACAGAAACCAAAAGAGTATGTATAATGTTAGTTGGTTAACTTCATTTATCAAATAGATACAGTCAAACCAAAATTTATTCAGACACCTTCAACATTTCTCACATTATCAAATTTTTTCGCTATAGTTTAGAAAATGGTAATAAAATATGACAAGAACTCAGAGTTAAACTGAGTCAGAACAAATTCAGCTTGATAATGTCAGATAGCTTTGGTAGAAAGGTATGTAATGGATTACAATAAACCAAAAAATTATTCAGACAGCTGTTAGTATGACCAGATTTTTTTTTTTTTTTTAACCCACAAAACTATCAATAACGTAGTAGGGCAGCCCTTAGCCGTAATGACAGCCTGTAGTCTCCTGGGCATGCTGTAATCCAGCTTCATGCAAACCTCAACTTCATTTTTTTCCCCAAACTCGGTCTGAATAATTTTTGGTCCCAAATTTTTATCAGTTTCACTGGTAGTCCACTGTATGAAGAATTGTTGGGTATAATTTATCACAGTTTACTTTATTTTGCTATCCTCACTTACAGTACATAAATGAACTATAGTGTCCTGCACCCACTAGTAAAAAAAAATATATAAAAAATTATATCAGATTTTTTGGTTTGAGTGTATATCCTTCGGTTATTTTCACACTTAATTATGGCCAGTAAAATTTATTTTACAAGTTTTTGTTACTTTCACTGTTAATTTTTTTGCTCTGTGGTACATCATCTTTAACTTAATAGCATTAGAGCTGCTCCATTGCAGCGGCTCAGTGCAGTAATCACGCGCTTTGCTGTAATAATGCAGGGAACCACTCGTTATAAATCTCCTAACTCTGATATTTTCAGAAATAGAAGTCACGTTTTTTTCATCTGAAACGTGCTGCGATTTATATTCCAAAGCCCCTCATATAATGCAGAACACTCAAGCAAGCAAGCGCCAATGCGTGCCTTTTTATTGTAGGGGCAGAATAGTACAGCTAGCACATGTTCACACAGGGCTCTAGATTCACTTTCGCACTGAAAGTCGTTGTATGCCTAAGATTGAACATAAAGTTGATAGTGAATGCCCCTATATAAATGGTTTATTTTTACGATTAGTTTTAATCCAAATGATGTGAGCTAAGTGAGTGAACATCAAAGATCACAAAACAGAAGTGTGCTCTCTCTCTCTCTCTCTCTCTCTACCGTTAAGTAACTTGTGCATTGTTTTACTTACTTGTTTATGACACATCCGACTGAACTACAAGCTTTCCAGTGATGTCTGTGAGAAAGAATTCACTCGATAAGCTCGCGCATCTGCACCGGCGCGCGTTCAATCCACTCAGCGTGCTTTGTTTACCAGCTCGCGCACATCAGCTATACAGGCGTTAATACTGAATGGTTAAACATTTATCCATTGCATAAATATACTCAATAACATTCTTAATCTCTAATAACTCCATTCTGCTGTTGTTGTTCTGTTGTCGGTGTTTCTTGTCTGAATATCGGTATCGGCGATTGGAGTGTGTTCTTTGAAGCGTGCAGGGCATTACTGTCTCCTATAAGAGTTTGGAACTCCCTTGATGAAGGGAATGACTGACCAAATGTTAACTTGACAACGTTATGTGTGCATGCAGCGGGGCAAATAACGTTCAATATTTCTTTTATTAGTTTATTCAAAATATGGTCTATTGTGTCTTATTTACTATTAAACGTTTTCAAACTAAACTTGCTTACACTACCATCTTAAATCATATTTCTATCACTGACGAGAAATATTTTGTATTAAATTAAAATAAAGACAAATTGAATTAGCCTGTTCTACTTACGTTTGAATGTGTGAAGTCTAAATCAACCCCAACTTTGCTTTAAAAAAACATCACAAGATCTCCTAACCAAAGATCACACGATCACTAACGGAAAATAACTTCTGTGAATGGACCCATGCATGTTTCCCTTGCGCTAACGACTTCTGAAAGGCCATCTGAAGGGGATTCCATTGTTCAATTGGACTGTCAAAAAAAGCCATTTGGAATTGCCCTAAGTCCCTTTGCTGTGCTCTCTCCATTTAAAATTAGAGGCAACCACTGTATTTTAATCACAATCCAAAGATGCTGCATACATGCAGCATGAGCAGTGTTTGATTTAATTTAGATTGTGTATATTTTCGAAATCTGGAGCAAAAAATCAGAATGCTTTGACTTTAGCTTTGTGAAACTAACTACTACATAAAACATATCTAGAGCCCCATTTCCACCGCAGGAACTTTCCCCAGGAACTAGGGACTTTGGGCCGGTACTCGTTGTGTTTCCACTGCAGGAACCAGGATCTAAATAAAGTTCCAGGTAAAAATTTGCCCCTTAGAAAGTCCCTGCTCACAAGGTAGTACTTTTTCAAAGGTCCGGAACCTTCGGGGGTGGGACTTGGGCGCTGAACATGCTGATTGGTTGAGTTCACGCAACATTGTATTTCAACCACCATATATTCGCTTAATTAAAAAAAAAATACTGTTATTGTATTATAAAATGTAGCTTTAAAAGTATTTCAGGCGAGAATGTAGTTGTTTAAAGCTCAAATCTGTGGTTTATTTATAAAGACAGCACCTATTTGAAAATGTGCTTCGCCGATTTCAGAGACGAGAGCTCCACGCGATCAACGGGTGCTCAGTGCTCATGTTTCCCGAGAATCCCGACGAGAGCAGGCTTGGCTAGTCCTTCTGACATTTGCCGCTGGCTCTAATGTCTCTGTAGTGGTTAAACAAAAGATGTCTTTTGTTTTGGGTAAATCTAACAGGTAATCTGTGGTCTTTATTATATTAATCTGTTAATATGTTAAAATGAAAATGAAAAGAGGCAATAATGTTTGATATAATATTTAGTTTCATTGTAATGTATGTACTTTCCCTGAACTACATTTCTGCTGCTATTAATGTTTAAATGAAACCGAAAAGAGGCAGTGAGGTTTGATATCATATTTCATCTTATTGTAAATACATTGAGGAAAATTGCTGTAGCCAAGATGAGCTGACTGATGTTATCAAGTACGCTGCTGTTTGCAGAATTACCGGACTTGCATCGTCCTGTCCACGGGAGTTCACACTCCCGAGTCGAACTCGCAAAGTCCGAACTACCAAGGACACAAGTCCGAAATTTGCATACTTGGTATTGAGAAACGCGCGCAGACCTACAGTATGTCACCAGACTATTTGCCTAATCTTCTCGGTACTTTAGACTGCTTTAACACAGACAGCAACAGGTCTGGGGGACAAAAAGTTCCTGGGACAAATTGTTCCAGGTAATTTAGTTGGAAAAGCGGCTTAAAGTAGTCATACGATGTTGCTAAAAAGAACATCATTTGGTGTAATGCATTGTGTTTGTGCGGTTTAAGGTTAAAAAAAACACATGATTTTCCACATACTATACAATATTGTTTCTCCTCTATGCCCAGCTTTTTTGAAATGCGTCGATTTTTACAAAACTCATCAGTCTAAAAAAGCGAGGTGTGCTCTGATTGGCCAGCTATCAGTGCATTGTGATTGGCCGAATACCTCAAGCGTGTGACGGAAATGTTACGTTCCTTACCATACTGTGATGCCATGTCCTGGCCAGAGCGACGAGACAAAAACAATAAAACCCATTATAAACGAGGCATTTGTTGCATCCAGTGGGGACATAATTACGGATGATAGGGCAATATCCACTCGAAGTACGAGAGTGATTACGGCTCTTATCAGCATGGTGTGATTAGGCCAGAGGCAATCACCAGCCTCTGATCTAGACCGGTATAGCTCGGAGTACGAAGTGATATTGCGATACAACAGTTCGATGGAACGTGTGTAATTAAACAAGAAACAAAAGGAGTGCCTAATAAAAACCTCTTTTGTGCGGAACTACTTCCTTCCGCCACGGATTCAAAGCTCAAGTTGACAGTTAAACATATGTCACTTTTAGAATTCGTATATCAAGGGCACGTGCTGCTTCAGTTAGGTTATTAGTGAGAAATAATGAGGTTATAAGAGAGAAAAAATGCGGCAAGACGTGCATCCAAATGAGAGAGAGAGAGACAGCGAAGCTAGACGTTTCTTCTTATATTAAATAACTAACGTACTCTACGAATAGCGCAGTCAATAATAATAATAATAAAAACATAGACCCGGCTAGAAAAAGCGGAGTGATTCGTGAATGATACAAAATTGTGAAAGGGCGTTCCTGTAGCGATACCAGTACAGTATCTCACGGTTCTCAACCAATCAGATTTGAGAACCAAAACGAACTGTTGTATAAATATATATACTGTTTTTTAGTGTGCGTGCAATGTGCAGCATTAATGATAAAAACATGTCTGCATTTGTGATTGGAGAAACGACAAAAAATAAGCGCTACTCTACACTGCTCAAAATCACGTTTGAATCCATTCAGTGGCAATCTTTAATATGAAAAACATACTTACAGTCTGTATGTCAGAACAGCCGGCATTGTAGTCTACTCTACCAGGTTCAGGAAACAGTCCTCCATTAAATGCGTTGCACACATCTGAATATTTGGGTTGAAGTGTTTTGGAGCAGTGTTGTAAATACAACTTAGCCACTGAATCCTAGTCGTGTCCTCTTTTGGAAGGCCAAAAAAAAAGTAGTTTCACTTTCACAACGAAACGCACAGCGTCATACACGGCGGGCTTGAGTGAGCGGCGGCGGGCGGGTTTGTGGCAACCACATGTGACGACCCCGGGCCTGACTCCGCTTCGTCCTCGGTGAAAGCTGATCCGGTGATCCACGGTGAAAGTTGATGTATTCCATCAGTGACCAGCACAGATAAGCTCTAGGCTTGATGAAGCGGATATCGTCCTCTTTTAGAAGGCCAAACAAAGTAGTTCCGCTTTCACAACAAAACACACAGCATCTCCACGACATGGCGGCGGCAGCAACAATACTACTGCAAGAATAAAAGTTACACCTTCTTTCTCTGCGTGAACATTTGGGCAGCGTTATGCACATCTTCCAAACATCATGACGTAGAAATGTTGGGGCGTGTTAGAACGAGCCGTTTTTTGGTAGGCGTGGTTGACTCTTAAAGGGGTATATGATGCGATTTCAAGTTTTTCCTTTCTCTTTGGAGTATTACAAGCTGATTGTGCATAGATAAGATCCCTGAAGTTGCAAAGACTAAACTCTCAAAACAAAAGAGATATTCTTTATAAAAGTTCAGACTCTGCCACGCCCCCCTAAAACAGCTCGTTCTAACACGCCCCACATATCTACCTCACTTTGTGGAAATATTTGCATAATGCCGCCCAAATGTTCACTCGAAGAAAGAAGGTGTGGTTTCAGTAACAGCATTTAGTGTTGAAGCAGCATGTCAGGGAGAATTTGTGTGTTTCTAGGCGAAAGCAAAAGCCACTTTATGTGGCCTTCCGAAAGTAGATGCATATTTAGGAATCTTTAAGATTACTTACAACCAGAACAGCAATGCCATTTTATGGACGGGACCGTTTGCAGGAACCTAGGAGAGGAGTGGTAATTCTGACTTTGCTAGACAATCTGGCGACTTCTGAATAAGCTACTGTTGTTATAGTTTAAGATTTGCTAGTTGGACTGTTCAAATGCGGGAGTTTGTGCATCTTGAGGAGAGAGAGATTAGGAGAGAGCGCAAAAGAGGGGCGGGGTACGTGCACAGTGGGTCAGCTGTCTTAACCGTGGCTTGTGTGTACTGCAAACACATACCAGCTCATCACTGTGTCTGTCACGCGACTCTGTTCCCTTTCGGGCTCTGTCTTTGCATTTATTTAGAGAGATGAAGCTCGAGATTATGGTAAGGGGCTTTACATTTCCAACGAGTGCTTGTGGTGTTCGGCAATCACAATGCACTGGGTCAGCTGGCAAATCAGAGCTAGACTGCGCTTGTCGGAAGGAGGGACTTGTAGAAAACAAAGCGTTTGAGAGAAGCGGGGCATAGAGGACCTACAATAATGTACAGTATTTGAAAAATAATGTGTTTTTGAACATTAAAGCATGTCAACATATTCTGTTACACCAAATACACAAAATAATGATCTTTAAAAAAGCATCATATGACCCCTTTAACTTTTATAAAGAACATCTCTTTGGATTTGAGACTTTAGTCTTTGCAACTTTACAGATCTTCGTTATGCACCAAGAGCTTGTAACACTCCAAAGAGAAAGGAAAATTTTAAATTGCATCATATGACCCCTTTAAATAAAACATAAAGAGCAGCCGGGCTGAATGAGACACAAATTCAGTCGCTGACAGCAGGTGGCGCTTATGGAACAGTAGCGTTTCCTTGGTTACTGCTGTAAACAAAGCAGCACTGTGCTAACAAATACTACTTTAATCTGCATTAGCCTATACAGAGGCAAGATGAAAAGTAAAACACAATCTGAACTGTTCTGAAGACTGTTCTACTCAGAGACACATTCACATGAACCCCCACCCCCATCTGTATGGCCTGGCCCGGGCACCAAAATCTAAGCACAGGGGATCACTTTCAGAATTTTTTTTTTTTTACAGCTGATGAACAATAAAAAAGAGAATCCACCTGATTTTAAAATGTGTGAGCAGACGACAAAACTGCAGCGTGAACTCATAATAAACAGAATGTTATTGTGTGTTGGTGTGGATGCTAATATAGTTATTGTTATACTTATTTTTATAGTTTTCGTTGTTTGTGTGACCAGGCCTTTACTGATGAAAAATGTGGTGACAAGTGTTCTTTGCATTTTATTATGTGTATTAAGGAGAGTTATTATACAATTGTTACCTTTTATATTGGTATTTTCTGCAGTGTTAGATGTTCTATCCAGTTTCTTGTAAAGCTCAGAGGAGAGTTCACCTTTATGGCCTTTTGAAAATGTTTACAAATGCTAATTTGAGCACCTATTCCTAGCATTTCCACACATTCTCCCAGGGGCACAGAAACCTCTTACAGGAACATGTTTGCTTCCTAAAGCTCAGCCAAGTCATCTCACTTATTTAGGGCAGTAAGTTATAAACTCCTCTGCAGTGAGAGCCTCATGATGTTGTTTGTCAGTGACCTTGCAGCGCCACAAAAAGCTGAGTTGAGCACTGCATTAATATTCCTGCTTCGGTTTAGCCATTACTGACATTATAGCTGTGTTCTCATTCACACTTTTGGCTCATATGCAGTGACTCTACCCATTCAGTGGAAGATATCTGTACGAGTTCACTTCACTTGACAACATTTGTTCATTTGGAGTGCTCTGTAACGTGATGAAACTTCAGCTAACGAGGTGAAGAAATCACTACTTGAATAAGTACAGAAAATAAATATAACAGGAATTACTATAACGACTAAATCAATCTAACTGCATTTATGCAAAAATACACTACTTTTCAAAAGTTTGAGGTTTCTTTTTAAAATAAATTAATACTCTTAAGCAATTTCTATTTTAAATAAATTATTCTTTTGAAACTATTTATCAACGAATTCTAAAAAATAGTTTCCACAAAAATATTAATAGCACAACTGTTTAATTTTAAGACCAAATTTAAGACCTCTTGAAATGATAATTAAGACTTTTCATGGTCTTAAATTTGATACAACTAAATTGAAGACTTTTAAGGACCTGTGGGAACCCTGTATTTAAAGATAGCCCTACGGACAGGGCAGTGATACATTTTAGTAGCCTGACTGGAAGACACAATAGCTCCGGGACGTAGGGCTAGTGATTTTGCGAGCCATGCTTAATTTGGATACTAGATTTGTTAGATATTTTAGGGGATTGTATAAAACAAATATGTGTATTTTTCATATTCTTTCCTCTCTTTAAGTTCCTGACAAAGACAGGATGCATTTTGACAGCTAGTAGAACAGAATGAAAAGTGTTGTGTAATTGATATTTTATGTAATTTTATCATTCTTGCGCTGCCACACAAAAAAAAAAAAATAATAAAAAAAATAAAGGAATGTAGTTTGGTAGCTTCTTAATCATTTTCTGACAGGCAATACTTCATCAACAGTTCAAACTAAATTGTTTATTCAGCATTCATAATTTATAACCAATACGAATTTGTTTTCACCATGATTCTTTAATAAATGCAGGGCTCAACAGATTGAGCAAAGTGTACAGTTTCCCTTTTGTAGTTTCAACACTGGTGTTGTTCACGTCCTTTCAGCTCGTATATGATAATTTTGATATCAATTGTGGAAATGTGATTGTCAGAAAGGTCTTGTCAGGTTTTACTGGTGTTTGAACATCAGCAATAGTTTTACCTACAGCAACTTTAATAGCTAGTTTCCTTTCAAATGTGTCACTGTAAAAATTCTAATATATTACTGTAAAAAAACGGCAGCTTTGCCAGAAATTTACTGTAAAATACAGTTCTATTGTTTCCAGTATTATGGAATGGCACATTGGTGCTTGAATATTTTGCAACTTATAATCATAGATATTACTTTGTGTGATTAAAATGTTCATATAACAATATAATTGAAACGAAACTCACATAACACTAAAACATTGAAATTTTCACCCTAATGTCCACTAATGATTCACACAAAATTTTCTTTTACTGTTTTCAGTGTTTTTTTTTTTTTCAATGTCAGTTTTTACTTAACACATAAATTTGACAGTGCTTACAGTAAAATTACATATAATGAGATTATATACCATTTACAGTTTTTTCACTGTACATGTTAAGGTCATTTACAGTTAACCAATTAACAGGTTTTTACCGTATCGTTTTAATTTTTTTCTACAAAAATTACAAACCATTTTTGACAGTGATGTTTTTTAACAGGTTATAGAGGATCTATACTAGTCACAAATGGTGGGTGATTTTCCTACCCACCATTTGAGAATATGCCAGTATGAGCTTCAGAAATCATACAGAATTTCTGGTATTATGGAAGCTGTTCTGGACTGTGCAGTTGCAATGAGCTGTTCTGAGGGAAATGGATCCCATTAAGCGTAATGAAGCTGACATGGACTCATCACAATCTCATGAAGCCCAATATGAGTCTGAGAACCGGTACTCTCCAAAATACTGTCCTGAGCTGAACCTGTTTCTGGGGGAGAACAGATGCTCTCCTTCCCTGTCTGATAGCCGCCTCCCCTGCCAAAGACCCCTGTAGGAGAGAGCTGACTTTCAGTGAATCATGCTCTCAGTTCTTCCTCTGACATTCATGGGGATATTAATGGCTCAATAAAACAGAATGCTTCGATTAACATAAGGAAGTTATGTTGGCTCGGGGACACCTTCAAAGTCACCTTGATTTTGACAGCGCCGAGCATATTTCACCCCACAGATGGGCGTATAGGTCACGTATGAACTACATTTCCCAGAGTGCACTGAGTGTTTGTGGAAACAGTGGGACAGATGTGTGGTGGTCAGCATGCTTCATTAGGCGCCCAGCGTGGTTTGAACTTGACGGGCAGATGTCGTGACCACCACCTCTCGTTTCGGAGCCTGCAGGGGAAGAGGTCTAATTAGAACAGGTGTCTCATTCAGGTCCTTTCCTCTGCTGTGTCATTACCTGCTGCTTCCAGTCAAGAAGTTTTGCCTGAAGGTGATTTTTGAGAGATTGTGATAATTTCCTTTGCTTCATGTCATCCTCAGAGATTATTTATCATCGTGAATAATTTACACGGGCCTTCTGTAGGTACTTGTGATGTAAGTGAGCATGTGGACTGAGGGCTGGTTTTTAATGATCTAGCGTTGATGTGCAGTCCAGATTGCAGACTTCTAATGAGGACTGTCAATGTGCCCCGTCCAGCATTAGAGAGGGACTGTCTCAACTCCATCTGTTGTGTTATCCAAGTTCTTAGCTCTTTGTCTGTCTTACTCTGTCAATTTTAACCTGCAAATGCATAGCAAACTTTACCCACCATAAATGGATAGTTCAGCCAAAAATGAAAAAAATATGTCATCATTTACTCACCCTCATGTATATCCAAACCTTCGGTTTCGGTTCCTATTGACTTCCATTAAATGATTTGAAAAAAACAATGAAACTCAATGAAAATGGTTTGGTTCTTCAAAATATGTTCTTCTCCACAAAAGAAAGTAAGTCATACAGGTTTGGAATGACATGATAGTGAGTAAATGATGAGAAAATTACATTTTATTTTTGTGTGTATGGACAGCAATTAGTAACAGATGAATAATTTATTGTTGTTATTATTGACAAACTCTTAATACAGTAATACTGCTTTGAGCACAAATGCGAAAGAGCAAGTAGCTATATTTGTTGTTGGGAGATGTTTTCAGCTAGCAGAAGTGGTCAATGAGCAATTACCGTCATGCCCTTGAGTGTGGCAGCTGTCCTGGGGTTGCTCGGAGTGGCTGCCACTATAATAAGTTGCTATACAATATAGCATACTCTTTGTCACTTTGGTTAAAACTGCTTCTAATGAATTATTAAATATAAATATGAACATGAATGTTATAGTCATAGCATTACTAATTAATAAGATGAAAACAACAACAATGCATTGAAGAAGCATTTTAGCTCCTGCTGTTCATTTATTTTTAAAATTACTTTTACTGTGGGGAAAATATTTATTTGATCATCTCCTGATTTAGTAAGTTTGCCCACTTACAAAGAAATGAAGGGTCTGTCATTTTTATGGTAGGTTTATTTTAACATATAGAGACAGAATATCAACCAACAAATCCAGAAAAAACACATTATATAAAGGTTAGAAATTGATTTGCATTTCAGTGAGTGAAATAAGTATTTGATCCCCAAGCAAAACATGACTTAGTACTTGGTGCAGAAACCCTTTTTGGCAAGCACAGAGCTAAGACGTTTTTTGTAGTTGGTCACCAGGTTTGCACACATCTCAGGAGGGATTTTGGTTCACTCCTCTTTACAGATCCTCTCTAAATCCTTAAGGTTTCTTGGCTGTTGTTTGGCAACTCAAAGTTTCAGCTCCCTCCATATATTTTCTATAGGATTGAGGTCTGGAGACCGGCTAGGCCACTCCATGACCTTAAGGTGCTTCTTCTTTGTTGCCTTGGTGTAAGTTTCGGTCATTGTCATGCGAACCCTCCTTACCCATCTTCAGTGTTCTGGCTGAGGGAAGGAGGTTCTCGTCCAAGATTTTACAGTACATGGCCCCGTCCATTTGCCCCTCAATGCGGTGAAGTCGTCCTGTACTCTTAGCAGAAAAACAGCCCCACAGCATAATGTTTACACATCCGTGCTTGACTGTAGGGATGGTGTTCTTGGGGTCATAGTCAACATTTCTCTCCCTCCAACACGGCGAGTCGAGTTAATGCCAAAGTGCTCAATTTTGGTCTCATCTGACCACAGCACTTTCTCCCAAGCCTTCTCTGAATCATTTTGATGTTCTTTGGCAAACTTTAAATGGGCCTGTACATGTGCCTTCTTGAGCAGGGGGACCTTGCGGGCGCTGCAGGATTTCAGTCCATTGCGGCGTAGTGTGTTACCGATGGTTTGCTTGGTGACGTTGGCTCCAACTGCCTTAATCATTAACAAGCTCCTCCCGTGTAGTTCGGGGCTGATCCCTCACCTTTCTCAAGATCATCCTTACCCCATGAGTGAGATCTTGCACAGTGGGTCGGAGCTCCAGAGCCGAGGCCGATTGATTGTTGTTTTGTATTTCTTCCATTTCGCACCAACAGTTGTCTCCTTCTCACAAAGCTTATTGCTGATGGTCTTGTAGCCCATTCCAGCCTTGTGCAGATCTACAATCTTGTCTCTGACATCCTTTGACAGCTCTTTGGTCTTGCCCATGGTGGTGGGAGAGGTTGGAATGGAAGATACAGATTGTGTGGACAGGTGTTTTATACGCCTAATGAGCTGACATTAGGAGTAACTTCTTAAAGTGACTAATCTGTGTTCCACATGGGCACATGTGGGAGCCAGGATTCTTGCTGGTTAGTAGGGGATCAAAATTATTTCACTCACTGAAATGCAAATCAATTTCTAAACTTTATATAATGTGTTTTTTCTGGATTTGTTTGGTTGATATTCAGTCTCTATCCGTTAAAATAAACCTACCATAACAATTACAGACCCTTCATTTCTTTTTAAGTGAGCAACTTACAAAATCAGCAGGGGATCAAAAAATATTGTCCCCAAGTTGTAAGAGATGTCTTCTTTCATGGCGTAGCAGAAAGATAAAATGTGAAGTGAATTGTACGAATTTTGTGTAACAAAATTTTGACACTGTGGGACAGTCATAATTTGTGGCATTTCTTTATCAAGGAGACAGCAATGTCAGTGAAGCGTGAGGATTGATGTCTCAAGAAAAAAAAATCAAGGGAAATATTGCTTGTGAGCGTTTGTGAGCAGTTATTTTAGTATCATTTATGTACTATTAATAGTAGTAATAATATAGTTTTTATGAATATTTTAAATGCAATTAAATAAAAATTAAATTTATACAACTAAAGTAAAAAAATATTATATTTTATCTTTATATTTTCAGTTTTTGGTTTAATTTTAGTTTCATTCTGTTTGTTTTATTCCAGCTAGTAATTTTAGTACTTTAACTTGTTGCCAAGGCATTTTTTGTTTAACTGAAGTTTTTCCACCTTTTTTATTTCCGCTTTATTTCAATTCCCAAAAATACTTTTTTTTTAATATACATTTTTAATTTTCTCTAAGCTGAAATTTAATCAAATTATGCAAAAATAAAATATTTTATATTGTTATATGCATCTTAATATTGCTCATATTTGATAAAACACCTTGTCACAAGTTGTCTAGTACAACTGACCTCAAAACTGCTGACCATTTAACGTCTGTTTATGTAAACGTATACAGAGTTCATTTATTTGCTCTCTGACAAATTTGGTAAATAATTGTTACTAACCATCTCTTCAACACATTAAACTACATATCATGTATTATACTAAGACCTATTTCAGACATGAATGCAAGGGTCCTTTGAATAACAAATTGGAGTATCACACTCGACATATCTCCTTTTACAAAAGTACCAGTAATAGCAAATATTTTTGCTCAGCAGTCTGGACTCTTCAGGCGGACCGATAAGCACCCAGTCATTCAGGTGGAGAGAGGATAAACATGGCAGTGAATTCCCGGAGAGTGGGATAGGGATTGATTTCCCACTGAAACCTGCTTTAGTGGAGCATGAGAGAGTGTCAAGGGACTTCATCTCTGCTCACCACAACCAGACTGTGTCTGCGGCTCATCTCAGTGTGGGTGAAAGAGCCCATCAATGCCATGAACTAGCGCTGCGACTAGAGTTTTAGTTGGCTGTGTCATGTCGCTAGCAGTGTAGATGGGTGTAAGAGCACGAGACAGAGTGTGAATGTGAGAGAGACGGCTGCCTCTCATTAAACTATTTACACTGCAAAGTGATAGACATAATTATCCAAGTGGTAATGTGAGAATGGTGAATAAGAGACTAATTAAGGGCATCACAGAGGAGAAAGAAGAGGCAAGCGTGCACACAAACACACACTGATGATGGATGATGTAGCAGTGTTGGGGAAGATTGTTTGAAACTCATACTCAGTACTAATAATTTAAAGTTCAACCACAGTCAGCCTAGCTTTCTGAAAAGTGTAGAGTTGCTACACTGCAAGCTGCTAACGGAAATAGCAACAATAAGGCAATTTAAGCTTTATTTTTTATTTTTTTGGAAATAGCAACAATGTGGCTATTTAAGCTTTATTTTTTATTTTAAATAACATTGATGGTATTGCTTATTATGAAACACAATTGTCTTTATTATGATTCCACAAAACTTGAACAGATACATTTACACAAAATACAGGTAATGAAACTAGAAAAACACCCTAATTTATATAAAGCAGTTATTAAGAACAACATTTACCTTTATATTTTGCTCTGAAAAAGTTACAGTAACGACAATTTTTTATAAGAAAATAAAAAATGTTTTTTCTAAAACAATTTTTTTTTACTTATAAATTGTTCTATCTGTATGTTCTTTCTGTAAATTCTATTTAGAAATTCTGTGCATTCTATTAATCAATAAATCCTGAAAAAAGTAATTAAGCAGCAAAACCGCATCCTTGATAACAAGACATGTTTCTTGAGCAGCAAATCAGCATAGAATGACTTCTGAAGGATCACGTGACACTGAAGACTGGAGTCAGAGAAATAAATTAAATTTTTTTTAAATTTATTGAAATAGAAATCAGTTGTTTTAAATTGTAACAATATTTCACAATATTGCTGTTTTTACTATATTGTTAATGAAATAAATGCAGTCTTGGATAGCAAAAGAGTCTTGTAAAACTTCAAAACAAAAATGTACCCACATTTTTGAAGTGTTACAAATTTTTATTTTAAGCAGCATTTTTACATGCCCTTGTATATGTCCTGTGCTGTACATGGTACTCCAGTGTGCTTCAAAGAATACCATGCTGAATTTCCAAAAAGAGAAAGAAATAAAACATCTGCATGCATCATAGAGATGATTGGAGCAGGAATGCTAAGTGTCGTCCTTCTTACACTGCTGTTGATGTCAGATCATGACATCACTGATCGATTCACCACAGTTATGAACATGGCCATAGCCAGCTATGAGGTCCGGACCTTCTTAAATTTTTATTTTTCATGTTCAAAAATTAAATCTGTTCTCTGAATGACTAATTTGCTGTTTAAAACTTTTCAAATGAGTGTCTGCATGTATAATTCAGTTTAGACAGTTTTGCAAGAATGTTTAGCATCAGTGGTATGGAAAGTGATCACTGCTGGATGCTGGCGGAGTGAATGAGGATTGAGAGAGTTGTGAGTGAGGGCGCGGGCACAGTCTCCGTGTTGCCAGATCCAGTTATTATAAGCGTCTTTGAACTTGTCTTTTCCACTTAATGTAACACTTTAGAAAGTTAATAAAGTGGGAAGTTGCAGTTTAGGTTAGCGATATATTTTCTTATTTACAAAAGATTTGACCTATAAGACTGAAAACTATAACCGTAAAATGTATTGTTGCATGAATAATAAACAATTGATTAAAAATATCCACCCCTAACCTGTATAGTAAAATATGAACACATTTTGATGCAATACATATGGCATAATTTAACAGTGTTCATCCCTCCAAACCAGAGAAAACATCTTTCACAAACAGCTACATCTGTCTCTTTTAAACTGTTAGTGTATTTAATGAGTTGTATGTGTAGGGTTTTTTATAGCACAATTCTTAACCCCACTCCAGACCTCACTAATTTTCAAACCCTGGTTACGGCCATATTTATGAAAACTGTCATGTCAACTAAAAATCAGATTTTCTTTTTTTTTATTAAAAGTGCAGTTATTTGTTTACTTGTTGTCTCTGTGGATTTTCCACACAGATATATCTCCTTGAGCGCTGCCATGGGCTGCTGAGGGCAATGGAGATTGATTATTCCTCTAGATATCGTGTTCATAAAATAAGAGCCATATGTCCCTGTACATTTGTCAGTCTCCCCTTGCAGAAATGCAAAATGGTTCTCAATTTCATATAAATGCCATTTTGACTCATGCTGAGGGTGTTCCATAAAACTCCACAATCATAAACAAAATGCTTTTTTAGAAACATTACAGTCAAGTTCAAGGTTTGTCTCATTACCATTAATACAAGTTCAAGCGAAGACGGTCACCCGACCTTGAATAAAATACACTGGCTGTCTGCGCTTTGCCCTTGTATTGCTTAGTTCACAGCGAGTCCCATTCGTCTTTCATACTACTTTTTTTTTCAGTGTTATCTTCATCAGCCATTTCCCTTTGTTTATGTATTGTGTGATCAAGTATCCCAAGGTCAATCCTGTGTTGACATTTACTGTTGTAAGACAATTATTTATGTAGCCAATAGCCATTATTTTACATAACAGTGATGAACCATGACTTGCTACTTGATATTACAGTTGGTGTGTTCGACTTTGAAACCAGTCAGAGTATAACATATTATTTCTGTCCAAAATATGACTTTATGGGTATTTAGTAGGGCTACATGATTGACAGATATAAAATCGAAATTGCGATATACCTTAATGCGATTATCAAATTGATAAGACTGCAGTTTCATTAAATAAATATTCTTTAGAGTGCTTTAGAGTCAAGTGTTATAGTCATATTGATATATAATCAAACAAAAGTTGGCCAAATTGTGCAGCCCATATAAACAAGCATAGCAACCCTTTTTTAAAATAATAATTTAAAAAACACATTTTAAATCACAATCACAAATTGATTATTTTCCCCAATTCATGTTGAACTACTATTTAGCCTGGAAAATATAGGCTTCACATGAGCTTTCTTCTTTTTTCTTTCTTTCATATTCAGGAAAAAAAATACTTTTAAGATTCAAATGCCTGTTTATTTGAAAAATACTGCATTTTATCCTCTTTGTCTGCAATTAATGAAAGCAAATATCGCCACTGAGAGCATCACTATGTGAAGCAGAAAGTGACGCCGCTGTTTTGAACTCCTCCCTCGATTGCAAGCGGTATCTTGCTGATCGGTCAGGCAAGGAGCAAACACAGCTATTGCTACTCTTTGTCAGGTGGTTTTAGGGGAGGGGCAAGGTGTTTCCCAAAAGAGAAAGGTCAATTTTAAATGTGTTATCTGTTAAAAGTGAACTGTTTAGCACTACAATGTTTAGCATTACACTAGCACAAAGATGAAATCAAAGGTAGCACACTTGGACTACAAGAAGAAACAAAGTATTTTAAGTGTGTTTTGCACGGTGGTGTAACAACATGCCCCTACAACTTCTCTATGTTTTCCATCTCTCTAGACGTATCAATAGAAATCTTGACTCCAGCAAAAGGGTCTGCTATAGAGAGACTTTGGAGTTTGTTAGGAGTGTGCGGGTGGATGAAATGTGCAATGATTGCCTTCACATGGAGCGGAGAGTCATTTCATAGCCCGACGGGACTGGATAACATCTCCCAGATGTGCTGCTTATCACTCCTACACTGTGTGGAGAATATTGCCACATAACCAACTTTGCGACTATATAATTAGCTCTGGTTCACTAAAGGACAGTGTCATCATAGATGCCTCTCTCTCTGTTTGTTTGTTTGTGAGACCACCTCACAGGGAAAAAAAAAAATCTTAAAATCAAAATTGCAGGAGAGTGAGCGGGTTTCTTGCTTTTCAATGAAATTTCATGCAAATGTGGTTATTAGATGCAGGTGCGAAAATACACAGAGGGGTGTAGCAAATACCTTCCAAAATCTAATTTCTTCCATTATTAAAGTGATTCAGCCATTAGTGACAAAAGCCATTTTCTCTGTTATCTGTCTGAACAGGAAGATCTTTGCATGCACAGACTCTATCCTAACATTGCTCTTGCCGTTGTGTCCTGACCCTTTCTCTAGAGTTTACTTGAGGATCAATCTGTCTGTGTTAGGTTCTGTTTATTACAGTCTTTCAGCAGATGGGAAATAAGTTCAAGGCTACAGCAGCAGTGCCCTAAATACAAGCTGATGTGGAAAGTTCTCATTGTCCGTAACGTTAGTTCATAGTTCACAAATACATGACCATATGAAAGAAAGGAATGTAAATCCGTAAATTAATGCAGTGTTTAAAAGCAGATATGTGAAGGTTGTTGGTTTTTGTTTTTTTTCTAATGCTTGAAATACGATTGATATATGTAACAAATTATTTACACTATTTTCTTTGTAAAAGACTGGAATTGGTAATATTTTTAATCTTTAAGGCCCCGTCCACACGGAGACGCGTTTAGCTGTATACGCATACATTTTGTATCATATAGGCATTTCGTCCAGACAGATCCTGTGTTTTGGGAGAGTGAAACCGATATTTTTTGAAACCGGGTCCCAGAGAGGATAATTCTGAAACGTCGCCCTTGTGTTTTCGTGTGGACAGCGAATCCCTAGATTTTCTGAAACGATGACGTCATCAGCCCACGTCTCGCCCCTAGTCAGACACCGCTACGTCACGTAACAGCAACATAAACATTAACAAACACTGAACAATTGTCTTTTTGTTAACTAACATTAACACAGATTAATAAATGTATTGGTCCATGTTCGTTTGTACACCGCGCGCAAGGTTTATGCACATAGTCCAAGTCTTCTTCTCCGTTTTAGTGTATCTCTGTGGCAGAATTATAGCGCCACATTCTGGTCTGGCATGTATACTACATCGTTTTGTGTTGGTTTTGTGGTTTCGTGTGGATGCAGATATTTTTTGAGACGAGGGGAAAAAAAAGATTGTATAGGGAAATCTCTGGCTTCGTGTGGACATTGCCTCAATCTCTTATTCAAGGCTGGATTTATTTGATCAAAAAATACAGAAAAAAAACAGTAATATTGTGAAATATGTGTAAATATAAAATAACTGTTTTCCATCTGAATATATTATAACATTTAATTTACTCCTGTGATAAAAAGCTGAATTTTCAGAATCATTACGCCAGTCTTCAGTGCCACATGATTCTCAGAAATCATTCTAATATGCTGATTTCGTGCTCAAGAAACATTTCTTATTATCAATATTGAAAACAGCTGTGCTGCTTCATATTTTTGTGGAGGAAATGTGTATATATATATATATATATCTATATATATATAGATTAATCGCACCCAAAACAAAAGTTTATGTACAACAACAGTGTGGTGTTTTGGTATTTTATATGTATTAAACACAAGCACACACACACCACACACACACCACACCACACACAGAAATATCTATATATATATATATATTTATATATCTAGTAACAAAAAGTTCACTTGCCAACTTTGATCAATTTAATGCATCCTTTATCTTCTAAACAACAGAGCAACTTTTTTCAAAATAGAAAAAAGGAAAATGAAGGGAAAAAAAAAAACTTGGGACCCCAAAAATGTTGAATGGGATAAATAGTTGTGTAATAGTGTGTTTAAAAAAAAATAATATATATTATATATAATATATTATATATATTTTTTTTTTTTTATATAAATGTATATGTATTTGAACTTGTTTTTACATAACTAAAACTATGTGACAAATGCACATTCTTATCCCATTAGACTCATGCTAACACATATAATGTCTTAGGTTTCCTTGTTTTTACAAACTGAGAGATGAGGATGATGAAATTATTTTCCACAGTAGTCAACCTGCTGAGTCTGTCAATAGAGCTTAAAATGTATCGAACCCTTTCAAGTGACATGGTTTCTCAAAGCCCGTGGCTTTGAAGGCAAGTTTGCTCTTTTGCGTCATCACATGCTGTTGAAGTGTTCAGGCATGTACATGCTCATTTCTACAGCCTTCTGCTCTCCCGCGTCGTATGTCCGTCTCATATGCAGGCGTGTGAAACTGCTTCCATCAGTCCATGGCCTGTTCCTCCCCTTTCCACTCCAATAGGAAGGCAAGAACACCCACCACCCCTGGTTACATAGAACCCTGTATCCATGGAGACCAGCCGAGCCATCTGGAACACAATATCCATGTGGCGTAATCACATTCAGAAGTAATAATCATTTCTTTTAATAAACTCAGGAAACCTGCAGGATGCGAAGACAGTTTTTTAGATCTAACATTTGTCATCCGGACCGGCTCGTGGAAAGGCACAAATATTCTCATTTTGCCTAATGGTCGCTGTCAGGAACTTGAGCGACAAAAACGTCAGTTGTGGGGATCTTCTGTACCGACTCAATCACAGCACTGCTGTTTACCCATTGCGGTGAAGGCTCAATAAAAGATGAGGAGATGTGCAGCCTGCAGAAGTCTTGCAAACACAGCAGATCACTGTCACTGGAGCTCTGTTTCGCTTTAGTGATAAATCTCTGGCTTACTTTTGTCTGATAACAGTTCACCAAGACTAAAATAAAACCTGTTCCCCGTTATATTCAGTAGCTGACACTATCTTCTAAAGTTAATAGGCATATGTCCCCAAAAAAATGAAGGTCCCGTGACTCCGTCATTATTTACTCAACCTCATGCCATGTGCTGTTACTTTTTTCTTTGGAATGCAGAAGTAAACATTTTGATTAGTTATGCTGCACAATAGAACCACAGATGATAGCATGGCCATGACCATAGGTGACATTTAACTCTTTACGAATATAAGTATCAAAACAATGTCATATCTTATTGCACCGCATCAAAGCAATCAATACAGCTCAGTCATGACTAAAGAGGTTGCCAGCATTTACTAAACTGTGGACTAGTTTTGACTCAGTTTTGAAAAAGACTATATTCAAGCCAGTCATAAATTGCTGGAAATGAAAGTACTGGTTGTTATGGCCAGATCTCAATAAAGTTGACACATTTTTGGTCTGTGAACTGGATCTTGCTCTGAACATGCACTGTCTGTGAAGGCTTGGCCAGGCCTGGTTCCAGAATTAAGTCACTGAGGGTGCTCACATATATTTTTTTGTCCCGTCGATTGCTATGGTTATCACTTTGTCAATCACTGCTATTTCGAGAGCGAAACCAGCATAAATATGGGAATGTCATTTACAAAACTTTGTAGCGTGTATGTGTATGAACAAAAACAAACAAACAAACAAATAAAATATCATACACATTCTGAATTGGATTATAGCCTATATGAATTATAGCTCAAAGCGCGCTTCCTTTTAAAATCACAAAAAATTCACATTATCTTAGTTAATCGAGATCTCACAAAGTTCTGTTATAATCAATAAAGCTTTCTAAACTGCACAAAGAATCTCTTATTTACATTGCATCTGCACTTTGTTATGAGATTATTCACAAGAGTGCAAAACTGCTCTGAACAAAAACTCCAGCGTTTTCTGTCTAACTTAAACATCTCTGATTGGCCATTGACAGATGTCTATGATTGGCTACATTGCTCAATGCCTCAAAAACACATGGTAAATAGTAACTTATGTTACAGATTTGCACTGGATAGTTTACCAGATCTTCAATCGAGGGGGCTTTTATTTTCATTTGTGAACACCTGAACACACTCTCTCTGCACTGAAAAAAAGTGCTGATGATCTGAGAACTCTGACAGTCATAAATGTTGGAGTTTAGCTATCGCCATTGCAAAATTGTGCTCAAATGTTCAATACATGCTTAAGGTCTGTGATCTTTCACAAGGCCGTTTGTGCTATTTACTGTGATCAAAACCTTCTCAGTGATGAACTGTAATAAATCCAAACATGAATCATGACCCAGTGGTTGCTTGGTAATTGCATAAGTTTACTGCATTAGCTTTTGAGAGAAGCTTCTTAAGGTCTTACCAGTTTTAATAAGTTTGTTAATATATATATGATATATAGAAATCAGGAAACTAGGTGAAGTTATATAATTCATTCATAACAGCTGATGTTTTCTTGATTTGCGCTTACGTGAAAGTGCGATATCGGGATAATCGTGACTGATCATCATAATTTAATTTAATAATTTTGGAGACAAATAATCATGTTTATCAGTCTTACCAAATAAAACTGTTGTATGACTTGGAAAAATCTTTAGTGTGAATATAGTTTGAATCAGCGTGATGAATCCTTTACTGAACTGTGCATCAGGAGTGTACACGCATACACATATATAGAGTACATGCTTCAAAACAGCACTTTCTTTCTCTTGACAAGCAAAAAGACCAAGTTTGTATATATATGGAATGAAAGGTTGTACTGCATATTAGTTTGATCAGAGCATGATCTATGACAGTGGTTCTCAGCTGCTCTGCACATTTTGTACGTCTCTCTCTTATCTGACACATTCGGTTCAGTGCATGGAGCTCTTTCCTAACAGATGATCTGAATCAGGTGTGTTGACTAAGGAAGATATCGAATATGTGCAGACGGGAGTTGAGAATCACTTATCTATGAAGTCCACGTCATACTAAGAAGAAACAATGCTTCTAACCACAGGAAGGCTAACACTAAATTATTCAACTATGTGGTGGAACTTGCGGCCATAGTTGGAGCAACAATGCTTTTGGGAAATGCACCAATAAGCGCTTAATGAATTAACATCTTACTGATTGTTCTCAACTGTCAGTAATGTATCTGTGTAACAATACTTCAAAATGTCTACTCTCATGTACCACTGGAAAAAAAAATAATCGCATGAGTTTGGAACATCATAAGAGAAAGTATATAATGACAATTGTCATTTTTCAGGTGAATTATCTTTTTAATTTTAGTCACGTTCTCTGTTGTGAAAGCTTTTGTTATTTAAAAGAACACTGTTGTTTTACTATTTGTCTTTTTAATGCACCTGTTGACCTAATATTCATTGCTTAAAAGCATCAATGTATCAGCATGGTGAATAGGGACGCTCAAGTATAATGAGTTTCTCAACATAGCTAACACAGCAGGAGAGTTCAAGTAGAGTCTCTCTCTTTCATCTTCTGTCTTTTCTATCTAACTTTCATCTCAAGGGCAGCTTTTGTCCACAAATGGGATGAGTATTTTTGCCACTCTATTGCATGATGTTTTATTAACAAAGTTCGGGAGCAGCATGTTCAGATACTGTAGTTAACCTAATTAACATGAGAGGAGCACATTCTGTAATCAACTCAATTAACAAGATAATATATTGGTATATATACACAGCATCCCTCCACCACCCCATCTCCTCACTTCTAACTATTCATATCCCGACATGGGGCGGGGGTACTCGAGCTCGGAGTCCTCCACTTGGACAGCATGCCAAATACGCATAACCTTTACTCCATGTATTATATATAAGTGTGAACTCTGGAAATGTGTGCTGTTGGTTACGGAGATCACATTAGTTGTTGGCTTTATGGTTGTGAAAATTAAATCTTACCCTCTTTATACTTGTGGAATTGCATTTTGTACCAATTTTCTGAATTTGCAATTGTAGCGGCAGACAAATGTGCAATTAGTTTGAAGGGATTTATGGAGTTCTGCTGCTCTGGGATCGATTATAACAGAGTCATAAAGTGTTGCTTTATGAGGGACTCAGAGCTGATAGAAACAGTAACAGAAAGAGAGAAGGACACAATGTATTTAGATGGTTTATATGTTTGGATTGTCAGTCTGTCAGTCTCAGTCTGAGTAGGGTTATTAGGAATGTTGGTCCCACTTTATATTAAGAGGCCTTAACTACTATGTACTTACATCAAAATAATAAGTACAATCTACTTATTGTGTTCATATTGCATTGTAAAACACTTTTGCTGCTATTGAGGTGGGATATGGGTAAGGTTAGGGACAGGTTTGGTGGTATGGGTAGGATTAAGGGTGGGTTAAGATGTAGGGGATGGGTCAACAGTGTAATTATAAATGTAATTACAGAAATTAATTACAGATATAATTTCATGCAGGTATTTTTAAAATATAAGTACAATGTAAAAACATGTATGTACACAATAAATGCATTGTACCAAATTATTAATTAAAATGTAAGTACATAGTAGTTAAGGCCACTTAATATAAAATGTTTATTACAGGTAATTCACATGGGATTATCGTGATGGCATCCCTTTTAGGCTGAGAGATTGAAAATGATGGAGACGTGTGAAGTAACACAACTTGAACAAACTACAGGTGTGTGGACATTAACAATATCATTAACAGTTCTCATTATGGCTTCTTGTTATCAAGATCTTTAGTCTAAATTCTGTGTTCTGTTAATGCGTGAAATTCATATTATTTGTAGTGCACTTGACGTCCAATAATCACAATAAGCTTTGCGCGTTATTCTGCTAAATTCATTACAAAATTCAAACAATACATACCGTTTTTTGGCACTCTTTAATGTGGCATGAGCATTCGCTTTAGTGCTTAAGTTCAAGCAGCACGTGAACCCATCATATTTCTCTTTACTACTGTTCGAAATAAACATGAATGGACATCAAAATGTATATTATAAGATACAGTACATCTGAAATGTCTCATGTAATCGCTGATTCAGTGTTTCAAACTGCGGAAAATGTTTAAAGCTTGTAAACAATGCCACGTAACAATACACTTACCAAAGAATAACCATTCGGTGTCCATAAGGTCTTTAGTAAGCTAGAAAAAAAACTGTGAAGAGGAGCATTTTGCTAAATATCTGCACTCTATTGCATATTCATAGTTTTACTTAACCTGTTGTCTACATGATAAGAAAGAATGCAAGGAGCTAAAGATAACATTCAACACCACCTATGTACACTCTTAAAAATAAAGGTGCTTCACGATGCCATAGAAGAACCTTTTACTTTCTAAATGGTTCCATAAAGAACCTTTAACATCTGAAGAACCTTTCTGTTTCAC
This sequence comes from Sinocyclocheilus anophthalmus, assembly GCA_018155175.1. Lineage (NCBI taxonomy): Eukaryota > Metazoa > Chordata > Actinopteri > Cypriniformes > Cyprinidae > Sinocyclocheilus > Sinocyclocheilus anophthalmus. Next base: position 64,980 of record JADLZN010000164.1, read on the forward strand.
AAAAGGTTCTTTGTGGCGAAATAAGGTTCTTCAGATTACAAAAAGGTAAGTGTAACAAAGAGGCAGTGGCGTTAGGATCCATATGCAGCTTTATTAGTTCACAAGGCAGGTCATACAGGTATAGATCGGTAACTGGTGCTAGTGATAGACAACACCGAAAGGCGGCTGGGCAGAATCGTAAACAGTGTTCGTAATCAGGGTTGAGGCAGGCGGCAGACAAACAATAGCAAGAATCAACAAGGCAGGCAGGGTCAGAATAGGTAGGCAGCAAGCAATCGTAAATGGGTAAACAGTCCAGGTAATCAACAGGTAATCAACACAGGGAACACGCTCAGAAATGTCTGCAAGGCAAAACAAGACTTCGCAATGAGAGCAGGGAAGGCACAGTTTAAATAGACCGGGCAATAGGAAACACCTGTGCAGGTGATTAGTCTCTGGCATGGGGCATTGTGGGAATTGGAGTCCGAAAGGATCGCTCAGTACTCCGGTGATGGTTCCCTCTGGTGGTGATCGGAGGGAGCCCCCCCGTGATTGGCTCCTGATGCGCATAGGCAGACGACGTCAGGGTCTTCCGCGGGGTCTGGGGGCAGGTCTATCCGGGTGGTCTCTGTGAAAGTCTGTGGTAAGCAAGGGATCCAGAATATCCTCTGCATTGACCCAGGACCGTTCCTCCGGACCGTACCCCTCCCAGTCCACTAGGTACTGGATCATTCTGCCCCGGCGACGAGAGTCCAGAATCTCCCGAACTCGGTACGCCTCCTCGCCGTCTATGGTGATGGGAGGGACTCTCTGCTCACCAGCCTCCTCCTGGTCCTCCGCTCCTCTCGGACCACCAGAGGGTTTGAGCAAGGAGACATGAAAAGTGGGTGAGATACGAAAATGGGCAGGCAAAGCCAAACGGAATGAAACAGGAGTTATTTGTCTGAGAATTTTGAATGGACCCACGTACCTGGGACTGAGCTTTTTGCAAGGGAGCCGCAGGCGAATATCACGGGTAGACAACCAGACCCACTGACCCGGCTGATAGTTGGGATTAGTGCGCCGATGGCGATTAGATTGTTCCCTTGTTCGGTGGACTGCTCTCTGGAGATGAACATGAGCCTCATTCCACGTCTCCTCGCTTTGGTGCAGCCATGAATTAACGGCCGGAAGTTCTGATGGTTCCCCGGACCATGGGAATAATGGGGGTTGGAAACCCAGGACACATTGGAAAGGGGTGACACCTGTTGCAGGTTTGCAGAGTGAATTCTGAGCATACTCGGCCATAGTAAGTAGCGGCTCCAGTCGGTCTGACTGCGATGGCAGTATGATCGGAGGAAACAAGTCAGTTCTTGATTGAGGCATTCCACCTGACCGTTCGACTGTGGGTGATACCCGGAGGTGAGACTGACATTGATGTTGAGCTGCCGGCAGAAGGCTGACCAGACTCGGGAGGTGAACTGAGGACCCCGATCAGAGACCACGTCCTCAGGAAGGCCGTAAAACCTGAACACATAGTTGCAGAGGACCTCGGCTGTCTCAAGAGCAGTGGGTAGCTTGGGTAGAAGAATTAGGCGGCAGGCCTTGGAAAAGCGATCGATAACAGTGAGAATGGTAGTGTGACCCTGTGAGGCAGGCAGATCTGTTATAAAGTCGATGGCTATGTGGGACCAGGGGCATTGTGGGATGGGTAATGGTTGTAGGAGACCAGCAGACAGTTGATGAGGGGATTTGGTTATGTTGCAAGTTGCACAGTCTCTGATGAAGGCGATTGTCTCTGCTTGTAGAGTGGGCCACCAGAAGCGATTATTTAATAACTGAATGGTAGCTGCTATACCTGGGTGTCCGGAGCCGGGAGTTGAATGAACTAGCTGAATGACTCTGTCGTAGAGCTTGCGGTACATATGTGAGATTAGGTGGGGTTTCGGCTGGAGGTGGTTCGGTGCCCTGGGTGTCTGTGATCTCTGTCATTATGTCCCATTGAATGGGTGCGAGAATGATGGTAGATGGAATGATGGATTCCTGACTAGGAGACAGTGTGGATGATTCATAGAGTCGAGATAGGGCATCCACCTTAGTGTTTTGAGAGCCTGTACGGTAGGTTATTGTGAAGTCGAATCTGGTGAAGAATAGTGACCATCTTGCCTGTCTGTGATTGAGTCTCTTGGCTGATTTCAGATATTCCAGATTGCGGTGATCGGTGAGTACACTAAAGGGGTTTTTGGCTCCCTCGAGCCAGTGACGCCACTCCTCAAAGGCGACCTTCATGGCAAGAAGTTCTCGGTTGCCCACATCGTAATTCTGCTCGGTGGGATTAAGTTTGCGGGAATAAAAGGCGCAGGGATATAACTTAGGCGGGTTACCATGTCATTGAGAGAGAACTGCCCCAATGCCCGTGCTGGATGCGTCCACCTCCACAATGAACTCTCGTTCTGGGTCGGGATGGTACAAGATAGATGCGGTTGTAAATCTCTCCTTGAGGGTCTGGAAGGCTGAACGGGCTGCTGAGGACCATTCGAGGCGCTGACTACCCTTCTTAATCATGGAAGTCATGGGAACTGCCACTGTGCTGAAGTTACGAATGAATCTCCGATAGAAGTTAGTTAGTTAGTTTAGTTTATTGTCCTTTCTGAAATTCTTTTTGTATCTGGGGCAACTCTTCAGTGATCAACAACAATAATTAACAATACAAACAATACAAGGAAAAAAAAGTTTGGCAAAAGGCGGGATTGAACCCGGGTCGATCGCGTCAAAAAGTCAACAACAATCGCTTATCCATCTGTGCCACTGGAACTGATGTTTTACAGCCACTTTTAACTAAATCTAAATAGACACCCCGTATTTTTTATTCCAGAGTAAGGGCAATTCATACAATACATTTAAACTGAGCTACTTTAATACCATCTCTGAACTTTCTACCACGACTCTGCTGTTCTTCGACTCTGGTTCTTCTCTGTATACGTTGATTGACAGATGTCTCGTCCAGTCAGCGGTGAGTAATCCCAAACCAATGGCACTGTCTCAAACTACACCTACCTTTTCCGGTTTGTCTGATTTGTCGTTGTGTTTTCTGACATGTTATTTTGTTTCGAATTTGTCATTGTGTTTTTGACTTGTTATAATGTTTTCGGAATTGCTGCTGTGTTTTCTGAATTGTTATTTTGTTATTTAGACTTGCATTTGCGTTTGTAATTTGTTATTTTGTTTTCAAAATTGTGATTTGTACTGCACTTCTCGGCCACCGTATTCTTCTATGGAATCGCTTGAAGAACCTTTTGAAGCACCTTTATTTTTAAGAGTGTAATTGCATGTTACTAATAAGGAAAAACAGACTGGATGTGTGAAAGACAATATGACAACATGTATAGGATGCATTGAGGAGGAGCCCAAACTACACTCCAAGTCAAGTGATGCTGACATAGTTATGGTAAATGATATTGGCACAGATTCTGTCTAATAATTATTTTTGACTGTATATAGTTCTCAATTTGGAGATCTACAAGATGGATTAAACTGCTGATGCTGTAAAAGGAGGGGAGACGTAAACACATGACAGTATGACTGAAATGCTAAGGTGTTTAAAAATATATATATATAAAACACGATTATTCTGTGGCACTTAAAAAAAACAAAAAAACATTGACACCTAATTTTGTTGCTAATGGCTGCTTAAGTTATTTTTACTTTTTGTCTGGAGCCCTTATGTATGTAAGTATTTATGTATACATATATATAAAATTTACGGTAAAAAAACCGGCAGCTGTAGTTGCCGGAATTTTACCGTAAAAAAATATGGTAGCAACATTTTAGGTTTTACCTTAAATTTACAGTTAAATACCGTAAATTCATTAACTGATATAATGTTAATATACAACCTATTGAAGTACTGAAATCTGTTTTGTACCTTTTGTAATACACTGATAACCAACAAAAGCAGGTGGTGATGAGAAAGTCACACGATGAACCAAAAGCCCATCACAAGCAGCTTTTAAACATTAACATATATAGAAGGTGAACAGTGTCATTGACACAAACACTAAACACCATCATGGTAACACACATGAAACTGAAATAATGCAATAAACTTTCATTTAACAACATTAGGTGTAACACACAACCCTAATATACAAAACTGATAAGAAAAAACTAAGAAGAAACAAAGTTATTTCAACAAAAAAAACATCAAACTTGAAATGTAAAGCAGGGAATTATGGGAATGTCAAATTACAGCTTCCTGTAAATTATAAGATTACTCTTTCTTTTTCACTTCCAAAAACGGTATAACTACCGTAAAATTACATTGTAATGTATACGTTTTTTTCACTGTATATAGTAGGGGAAATTTACCATTAACCATTTAACGGTTTACTTTAGCATTTTTACGGCTTTTACCTGTTAAATTCACGGGTCATTGTTTACGTTATCCTAATATATACTCTATCTATATATAAATATATATTCTATATATAATATTTAATATAGCATATATATACTTTTTAAATGTAACTGTTAAAATAAAGTGCTTGGGCTGCAGGTTTGTGAAAAACACTTTTTCTGATTAAATTGTGGGTAATACTAATAATAATAATGTACTAAAACAAAATAAGAAATAGTATATTGCAACTCATTTTTTTTCTAATAAAATTATTATTTTAGAAGAGTATTAGTATTAGTATTATTTATCTTTTAAATTATCATTGAAATTTTACTTTAAAATAAAAACGGACTATTTAAGACAAATAATCATTTTATTTTACATTACAGCTGTAAAATGACTATATATTACTAATATATATGGCTGTCTTAATTTCCTCATTTTTAAATGTTAAACCATCAAACTTTTATATTTTACACAAAACCACCCTCAAAGCTTCTCTTTTGTTAATACGCGCTTCTCATTACAAGTTTGGGAAGATGGTTGGTGCATGTTGCACTTCACTCAGCATGTATATTTATTTAATTAAATCACAGCCTTTGGTTTTATTTCAATTAATTGTGCAGCCTCACTTATTCCATCCCAGAGACTCTTTTGAAACAATCTCTTATGACTCACTGGAGTTTGCGTCATTCATTAATCTAGGCCTCTTATACATCTCAAGTCTCCGCATAACCTCCATGTCAACTGTGACATCCGTTTAATCATATTTGCGACAACGAAATCAATACAGTAGATTGGCTGGAGCTTTTTTAGAGCCAATGTCTATCTCCAGTTTTCCAATCAGGAAAGTACACAACCTGCACACGTCCAACACAAGGTCACCCTCCGAATGGACAAAAAGACGGCATATGGAGGACAAAAGCAAACAGAGCGAACAAACCAAAAGCCTGAGAGAAATAAACATAAGCAGAAGCTTCATAATTCAGCTGTGTTATCAGGCAGCACATCCCAGCTCAACAAGCAAATGAGCTTTTCCCAGCCACAGCCTGTGATAAAGCCTATTGGCTGGCACTGTGCTGCTGTACGCAGATAGTAAATCAGGGGCTCATCCCATACCCATTAAAACTCTATTATCTCTGCAGAAAATGCTTTGGAAAATCTCTGAAGTAGCCTTGGCTCCTGTAGAAAGCTCAGAGATGTGGGGAGAGGGAAGTGTTGAAGTGCATGCGGGCTGAATCGATTGAGAGTTTGAGTGGGCACTGTTGGCATGGAGCTGGACTGAGCAGCACAGCTGGAGCTGTGGATGTTGACTGAACCAGCTGAATCAGCTGCCTGTCAGAGGTCTGAAACAGTCGAGAACACGTATTAGGCTGCTTAAAGCTTCAGAATTTGAAAAGAAAGTTGTCCAAATTTATAAACAGTATAAGCTGAAAGATGTGTGTGTACATGGTACATTTGCAGTTGCCGCCAATGAATTTTAATAGGAAACTCAGCAGTGCTAAACAAACAAACAAACAATAAAGCCCATTATGGAAATACACAATCAATTGATTAGATAGAAGTGATTGGTGCTCATTTAAAAATGCTGCCCAGATGAATTTCCCCAGACAATTAGACAACTCGTAATAAAATCCTGTATTTAATAAGTCAATTTTCAAATGATTTAAGAAAATATTTAAGTTAAAATGTCAAGATCAAGTCAAGTTTTTAATAATGTCACCATATCTTTTAGCCTTACTAAGAAATTATGCATTCATAAAGTATTTTTATTGTTGTTGTTATTTGTACTGTACTTTGTTCTGTCCTTAACACTTATTTAACAGTTATTAATAGGCATTATTATTATTATTTAATAAAATGGCAAAAAAAAAAATATTATTGTTGTATTGTAATATTACTATTGCAATTGGGTATTTCATCTATAGTTTATGCAAATGTAATGCATACTAACTAGAACCTAAAGCATATGTTATGCAACATTATGGTGTTTGTACTGTACATTATAATAAGCCTAGTTTTATGTTATTCTGTTGCCTTATTTTATTTATTCTATATTTTAAAATATTCACAGATTCAGGGACCTTGATGGTTGATTTTTAATAAACTAGTTAATTAACTACCGCATTATATGTTCGTAAATTGTCAGTATGGTTGGTTTCTGTGGAACTTCTTGTTTTGTGTAACTATTTGTCATTTTGGGTTTTGAACATTGCTGTTGTGCATCACTGAATGCTGTTTTCAGTGATGTAGACAGATATGGGTGGGTTTTTTTTCCACTCACATTTTGCAATATCTTAACAGATTGCGCTATGTGACTGTGATAGAATGACTCATCTCCAGTCATCAGCTCAGATCACAAGTTACTGCAGTGAAGGCAAAGTATCATGCATCAAGTATTCAAATATTTGCCGAAGTCAAGTCATAAATCTTCAAAATCTGACCCAAGTCCAATCTAAGATTTTCCAGTTCATATCTCTAGTATTTCATGCTGAAGTGGCAGAATAATAAATGTGTGAATTGCTGCTATTGATCTCAGTGGACAGTCTTCCATTTTTTTTCATGTAATTTTATTCTTTTATCATTATGACATATCTAGTGCTGTGATTATGATAAATGATTATTGCAGTCATTCTGAAGGTCACCTGAGTTTGCAGGTGCATATGAACATAAAAACATTTGCTAGTTTATAATTGAGTTGCTGCTGTGCTAATGTTAGTGGACTAGTGTGATATTGTCCTGTAATATGCTGACATTTATATCTTAAACATAAACACAAACATCTCCCAGAAGTTGAAATAAACTAATTTCCTTTAACTTATTTATTGTAGATATTTACAGATATTTTGAACCCACACAGGCAAAAGTTTGAAAGTTAAAGAAATAGTTCACCCCAAAAAAAGAAAATTTGCTGAAAATGTACTTACCCTTTTGCCGCGTATCCACCAAGGCTAGCGTATTTATTTTAATTTATTTATGTTTTCAATGAGAGTGCCGCATTTTTTTTTAAATGCCAGGAGTGTGGCGAGGCGTGTTTATTTCATGCTTTATTTCAGCATCTTTATTCTCTGCACTGAGAGTTGAAGAATGTTCAACTTTGATTAAAAAGCAGTGCTCATAACTGTCACTTTTTAGTCAGCTAACCAATCACAGTGGAGGAGGGGCGGGACAAATACTGACCAACCGTCACACCCTGCTTGTACTATGACTGAACAACAATGGAGAAGTTAATATTGCTTGCCTCCAAGTATTCATGTTTTCACAAGATGGAATTCCCGGTCTACAACAACATTGTCATGAAAAATAAATCATAGAGAAACATTTCATTCGCATTGCATCTGCCATATCAGCGCTCACAGCTAGGCATTTTCAGCAGAGCACCTGTTGTTTATAGCTGGCTTATACAAGGCCTTAGGCCAATGCTTCCTCTAGTAAAAAGTCCAACCCGTTCTGTCCTCTTCTGTCCCCTGTCCTCTCACATCAATTCTTTTTAGAACTGTTTTGTACTGTTTTCGCTTGTAAACAGTGATTGATCTGTGCAAATTCCTCTCATGATTCAGACGAGACAACTTTTTCACAGGAGAAAGCAATATTATATATAGAGGACTCATATTTTAGCTGGAAGCAACGGTTTGCAGTTAAAAACATCTTAGAGATTGTAGCGACTCAGCTCATGAGGAAATATGGATAATTAACCATAACTAGTTATAATTAATTACTCATATTTTAGATCGCTGTTTAAGGGGGGGGGGGGGATATTTAGCTGACCTCTCAGGGTCAACTGTCTTTTCAATTCTAAGAACTTTAATTTCCTGTTTAAGGGAAATAACTTTCTTACTGTACCATTCTACAAAAGCTTGTAGCATAATCTGCATGATTAAGTGACTCCAGTAATAAGCAAACAATGAACCACGTCAAGAGTGATACAAGTAAGGTTTTATTAACCACAAACACTTAAACTAGTCTAACATACTAAATAAACACATAAACTGGTTACATCCTACATAAACACATAAACTGGTTTAACACACTACATACACACACACACACAATGACAGTTGGTATAGAAAGGGTTAAAGGCTTAAGCCAGTTACAGAAAGAGGGCATAAGGAAATGACAATTTAGGAACCATTTGATATTCAGAAGATCTAACCTTGGGGGGGAAGGGGGAGAAGCCCCACCCCCACCCCACACAACGATCAGATTCTTAGTTCAAACACACCCCCCCCCACTTTTGTAAAAGGTGCAAATGATACTTAATATATAAATTAATAAGACTAAGTTTGATACTTGCGAATCTCGTCTGTCTGAAAATAGATGCCTGATGCAATCTTAAGGCCCAAGATCTTGCTGAAGTTGGTTGATGAGAAAGAACCAGTTTGCGTCAGAGTAACTTGATGAATGGAAAGGACAAGGCCGAAGCCTGGCATGAGCTTAGCGTTTCCGGGAGCGTTTTTCTCACCACCTCTCAGAATTCCAACAAACCACCGACTGGGGCGGGTCCCTGGAGTGTGGCCTTTAAGGTCGGAGAAGATCCCAGACTTTCAAGATGGGCTTGTCCAATGAGAGGGATGGAAATTTCCTAGCGGGAGGTGGCTATTGCTGGAGGGTTTACGACTCTTTGTTCTCTAAGCATGGTAATTTGTAAATGGACTTGAATCGAAATTACTAAAGATTCTCAGGACCTAATATATATTGCCTATGTACCAATATATAATATACACGCTTGTTTCGATCATAAGAAGGCGAATTCATAGATACTAGACAATGTAGGATTACAATTAGTGAAAGGATGACAGGAGTGTGTTTCGATTAAAAAACCTGCATCACAGTATACAATTTCAAATACAAAATACACGATGACAATAATATAAACAATGACCTGAAGGATCATGTGTGTTAATTCAAAGAAAGGTTTTCATATGAATTAATTAGCAAAGAAAAGTCCATCCCTTGTGGATTTTCCCTATGGGCAAGGAAGCAATTTTCTTCACCTAAATTCCAGGAGGTCGTAAAGTCCAAGTCAAAGTCAGTCTGCTATTGCTCAAAGTCTCCCACATGTTACAGTACATACACACAGAGAATGAAATTGCGGTTACTCTGAGGAACCTTGGTGGCATACAGAGAACATAAGACAGATGAAATACAAATACAAAATAGACAACTATACAAAATTACAAATAAGGTTAAAAGTAAAAATAGTATATAAAGGCACAAGGCAAATGGAAGATAGAGTGAAACCAGTAAAGGTAAACAACAGTGGCCGATATAGTGATGTAGGCAAAAAAAAATTATTGTAGTGCAAAAAGAGCTTATTTAGACTGATTAAATTGACAGTGTGTGTGTGTGTATTTGGGAGGGGGGGAGTGGGAGAGTCCATTAGAGGGTCAGAGTTCAGTGGTGGGTGGGGAAAAAGAGGGGAGGGGGGGCATGGTCGGGGGGGAGTTCAGCTTCCTGACAGCTTGATGGGTGAAGCTGTCCTTCAGTCTGCTGGTCCCGGCCTGGAGACTCCGCAGTCTCCTCCCTGATGGCAGCAGACTGATGAAGCTGTGTGTCGGGTGGGTGGGATTATCTGCAATGCAGAGGGCTTTGCGGGTGTGACGGGTGTTGTAGATGTCCTGAAGGGGGGGGAGAGAGGCACCAACGATCTTCTCAGTTGCTCTCACTATGCGTTGAAGTGTCTTGCGGCAGGGCGCGTTGCAGGCGCCATACCACACAGAGATGCAGCTGGTCAGGATGCTCTCGATGGTGCCTCTGTAGAAGGTGAACATGATGGGGGCCGGGGCTCTGGCTCTCCTCAGTTTGCGGAGGAAGTAGAGACGCTGCTGTGTTTCTTGGCCAGTGCTGCGGTGTTGTCAGTTCAGGAGAGATCCTCTGTGATGTGCACAACCACGAACTTGGTGCTGCTCACCCTCTCCACAGTCACACCATTGACGGTCACCATTGACGGTCAGAGGAGCATGCTGAGTGCGCACTATCCTGAAGTCACAACAATCTCCTTCGTCTTCTCCACATTCAGAGAGGGATTGTTGTCACTGCACCACCCGGCCAGGTGGCTCACCTCGCTCCTGTAGTTTGTCTCATCTCTGTTGCTAATGGGACCCACTACAGTCGTGTCATCCGCACACTTAATAAGGAGGTTGGAGTTGTGTAACGGAGTGCAGTCGTGGGTCAGCAGAGAGAAGAGGAGGGGGCTCAGCACACATCCTTGGGGGGCCCCAGTGTTCAGTGTGATGGTGCTGGATGGGTTGCTGCCGACCCGAACTGCCTGAGGTCCTCCAGTCAGGAAGTCCAACAGCCAGTCGCACAGCGAAGTGTTGAGCCCCAGCTAGACCAGTTTGTGAATGAACTGTTGAGGAATGATTGTGTTGAATGCTTAACTGAAGCCTATGAACAGCATTCTGACGTATGAGTCTTTTTTGTCCAGGTGTGTGAGTGCTGAGTGGAGGGTAGTGGCGATGGCGTCATCGGTCGAGCGTTTGGACCGATATGCAAACTGGAAGGGGTCCAAGGAGGGGGGGAGGGCAGACTTGATGTGGTGCATGACTAGCCGTTCAAAGCACTTCATGAGGATGGGGGTAAGTGCAATTGGACGGTAGTCATTGAAGCAGGATGGAGACGACTTCTTCGGGACTGGAATGATGGTGGTAGCTTTGAAGCATGTGGGGACAACAGCCTGACATAGCGAGATGTTGAAAATGTCTGTGAAAACATCGGTGAGTTCCACTGCACAGTCTACCAGTACACGCCCAGGAATGTTGTCAGAACCCGGAGCTTTGCGTGCATTGATCCTGCAGAGGGATCTCCTCACGCTGTCCGGGGACAGCGTCATCACCTGGTCGCCGGGAGGAGGTGGAGTCTTCTGTGCAGTGGTGCTGTTTTGTGCCTCAAAGCGAGCGAAGAAGACGTTCAGCTCGTTCAGCAGGGAGATGGTGCTGTCACAGGTGCGTGGTGGGGGCTTGTAGTCCGTAATGGTCTGTATCCCCTGCCACAGGCTCCGAGTGTCTCTGCTGTCGCTGAAACGATGGGCTATCCTCCTGGAGTACTGTCTCTTAGCCTATCTGATGCTGCGGGATAGGTTGGCCCTAGCTGTCTTCAAGCCCACCTCATCTCCAGCTCTGAAGGCAGCATTCCGCGTCTTCAGGAGTCCGTAGACCTCCCCTGTTAGCCACGGCTTCTGGTTGGCCCGGACAGTGATGGTCTTTGTGACTGTCACATCATCAATGCACTTGGTGATGTAGGCAGTGACAGTCTCTGAGTACTCCTGGAGGTCTGTGGTGTTATTGTATGTTGCAGCCTGCTTAAACATATTCCAGTCAGTGGTGTTAAAACAGTCTTGAAGAGCCTCTGATGACCCTTCCGGCCACACTTGTATCTGTTATGAACTGGTTTGGTGACTTTAACGAGCGGTCTGTACGCAGGCATTAGCATGACAGTGATGTGATCTGATGCACCGAGGTGGGGGAGGGGGAGGGCCTTGTAAGCTCCTCTCTGTGTGGTGTAAACAAAGTCCAGAGTGTTGTTTCCCCGTGTTGGAAAGTCTATGTGTTGGTGTATTTTTGGGAACACACACTTAAGTCTGCGTGGTTGAAATCCCCAGCAAGATGAGAAAAGCATCTGGGTGGGCTGTATGCTGCTCACTGATGTGCTGGTACAGTTCATTTAGTGCCTCGCTCCTGTTGCTGTTGTTGGAGCTGGGAGGGATGTATACAGCAACGAGCAGTATGGCTGTATATTCCCTCGGTAGATAGAACGGCCGGCACTTAAACTCCACCAGGGGTGAGCAGTGTTTACAGACCACAACAGCATCGCGACACCACGCATCATTGATGTAAACACAAAACCCTCCGCCGTGGGTCTTACCTCCCTCGACACGAGCTCTGTCCACTCGATAGCATGTCAGCTGATCGAGATGAATAGCGCAGTCCGGAACGCTGTGTTGAGCCATGTTTCCGTGAACACAAAAACACAACAGTCTCTTACAGTCCTCTGAGTCGAGCGTAGTAGTCAGATGTAGTCCAGTTTATTGTCCAAAGAGAGTACGTTAGCCAGTACGATGGTGGGGATAAATGGCTTGTGTGGGTTAGCCGCTAGCCTAACCCGGATACCTCCGCACTTACCCCTCTTCTGCTACCTCTCACTCCGCTTGTGGCGCCTCCGCTGTGGGCGGGATGCAGTAGTGGGGGTCGGTGATGGAGTAGGCCTCCGGAGCAGACCGATATCCCGCAGCTCTTCGGCGTGCGCAGAATTTAACTCTAAAAATGTGGTTCTGCCAACATCGAGCAGAAACTCACGACTATATTCGCGCTTAGAAACAAATAGACGCGACAAATACATACAAAAACACTGCGACTCACAAGACAAAAAACACGAAAAAACACCTTTCTGTCGGGAGAGAGAGAAACCGCAGCGTGTGAACGCGCCGCCATCTTGGAGAACGCTGTAAGTTTCAACATTATAAACAAAATAATATAACAACCTTACATAACAAATAAATGTATCGGGTTCAGCATGCTATGGAAACCAGGGCCTGCTCAGCTCTGAGGGGTGTTACAGAGTATTTGTTAAATCTAGCTAACAAAATATATATTGTGTGTTTGAGTGGTCCAGATGCTAGAAGATTAATTCGCTTCACAATACGTCATTGATGGACTGGAGTGGTGTGGATTATTGTGATGTTTTTTTATCAGCTGTTTGGACTCTCATTCTTTGATTGGGGCATACCTGTGAGCTGGGACATTCACTGCGATCCAATGGTGAGCAAGTGATACAATGCTAAATTTCTCCAAACCTGTCCTGATAAAGAAACAAACTCCCTAAATTCTTGCATGGCCTAAGACGCTGAAGTCATTCATTTTTGGGTGAACTATTCCTTTAAAGCACTTTTTCATTTATTTGTCTAATTAAGCATGTAAAGTTAAAGGTCTTTGTTGCTTGCATGCTTTTTTTGAGACATTTAGATTTAAGTTAGAAGTATTTAATTAGTTATTTAATTAAATGTATATAAAATGAAATTCAAATGCTCAGGGGCCCCTCTGTTGTTTTGGTAATTCGGGCATTTAAACTTGCTTGTCAAGCAGCTGTTTCGTACAGTTCACTTTCACATTTCACTAGAGATCCTTTGTTTTGCTGCTGAATTTCAGCAAGTACAAGAACAATTTGCTCTCAGCTAGAAATCACCAAATAGTAAAAAAGATATAATGATCTCAGTTACTTAACTAAGTTTAATGTTGTTAAAAGGTTTAATGTGAGTGTATATTACAAAAACATTTGCTTTTTCATTTCACTTAACTAACATTCTTTTTTTTTTTATTCAGAAATTTTTTGTATCATTTGCATATTAAGATGAATAATCTGACTTTGAGATCATAAAACAACTGAAATGAAAGATTTGTGTAGGAAAGATATGCTTCGGTTCCTGTGCCCAAACCATTATGTTGCCGTAATGTTTTTTTGCACTATCACAGCCAATCAGGTTGAAGGTCGCAGCTTGTTTGTTTAATGCTCTTTAAATGCAGATGAAGTCATGAAGTGCTAGCTTGAACATGTCCAATTATTTTTTGCCCAGAAGACCTATTTGCATCAAGTTTTTCTGTTTTCAGAGTATTTAAAAATATAAGCAAACAGAAAGTGTTTTTTATTCAAATGAAATGTTTTTGCTTTTTCACATTTTTTTTATCACCATAATGTAGAGTTTTATTCAATTTTGCCCCTTTTTACCTGTGTTCATATTAGCTGCATTTGTGGTAATTGCTGAACACTGGCTGTGTGGCTCACTACTTCAGTTTTATTTGTCACTGAATACTTAATTAGGTTTAATGGGTACATTGCCTAAACAACTATGAACCACTCTGTCGTTTGGCTCCAGTACTTCAGCATTATTAGTCACGCAGAAGATCAGAACAAATACATGCACACAAACACTTAAAACATAAGACATCAGTGGTATTCACATCAAACAAATGCAGTACAGCTCAATAGATCCACTGAATGACACTCCATCTCCCGCAGAGGTCAAATACAGAGGAGGGAAGGTCAGAGATCTTCTGGGAAATCTGGTCCTCTCATGAATAATTCTATGAACCTCACAGTACCGGGATAAAGTGATGTTACTCTGCCCTTATCTAACTATCTGTCACTGCCAGGCAGGGGGAATACACAAGAAGATGGTAATATTTTATCAGTCATAAACCTTGGTGGTGTTGTGTGTTGTTTTGGGGGGAGGTGGACATGTGACTGAACATGGTTTTTCTACTTACAATTCTGCTTTGATCGTATCGATAAAGCTGTCGTACCTGACTCGACCCTGCTGAAAAGACGGGCATGAATTTCCATTTCATTTTTGTATTCATGTTGCTTTCCTATAGTATTTAAAAAAAACAAAAAACTTGTATACCATTTTCAACAAAGCCTTTAATTGAATAACTGTCATGTAAACGAATAACATTTTACTTAAACCTTGAATATACAGGTGCATCTCAATAAATTAGAATGTCGTGGAAAAGTTCATTTATTTCAGTAATTCAACTCAAATTGTGAAACTTGTGTATTAAATCAATTCAATGCACACAGACTGAAGTAGTTCAAGTCTTTGGTTCTTTTAATTGTGATGATTTTGGCTCACATTTAACAAAAACCCACCAATTCACTATCTCAACAAATTAGAATACTTCATAAGACCAATAAAAAAACATTTTTAGTGAATTGTTGGACTTCTGGAAAGTATGTTAATTTACTGTACATGTACTCAATACTTGGTAGGGGCTCCTTTTGCATTAATTACTACCTCAATTCAGCGTGGCATGGAGGTGCTCAGTTTGTGGCACTGCTGAGGTGGTATGGAAGCCCAGGTTTCTTTGACAGTGGCCTTCAGCTCATCTGCATTTTTTGGTCTCTTGTTTCTCATTTCACTCTTGACAATACCCCATAGATTCTCAACGGGGTTCAGGTCTGGTGAGTTTGCTGGCCAGTCAAGCACACCAACACCATGGTCATTTAACCAACTTTTGGTGCTTTGGCAGTGTGGGCAGGTGCCAAATCCTGCTGGAAAATGAAATCAGCATCTTCAAAAAGCTGGTCAGCAGAAGGAAGCATAAAATGCTCCAAAATTTCTTGGTAAACGGGTGCAGTGACGTTGGTTTTCAAAAAACACAATGGACCAACACCGGCAGATGACATTGCAGCCCAAATAATCACAGACTGTGGAAACTTAACACTGGACTTCAAGCAACATTGGCTATGAGCTTCTCTACCCTTCCTCCAGGCTCTAGGACCTTGGTTTCAAAATGAAATACAAAACTTGCTTTCATCTGAAAAGAGGACTTTGGACAACTTTGGACTGAGCAACGGTCCATTTCTTTTTCTCCTTAGCCCAGGTAAGACACCTCAGACATTGTCTGTGGTTCAGGAGTGGCTTAACAAGAGGAATACGACAACTGTAGCCAAATTCCTTGACACGTCTGTGTGTGGTGGCTCTTGATGCCTTGACCCCAGCCTCAGTCCATTCCTTGTGAATTCACTCAAGTTCTTGAATCGATTTTGCTTGACAATCCTCATAAAGGCTGCGGTTCTCTCGGTTGGTTGAACATATTTTTCTTCCACACTTTTTCCTTCAACTAAACTTTCTGTTAACATGCTTGGATACAGCACTCTGTGAACAGCCAGCTTCTTTGGCAATGAATGTTTGTGGCTTACCCTCCTTGTGAAGGGTGTCAATGATTGTCTTCTGGACAACTGTCATATCAGCGGTCTTCCCCATGATTGTGTAGTCTAGTGTACCAAACTGAGAGACCATTTTGAAGGGCTCAGGAAACCTTTGCAGGTGTTTTGGAGTTGATTAGCTGATTGGCATGTCACCTTATTCAAGTTGTTGGAGATAGTGAATTGGTGGGTTTTTGTTACAATCTGTGAGCCAAAAATCATACAATTAAAGAACCAAAGAACTGCTAAAACTACTTCTTCTGATGGCACTGAATTATTGTAATACACGAGTTTCAACAATTTGAGTTGAATGCTGAATAAAAAAATTAACTTTTCCACGACTGTTCACATTTATTGAGATGCACCGGTACAAGGTACTTAAAATAAGTTTTTTTTTAAGTAACGTGAATTATAATGTCATAAAATTATGTTTTACGAGAATTGCACCACCCATAAATATTACACCTGAATAATAACATTTCCCGTGGGGTCATAAAAGGGAAACTTATTTGAAATTTTTAAATGCTTATTAGACCTGACACACAGTCAATACCTGTTATAGTACCACATATATGATATATAGATATATATATTATATATAATAAATATATAATTATGATATTATATATTATATATATAAATTGTTTTTTTCTGGTTCAGAAATTACTGGCCTACAAAAAAGCTTATTATTCTTATTGTTCTGAGCTTACACACCTCAATTTGAAGCGTGCAATATTAGTCCATGAATGAAGTGTTTCTTTTTCAATTGTTTCAGCAGTGGGAATTGATGCATGCTATTATTATTTATATGTCTTCCCCACTCAATTCAGTTCCATAGAGAAATACACAAATATTTTGTAATTACCTAGTAAAATATATATTAATTTTGTAAAACTATATAAGCAAAAAAAGTAATTTAATTAATTAAAATAAATCTGCTTGTTGGTTAAGCTAGATGGGACACCAGCTTCCAAAACACATTCAGCCACATATGCTGGTGAGCAGCTACTGTACAGTATGTTGGTCTTTTCGACAGGGAACATATTACTGAGCTCAGCGCTCAAGCAAAATTAAAGCATCTAATGAGATAAAAAGTGAGCCAGCAGATGCAGAGATCATTTTTGCTGTTATATATCATTATTGCCGTATTTATATGATATCTATTGTTATGACATTCACGCTTAGGTTTCCATTATCACATAATCTGTCCCTTCTAGAGATTTCTTCTCTCTATCTCATGCACTCTCCCCAGCTTTCTTTTGAGCCAAACTAATGCTGACACAAAGGCAATTAAACAAAGGAGCCTTGCAAGGAGCACTGAATGCCATTTTCAGTCCCTGCCTCCCACTGACTCAATCAAAACACAAAGAAATACACCACCTCCCTATCTCATCGCTCCCTTATCTAGCTTCACGTTTGTTTTCTTTTATTGAAAGTGTAAAGTAAATGAGAATTGGCGTTCACAACCATTTAAATTCCATGAAATCACTATTTACGAGGGAAACATTATCTTCAATGAGGGAAAAATGTGAGGCAGGACTTGATTTTATCCATCGAGACTGGATTGGATGGTGAAAAGTGGGCATTAGATACCAGAATGGAGTCAAACGAAATGAAAGTTTGTGCTAATATAGGTAATTTGCTGTTTGTTAACAGCCTGTGCAGCCTATGAGACGTTAGCGAAAGGGAAGGAACATATTTTATTACATTTAAAGGTTACAGTTTAAAATAATCCTTTAGAATAATTCTGTCCTTATGAATAAATAAGACCATAATGCTGTGCATTATGAAAGTGAATAAGGTGATTTTTTTATTTAATATCGATTGAAAGTTGAAAACATGGTGAAGTGGTGAGGCCTTCTACTCCAGTAGGCATCATATATATCTATAAGAATAATATTAATAATAATAATAATAAAATAATTTTTTTTTTCTTTTTTTTAACTGGATATACTAAATTCCATGAACATATTTTTTTTTCAAACATACACTTTGGGAATCAAACCTATAAATTGTCTTGTTAGGTGCTTTTGCATGCATTTTATAAATTATAAATAAATGCATAATTCATTCATTCATTTTCATTATATTGAATGAAGCCACTGAAGATGTGGCTGAACTGAACTGACCATGTTTTCCAAGAAAATGTATGCATTGTAGACTATGATCTTTCTCTGAAACCACAACCTCCTTTACCTATTTCACTTTACTGTTCTAAACCCACTTCATTATTGATATCTGTAACTTGTGTCAGTCCTCGACTATAAGAGATGAATGTTGCGATAAATAGCTGTTCATTTGACACATGACTGACCAAAGGTATTATGGGCTTCTGAACGCTCATGTCATGTTGTGCATTAGCACACACTTTCATACATGTCTCTACCCCAGCTCGTGTCTGACATTGATCTTCTATTGCATGCTTTTATTCAATTCATGACAACATAATCACATTTATAGTTTAGGCTATAGTCGTTTCATTATTCAATTTAAAACCATCTGAAAGTGTGCTGGGAGTGTCAACACATTTGACAGATACCTTATTTAATAGTAGCCAGTGGTTCTCATTCTCTTGATTCTCTTTGGCTCCAAGCTCCCTCATTGTCCATATTCGAAGGCCCCATGGAGTTATTAGATTTTATTAATTCACATGACTTTCCAGGTCTATATATCAGGTGTTTCAAGACAGTGGGAATCCTGGTTCATCAAAGAAAAAAAACGTTGTTGAAGGGGTGCATTCAAATATCTTGATTTGTACTGTAGTTATTTTAGCTATATTGTAATTCTTGTATTGTCTTATAATTTTAAGTCATCTTAAGGCCCCCTGGATGAGGACCTTTGCACTAATTGGTTATCTTTTAAATGAATTTAATGTCTGTGATTTTGAGTTTTAATACTTGTTTTGATTATAAGCAGATCAGCTGTAATGAATCACTGTAAATGTAAATGCTGTGAGTTGACGTCGCGTCTTCAAACTATAATGCAGTTACTCCCTCTAGTGGCCCTTGAATGAATGATGCATTTATATAGGGCTTTTATTGTACACCGAAAGCGCTTTACAATCATATGGGGGGATCTCTCCTCAACCACCACCAGAGTGCAGCATCCACCTGGATGATGCGACAGCAGCCACAGGGCAACGGCGCCAGTGCGATCACCCAGCTACAGAGTGGAGAGGAGAGGAGCGTATAGGCCAATCAGTGTTTGGGGATGATTAGGAGGCCATGATGGTCGGAGGCCAATGGGTGAATTTGGCCAGGATGCTGGGGTTGCTCCCCTACTCTTTTTCAAAAGACATTTTGGGATTTTTAATGACCACAGAGAGTTATGACCTCGGTTTAACGTCTCATCCGAACGACGGTGATTTTTACAGTATAGTGTTCCCGTCACTATACTGGGGCGTTAGGACCCACACAGACCCCAGGGTGAGCACCCCCTGCTGGCCTCAATAACACCTCTTCAATCAGTAACCTAGTTTTCCCAGGAGGTCTCCCATCCAGGTCCCATGGGAGGTCCCATCCTCCCATCACTGACCAGACTCAGCCCTGCTTAGCTTCAGTGGGCGACCAGTTTTGGGCTGCAGGGTGATATGGCTGTGGCCCTTTGACTTTAATTACTGGCGTTTGGTGGATAATTAAAATTGAAGTGGAATTGGTTTACTTATATAAGTTTATTATTATTATCATTATATTATTATTACTCTATTGTATAATAATTTCTACATTAGATTCATGTGCTATAATGCTTTTAGGACTTTTGCCTCCGAAAAATTGTTCTGGGCAATTCAAAAGTGATATGCTGTGTAGGATATCAGACCGAATCAGAAAATCTAAGATTTGGTCAAAAACATGGTTGAAACATGAGAAGCCGAATTCCACAGAGGCCCAAGACAACAGGATGACATAAATCAGACCCCAGCCTCTCTGAAGCAAGCCTAAACCTAAGCCCCTCTCACAGAACAGTTTTCAACATTAACAAAAAAGAACACATTGACAAGTCCAAGGATATTGTCAATTTTGGGGCAAGTAATCAAGATTAAATGGTCAAAGAGATGTATGGTCTCAGGACTGGTGGTATACGTGCCGCGCAATCTCCCCTATGACTATCACACGAGAGGAAACTACAGTCAACGGCCCCTCTCGAAGGTACTTCCCCCAACTCACGACAAAGAACAGACAGACTAAAATTCCTTACAGACATCTTAATCTCTGGTCTTCATGCATTCACAGAAATGCACGGAAACTGCTTTCCATGCACCTAAATGACACTAAAAGGACTGGTGACCAGCTAATAATGGCTATGCATAACTCCATATTATGTATAAAACCCACACATTTGACTATCATGTTCTAATCACTCATTTTGTATGTATTTTGAATAACTATTGAATAGCTTAAGTGGTCATATTCATGCTTGGTATGTGTGAGTTTGAATGTTCATGCTTGAAACGTTTCTCCCAGTCAATTCTTGGTCATATGTATCATATTCTCGTTATAGAAATCATGTCCAAAATTTATACTCTACCAGAGCGGGAAAAACGTAGGTCATGTGAATGATGAGATAACAGTGGATTTATGAATGGGAAGGAGAAACATTGCAACACCCCGAGCTACAATTGGTCGAAACACCATTTGGGTGTGTTAAACAGCCTGGCTTAAATACTCAGGACACCATCAAACTGCGGCTTTTTGGTCTTTTGCCTTTTGCCTTTTTGCGGGTCTCTGACTTTTGGTTAGTTTTAGCCATGCGGCTTTTTTAGCTTTGCACTCCTAGTCATGCTTCTTTGTTTGAGCGTGCTCTGGCTACACGCAGCTCCTCCAAAACATGAGGAGGAACCAACACCCTGGCCTGTCAACTTACATTATTCTATTTCGTTAGTTTGTTGATTCTCGTTGAGAGTTTCGTGTTCTTGAGTAAGCATAAGCCGCCATCTTCCAGAAGAGTGCTGTCTGTACCACTTAAACTGGCAGAGAACAGCTCCGCGTCGCCCAGCCAACGGCCGGCCATTCTACTGGCTTCCCAAGAATGAGCCTCAGCCAATTCAGCAACCTCGGGAAACCCTTTAGGCAAAAAGACAAGAAAGGGAAACCCCGCAACACGAAGGCAAGTACCTCCAGATTCTAGTTGAACTGGTGCGTTTAATATAAATTTTAACCTCACTGAGGAACTCAGTGCGAGGGTTAATTAAGTGATTTATGGTTGTTCAGATCTATACAATGGCACATATTGCTGTAATCTTGGGATTTCACATTTTCATTCTCTTTAATTATTTCCTCTCTCTCTCTTTCTGAAAACTTGTGTGAATGCGTGTGTTCATGTGTTAGATTAATTTATATGTCTTACATCTATCCAATAAAGCCTTATTTATACTGAAAAGAGAAGTATCTCGTGTTTTGCGCTCACAAGTTAATGTCTTAAACTGCCGATCTTCTTACATGTGCTAATTAATAGTGTTTTCACTATATCTTGGATATAAATATCCATTGCAGAATCGATGTCATACGGCTCGTTCAATGAATCACTGGCCGACTCAGTGATCAGCAGTAAAACAGTGATTCTGTCCTAATTCCCTTGCATATTAATGGTGGAGTTCCCTTTAAAATCTTAAATGATTCCCTTTGAGCTAAATTATTGACCTGTTTCCCTTACAGTAATTGGTGGAGAATGCGGGCAGATTAACCTAAATTGTGAGCAAAAAGCCAAGTTATTTCATATTTCCATTGCTGCGGATGAAATATGAGAAGCGTCTGTTGAGACTGGTGTGTGTGTGTCGCGTGTGTGACGTAAGCAGCGCGCGACCGCTTGAATACAGAGAAGGCTGTAACTCGAGTCCGCCTCTTCATTATTAAACTGCAGTAAGTGTAACTTCAAGTTAACATCTGAGATCGTACAATAAGGTGGAAATTGAGCGTGTTCCTCATTTTTGTAATGCCTTGTTTTATAGCTGAATTGATTCATTGCGTGTTCCAGTGTTTTCAATCGCTATTCTCCCTGAATCTCAGTCACCGTTAGCTGAACGGAGCTCAACTGC
The DNA here is from genome assembly GCA_018155175.1 of Sinocyclocheilus anophthalmus. NCBI lineage: Eukaryota > Metazoa > Chordata > Actinopteri > Cypriniformes > Cyprinidae > Sinocyclocheilus > Sinocyclocheilus anophthalmus. The sequence goes on from JADLZN010000164.1 coordinate 87,065, forward strand.
AGTAGTTAAAAGGGAAATAAATAGGTGGATAAAGAATAGTTTGAGCGTGTTCCTCAATCTATTTATCAAAACCTTATTATTCATAGTTTGATTTGCCAATGCGTGTCCCACTGTCATGCCATGCTATTCGATTCCCTGAGTTAAACATAACGAGATAATGTTTGTCTGCCTGTGTCTGTTCACAAAGTAAATTTAATTTCGCTTAACACTGCGTGTAAGTGAATATTAACTTAGCATCAACAGCGAAGAAAACCTGTTGTGTTTACTTGTCCACAGAAACTGGCACAGAGATTTAAAGATCTGCTGAGATCGTTATCACTGTTCGCCTAACTGCAGCACAAAGCTGCTATTTGAATAAAGTTAAATCTTCCTCCGAACGAACGAGAGTTTAAGCGCCACATCGCAAAACCAACCAAAGCGGTGTTGTTATTTGTACAGTGTTGAAATGCGCCGACATTTCGTGTAATACGCTTAACTGTACTTGCAATGCAACTATTCACAGGCTAGCCACTAGAGCTTGTTTTGGTTGCCATAGTTACGATCATGACACGGAAGTCTGAACCTACTTCCGAAAGCAACTCTGAACTGCGCACGCGCA
>JADLZN010000164.1:87803-151410 GCA_018155175.1 Sinocyclocheilus anophthalmus
ATCCAGTGGTTGAATGCAGTGTGTTTGGGCAACGATGAAGTGATTTAACCCTTTAAACATCTAAACTAATACACCTTTTTGGTCTCTTTCTCTCTCTTATTCCTCCTTTTTCTCACTTCTTACCACTTTATCTTATTTTACTAGAAAGGGAAACACTGACTCACAATTATTAATTGTGCCAAATCCAAATTTAATTAAACATTAAATTTATTTGGAATCATTCAAATATTCCCCTCCGATCATTTCATATGATCATTATTTCTAGTATTCCATCGTATGCCTAATCATCTTAGGTACGAATAAGCCTTGAACTTCAAAGTTTAATAAACTTATTCTACCTAATTGATATTATTACCTATCAATAAATTCTATTCAGACTTATACTTAATCATTATTTTATTGCGTTTTACCCCTCTTCTTCCTGTGGTTATACACTTAGCCATTATTGTTTTATTTATTGATTTCCTTCGTTATTTAATTTCCTTTCTACTTACTTTGCCCATTTATTACTTTTTAATTTTACTTTACTTACCATTCTCTTTCCTCTGGATATCCTAGCTTGGGAACGACACACCTGAGCCCTAATATGAGACAGTGTTATCCCTCACTACGAGTTAAAATAAATTAGAAAGACAACTTTCTTTCACTCAAATTTTATTTTTATTTGATTAGTTGTGCAGCAACTAAGAACAACAACACTCTACTCATAGTTGGGCATAACAGCATCAGAGCCTGCTAGTGGACGCGATCCACTCAGGTTACTGAGTAAACTCCTGAGTTCTCCTTCCCCTTTTCTCCTGTCACCTCCTGCTTTCTTTCCTCTTTACTCTTCACCTGCGTAGGGACCTGTAAGAACCATCAATAAATTCTAAGTGAATGAAATACACAATCTTGTCAAAGAAGACAAATCATCCTTATGAATTTGATTGTAATCAACCCCTCCTTCGTTCTTCCTAACCTCCCTACATTTGGAAACGCAATCCAAATTTTAGCATCTCATCCAACGCTGAGATCAATTTAATAAAGATAAGTGTTGAACAACTGTCGCCTTCACAACCTCCCTGGTGAGCGGCCCAACTGTAAGGTATACGGTGTCAATCCTGTCAGATTAAGAAAAAAGATATCAACATTATTATTGCATTCTTTTGTCTAAAACAGAGATTTAATAATATTGTTTACCTTCTTGATAACCACATTAAATTGAAAAAAAATTCTCAACCAAAAAGGAATTGTTTTTTTTTATTGAATTGTTTTCACCTTTTTCTCTCTTTTTCCTCTTCCTCATTAGAGTGATGAAGTCTTCACATATCTAGTCTACTTAGACACCCTGAGACCAACACAGTCCTCACCACACTTCACTAGTGGTTTACAATCACTGACACAACACTTAGTTGTCCCACCACAAATAGGCTTCTACTCCACACAGATCTGAGTCAGTCTCTCTTCTCCCCAGCGTGCCAAAATGCCGCAGACTGCAAACCCCATTGCCTATGGGGAAGATGTGAACACTTGGCTGAGAGGCATGACAGACAGCCTCACCCCCAAGACATTTGAACTGTTATTATTTTTAATAATAATCCTAATCCTGAGAAGATTCCTGACACAAGATTCAAGCCAGAACAACAACCACGAGGAGCTAGTCAAAATCACCAGCTCCCTAAGCTACGCCTTCACAACCCAGCTGAAACTGAGCGACAAGCACATAACCCCTTCAAGAGGAGCTGACACGTGCCTCAACGCCGCATAGACAAGTGGAAGTGAAAGTTACAAGCTAAAACTCAAAGCACCCACGAGGGGGAGCAGGAAACAACGGAACAAGTTATGAAACGCCAAGCAGCCCTGGCAGCAGCGCAGCTCGACCAGCAACATTCAAAGGCTGTCCAGAAAGACCTGGTAAACAGACTCCAGTATGCCGAACAGCTACTAGAGAAAGCCAAGAATCACATCAGAGACAAGAATGTTGAAATTAGTACCCTGAAAGACCACCTTGAAAGGTATAGAACTGAAATGGACAATCTGACCCAACAACTAGACGATACCAATGATGAGCTCTACATGGTCAGAAAAGAACTCAAAGATGCTTATGAGCTGAAACAAGAGCCAAGAAAAGAGAAGCATCTCTCAGCCTCACCACTGCTGAGCAGAGCAGAGTCCCATATCCAAGAACCGGCATATGACGAAAGGCGCGAAGGGCCACAACCCAAAACCTCACCTGCCTTCGCCACACAAGCCTTTCCTGCCAACGAAAGAATACCTCCCATCCAAGCAGACCTTGGAGCTGCACATGGGATGACCATCAAAGACCTCAACAAGCTGTCTAAAAACATCAGCAGTTTCAACCCAAACTCTGCAGAGGGCCACGACATCCAGGCCTACCTGCAAGATATCGAGTTTTATCTGGAAATGAGACCTCGTGTGACTGACAGAGACAGGTTATACCTCCTAAGAGCCACATCAAGTCCTGAGGTACGAAACTTCCTAGATCGACAGCCCAGTCAAACAAAGTCAAGCTACCAGCTACTTCGTGAGGTCCTTATTAAAGAGTTTACAGACCCTGAGTCTGAACTTGGACTGTTAACTGCTTTGGAGATCAAGCAAGGTCGACAAGAGGTTCCACAAGCTTACTACAACCGACTCCGACAAGCCTACTTTGGTGCACACAACGAACCTGACCTTGAAGAGGATGTGAACTTCAAAAGCCTCTTCCTAAGAAACCTACACCCTGGAGTCAGCCATCATCTAGGCGTCATGGCCTGTCCACGCTCCATGACCATCCAACAGTTGCGTGACCTAACACAGAAGGCCTACAACAAGCAGAAGATGGCCTCAAAGAAAGGTAACAAAACATCCACACTCTTGAACTCTGTAACCAAAGACTCAAGCCTTGCACTGGACGACACCCAGTGGCATCACGACACCAGAGTCTTCCATCAAGAGCACAGAGAACGTGACCCCCATGTCCACGACAGCTTTCAGCCCAGCCGCTGGAAAAATCCATGGGAACAGCCACGCTTCTCAAGAAACCCAAAAGATAGGAACAACTGGAAACCTAACCAGACATCCAAAGGTAATCGCCTGACTCATCCAAGAGCAACTTGTGTGAGTAAGCGACAACAAAACCCACCTCAGAACCACTCAGACATGCACAGTGCTGAGAATGCAGAAGAGCAAGACAGCTTATCCACAGACGACATGGAACAAGTCATGAGACAAATTAAAGATTTCCTTCAGGGAAAGCTGAACATGGATGACCACAAAGTAGAGTCATGCTCGCTGTGACCAGCGACAGAAAGGAAGGCCGGTGATCACCTGGTACACCACAACAGAGATGACAAGCACCTGTTCAACAACAACCCAGAACGAGCAAGTCTCTCACGGACAACTATTGATGAAAACTCTGAGGTACCAAAGAACATCACCTCAGTCACCCATCGCTCAATAACAAACTGTCAAATCAACTCCAAGAACCACATTCCTGTCTGTGCAACAGCAACCACCCAAGCACAGAAGGTCAGAAAGTCTGCCACAACCAGAAGGCATCACAAGAGAAATGCAACATAAGAGACAAAGTTTGCACCCCAGCTTCACACAGCCATGCCAAACTAGCTCTGACTGTCTGCTAAAGAACTTCCTGCCTTGCTGGACTGACCCCCATTAGATCATGGACACACCCTCATCCAAGCCAAGGATGCAGAGAGCCAGTCTTCACTGACATACAAGAAAAGGGGGGAGACAACACAGACTGAAACAGATCTGACCACACATACACTACACCATTAACACACACAACATTACCTAAACCAAAGGTAACCACATCTACTGATAACACATTCAACTAACATTTTCTTCCCACAAGTAGAATATCCAAATTTTAGCGTAACATAAAGTTACATATGCCCACCATGAAGAAATATGCAGCCATCCTCACAATAGGTAGAACACCTGACACTAAGTTAAGGTACATGACACACTAGCTGCACACAACATCCTAGCTCAACAGTAGTTGTAAGCCATGCTAGGAAAATCCACAGCAGCTTAGGTTTGTTTGTTCTTCTTTTACCTATCCTGATTCCTTCCTCTCTTTCCTTAGTAGGTGAAACACCTAGACACCCTGCAAGGGTCAAAGGTTTGATATTAGGATTGACTCACCACACCTAATATCCGCCAGCAATTCTAAACTGAATGGAAGCCAGAGAGCTCCATACACGATAGGTCAATTAATTTAATTGCAAATTATGTTACTAGAAAATTAACAGTAAACGTTTTAAATTAAGACAACCTAAAAGAACCAAACAAAGTTAACCACAAAATTTGATTGACGAATCAACATACGGAACCAAATTAGAACAATTTCCAGATTAAACTAAAACATATTCAATTTACTAAACTATGTTGACTAACTGAACTTTACCACCTGTACCTAAATAACATGATGCCTGCATCAGTACAGTAACTGTCATGGAGGTGTCTTGTTGTTTGCTGTGTTTGTCTGCTTCTTCTGCCTTTGTTTCTCCAGCGCTCGCCGATGTCTTCAACTCAACACATCGCCGATCGAAGGGGGGTATGTAGGATATCAGACCGAATCAGACAATCTAAGATTTGGTCAAAACCGAGTTGAGGCACGAGGAGTCACAAAAATTCCACTGAGGCCCAAGACAACAGGATGTCATAAATCAGACCCCAGCCTCTCTGAAGCAAGCCTAAACCTAAGACCCTGTCACAGAACAGTTTCAACATTAACACAAAAGAACACATTGACAAGTCCAAGGAGATTGTACAATTTTGGGGCAAGTTATCAAGAATAATGGTCAAAAGAGATGACCGCATGACTATCACACGAGAGTAACTACAGTCACAAGCTCCTCGTAAATTGACTTCCCCCACTTCACGACAAGAACAGACAGACTAAAATTCCTTACAGACATTTTAATCTCTGGTCTTCATACATTCACAGAATGGCACGGAAACTGCCTTTCCATGCACCTAAATGACACTAAAAGGACTGGTGACCAGCTAATAATTGCTATGCATAACTCCATATTATGTATCTAACCCACATGTTTAACCATCATGTTTTAATCATTTATTGTGTATGTATTGTTAATAACTATTGAAGAGCTTAAGGGGTCATATTCATGCTTGGTATGTGTGAGTTTGAATTTTCATGCTTGAAACGTTTCTCCCAGTCAATTCTTGGTCAAATGTATCATATCCTCGTGATAGAAATCATGTCCAAAATCATACTCTACCAGAGCGGGAAAAACGCAGGTCATGTGAATGATGAGATAACAGTTGATTTATGAATGGGAAGGAGAAAAATTGCAACACCCGAGCTACAATTGGTCGAAACACCATTTAGGGTGTGTTAAACAGCCTGGTTTAAATACTCAGGACACCATCAAACTGCGCTTTTTGGTCTTTTGCCTTTTGCCTTTTTGCGGGTCTGACTTTTTGTGTCTAGCTTTTAGCCATGCGGCTTTTAGCTTTTTCACTCCTAGTCATGTTTCTTTAGCTTTTGAGCGTGGTCTGGCTTAAACCAGCTCCTCCAAAACCATGAGGAGAAACGCCACCTGGCCTCGTCAAACTTTACATCTATTTCTATTTCTTTAGTTGTTTTATTTTCCGTTGAGAGTTTCATGTTAAGTTTTGCCTAACGCCGTGTCTCCGAAAGAGTGCCGTCTAAACTTTAACTGGCAGACCACAGCTCCGCGTCGCCAGCAAACGCCCAATCACTGGCTTCCCAAGACTGAACCTCGGGAAACCCCTTTCAGCAACAAGACAAGAAAGGGAACCCCGCAACACAGAAACGCAAGTACCTCCAGATCCTAGCTTAACTGGTGCATTTAATATAAATTTTAACCTAATTGAGCAAACTCAGTGCGAGGGTTAATTAAGTGAATGATGGTTGTTCAGATCTATACAATGGCACATATTGCTGTAATCTTGGGATTTAACATTTTCATCTTTTAATTATGTCCTCTCTCTCTTTTCTGAAACTGGGTGAATGCGTGTGTTCATGTGTGAGATTAGTTTATATGTCTTAGATTTATCCAATAAAGCCTTATTTATATGGAAAAGAGAAGTATCTTGTGTTTTGTGCTCACAAGTTAATGTCTTAAACTGCCGATCTTGTTACTATGCTAATTAATAGTGTTTTCACTATATTTTGGATATAGATATCCATTGCAGAATTGCTGTCATACGGCTCGTTCGCTGAATCGCTGGCCGTCTCAGTGATCCGCCGTAAAACAGTGATTCTGTCCTAATTCCCTTGCATATTAATGGTGGAGTTCCCTTTAAAATCTTAAATGATTCCCTTTGAGCTAAATTATTATTGACCTGTTTCCCTTACAAACGCTATGCAGCCACAATTTACAAGATTCTGAATCCATGTGATGAGTCCTTGTCTGGTGTGCTGAGATGTTCTTGCTGTCTCCATCTGTTCCTTTCGCTTCCTTTCTTTTTCTCTTTCTTTCTCCTGCCTGAGCAGCTGATCAGTTTTCAGTATTTTTTCCAGCTCTCTCTTCAGGCTGTAATGCACCATTTGCATGCTCATGAGAGGCACAATCAGGTTGAAATTGTCCACTTTCTTGTTGAGTTTCCCCAGTTCATCAGCAAATGCAGAGCAGTGCTCCTTCCACTGGAGAGTTTCTGAGTGTCTCATGGGATCTCCCAGCCTTGCCCTGACCTCCTGCAACCTCTCCCTCATTTTGGCAATGGTTTCCCTGATCTCCTTCTGTACCACGATCCATTCAGGCTGGTAACCGTTGTCGATGAGAATTCTATTGAGGTTGTGCGTCATGGGGTCCATATACGGGTTATGATCAAACTTGTTGAGTGGTTTTCCGGTGCCACTGATCATTCTATTACCCCTCCCTGCTGTCCGGCCGACCCATACCCTCTGGTTTTGGAAGTCTCCACGGGCCATCGACTCTTGGATGAGGTCCTCAACTAGCCTCTCCACCGCCTGAGTGATTTTGATCTGCTTGCTGCGTAAACGTGCATCTCGGGTCACCATGGCTCCTTCGTCTGCTGCTGCCTTCTCCATCTCCTTCTGTCGATACTCCAGGACCTGGTCGGTGGCGCGGTCTACACGAAACTGTCGGTACTGTCGTTCTCTTTGGCTTGGAGTGCCAGAACCAATGCCTTCAAAACTGAGGTAATGTCTGTGTTGAGGGGCATTACCTTTAACTTTATCTTCCTCTTCTTCCTCCATCAATCGGGTATACTGTGAGGCCGACTTCTGCTGGGCAAGAACAGCCCGATAGGCCTCCTCTATCTGGGAAAACAGAGCCGCGTCTGCCGTGGGAGCACCGGAATCTGGATGGTAGAGCTTGGCCATGCGTAGGTAAGCTTCCTTGACCTCTGAGGGGTCGCTGGCTCCATCGTCTGGCAGCTGCAGTATACGGTAATTCTCTCTCAAGCTGCGGCTGATAGCTCCAGAACTGAGAGTTCGCAGGCTGAGGGAACAGCACAGAGGCAGGAGAGATCTGCGGAGATCCCCATTGTGCAACCGTAACAACATCCAGCAGCTCATTGTGCCTATATGCAAACAGCAAATAAATATAAGGAAATTACAAAATAAAGCTAAACTGAGTTGAACAAATTCAAATTAAATCAGAGTAACTCTTGTGTATGAATTTCACTTCTTTAGAAAGAAATGATCAAACCAAACACCAGAAAGTGTCCAAATACTATACAGACAGATAGATAGATAGATAGATAGATAGATAGATAGATAGATAGATAGATAGATAGTGCTCCAGGTTTGCTGTGCTTCATTGTAGGGCAAAATATTAGAATTATATATCAATATGACTAAAATAAAGTAAGTAAATATATAAATACAATTTTACTATTGCAATATTTCACTGTAAAATAAAAAAAACATCCAGTATTTCTAAGCATATTAATACTTTTATTTGACAACACAACTGTAAAATTACTCCACTAATATTTATTTATTATTTTTCAAAAGTTAAACCATCGAGCTTTTATTTTGGCGGAAGAACTGCCAATCAAAATTAGGGCTCATTTGTATTTACGTTTCATAAATAGGTTTATGACTTGCTAGATCATATTCGTTTCTTGCTACGTCAGATCTTAAAGCTTTGACAATAATATATCGTGTGCTATAGTGTCTCTAGATGATTACGATAGACATGTTTGATTTGCCCACAAAATAATCCAGTGTGTCAAGTTTGCTGTAGCATAAAAGCTAATGTTCCAAACTAGCCTGCATATCAAACATGAACACTTTCGATAATGCAGAATAAATACAACCCGAATAATATATAGCAAGGGCATACCTCACTGATTTAGCACGGATTTCTCCACTGCAGAGTGAGATAGGTCAGCATGTCTTTGTGGTTTGAATATGTGCTCTGGGGTTGTTATATATTAATGTCGAACAGAATGCGGGGAAATGTAGTCACTGTTTTCAGGGCAAAGCGCGTTATAGAATTTGTCCTTTAGGTGGCGACAAATCTTAACAGACACATTGAAGTGGCATTCATAACTTAGGCTTCTTTCTCCTTAAATAATACAATATGAAAATGCACTGTTTCATCTACTGTGCAGGGCATCTGCTGCTATCATCTTTGCAGAGTCTGGTGGAAGTCTGCCTATCAGCAAGACATTCAGGTTGGTTTAAGGTGTTTTTTTTTCAGGAGAGTTTATTTTTCTCCACCTAATTGCATAAGTGATGTTTATTATATTATTGAATTGGTATTGCAATTAATTAGCCAGACCCAAAAGACGTTCACTTTCTCTCCATCATGGACTGCAGAAGGTTAATGTGTGTTAATGGTTAAAGTCTTTTTGCATATTGTCAAGTCGATCACATGACCTTTCCTTTATTTCCAAAATTAATTGTTAACTTCCAGGCTTTTGTCTTTCTTTAATAGTTTAAAATCCAAATTGGTCTCAATTTTTTGGACTCCAATGTATGTCCCCAATTTTGGACTTCAAAGCTGGATATAATTATATATAATCTCATATATAAAATGGCCTCTATTTGATGTTGTTTCTGAAATTTGTTTATATTAATTGGATATATATAGACTGATATAAAGGCATAATTTAGAAAGAAGTAAGTGGGATCCAGTTGCATGTTTGTATATTCCACTAGATTAAAATGAAACAGATGTTTACATTCAAATTTCTCTATGAGAGTGGTCTGCCATGTGAGTAAGCATTTGGTGAACTCATTTGCCCAGAGGACCATGAGAGCTTTTTAGCATCTCAGAAATCAATATTATGAGATCAATGGGTCTCTGCTGAAGTGCTTTTCCCTCACACAGTGTGTGTCACACGTACACGGGGACACAAAAGAACCACAAAAAAAGGGGCACGGAAATCCTTACATCTAGCTGTGCAGCTGAAAAGAAGGCTTAAAATAGCATTCAAAGAGAACTGATTCTAAGGATAGACTGCAAAATGACCAACTTCACAGATGAAGATCTGGACAACTATTTGCAAAATCAGGTGACCTAAACCTGACTAAAGTATTAACTTTAACTGATTTATGGTGTTTATTTTATTTGCAGTCAGCTTAAATAATATATTTTATATCTTATCTAAAGGATAAAAAAACATATATGTATTTTTTATTTTTATTTGATTGTTTTATTTTATTCAGATAGCTCAAAGTAAAGGGTGATTGCTTTGGCTTGTTTACAAAATGCTCATTTTGTTCTGATATGTTAATGGTGGTTGAATGTGTTATTGTCAGGTGGATCTCAGGCATCGTCAGGTTTCAAAGTCTGTTGAAGATGTGCAGAAAATCATAAAAGATCTTACAGCTGGGGTCAGCTCAAAGGATGCTCGTTTCCAGTCTATTGCAAACTCTGGAGTTCATAATACCAGCCTCAAAGTAATACTTCATGTAGGCCTATTGTCTATTATACAATGACTAACTGCATTTTAATTATGGCTTCTTTTGTAACATCGTAACTCCTCTGGTGTCCACAATCCTATTTAGGACCAGCCAGATTTAGTGTCAAAATGGTCTGCATTACTCCGGGGAAGATGTGCATACAACCCCGCCATCCAAGTAAGCAACAGAACTGTCAGCTATATCCTTTACGGAACAAAAATATTTTTCAATATACTGCAATATTTGACTGGACCATGTATGGCTATAAAAAAAGATATAGCAATGAAAACAAAATGGCACTACATTTTTACTTTTAATAACTTTATTTAAACACTCATTTAATTTATTTTCCTTTCATGAGTTAACGTATGCGTTTGCATAAAGCTAAACACATATTCATAAACTTTTATCTTAATTGTTGGCATTGTTACAAATTTCATATATGAAAATATGTGTGAGAATGTGTAAGAAAAAAGTGTTTACTGGAAACAAATATTAATATTTTTGGACAGTTGGATGTTTTTTGACAAGTCATGGCACATCTATAAATGTGAATGTTGCGAAAAAAAAAGAATACAACACACACACAACACAACACACACACAACACACACATATATATATATATACAATATATATATATATACATACATACAACTATGTTTATCCCACATAGATACATCTATATATTATGAAGTGTTTTGATTAATATAAAGTACCATAGGATGTATAAGAAAATATATTGTCACATATTTGTCAATATATAAAAAGCTACAATTCCCCAGGTAATATTCAATGTTTTGTAATATATTAACCTGATATAGATATTATAGATGTATAGATACAGGTATTAATCTGTATATTTTCATATACATTAAATCATTTAATATATTGACTGTTAATATATAATTTATTATATTTTCTTAATGTAAAGGTGGTATCATTTTAACTGTTGTACTGTAACATGTAGACGTAAACGTTTTAATGGTTAAACTGTACAGCTGATTTTCATTGCTTTGTGTATATACTAATAGATGTTTGGCTCATTTTGGCAGGTGCTCACCCCAACTCTGTTCCTGATCTCGGTGCCCCTACAGGGCCTGATTGGCTATAAGGAGAGGCGAACACGTCAGTGGCGATACTACTACACACAGAGCGGGTCTCGTCTCCTCTCACCGGTCCGCGAGCCAGAGAAGCTCCAGCAGTGGCTGGAGCTGGAGAGTTTTGTCAATCCGAGTCAGGAGTGGCATGATGCCCGCATGATCATTGAGGGTGATATTGTGCCAGCCAAGGTAGTGAATGTCTTCAAAGAGCATCTGGAGGCATCCATAAAGACCTGCGGACTAACAAGTTAGAGTTTTTACAGTGTCCACTTGTTTACTCAAACAGAACGAGATCTGTTTTCTATCTATTTTCCATTAAATTTTTCACACGTTGTCTGATGAATAATCAAAAATCTCCAACAATCATACTCTACTGGCATACAACTCTTCTGGGATTACAGATTGATTGATTGATTTCCATAACTAGCAACTGTAACTGAATTTGCATGAAAACCACAAACAGGGTATCAAGGGTATTTGCAGACAGTGGTACAGTACTTGCTGGTGTCTTCCTAATTTATGTTTTAGTGCTTAAATTCACATTGACAAGCTAAGATCAAAAACATAATTTCAACCTAACCTGCAAGAATTATGTAAAATTAATGAGAAATATTTAATGTATTTTAATGTAGTATATTCATATGTAATATATAACATTACTTACTAATTATATAAATATATTAATTATGACATGGCCATCATGGACTGCATGGTTTAATTAAAACTTTTCTCTCAATTTTTTATAATATATAATGGAATAATTTGAATGAAAACTTTGTATTACATTAGAATAATGCAAATGGTCTCAGAGGGATCCCACTGTATTTTGGTTCCAATAAGTAAAAGCTTGTTTGCAGCTATTAGAGGAGATTCCATGACAGATGAGCTGTACCAAAGACAATCTTTAGAATGAAATAGTATGACGGGGCTTTTTAAGTCACTGGTTTCTTATTTGACCCAAAGGCTCAATGCGTTGAAGGTGAACACAGTTATGCACGCACATTAACACCATACAGCACAATGTGATGGTAAAATTTGGATCAACATTCCTTTTAAAAAAATAAGCCAAAATCTCATGAAATGATAGATTGACAGGTTGTTCAAGCCTCTAAGTAGCCCCAGTTCTAACCCTAAAAACTGACTGGTTGACAAGGATGTTGATCCAGGAATAAATCTAGGTGAATGGACAAGCATAAATGTGCACTACACATGAAGTGTAACAGTATATTCATGCAACATTTCACTTGTTTTAACTTTCTTTTCCCATTTCTTTGACAGGTAAGGTGAGTATGCTGGAATCAGTTGGTTCAGTGGTGCGTGTTGCTGTGGAAACATTAGAGGCACAAATTGAGGTGGAATTGGTTCCTACAGTGGAGCTAATGAACTACTGGCCAAAGAGAGCTCGGTGGCCCCGGTTCTTTCAGAGATGGCCCTCCACAGAGCGTGCTCGCTGTATTAAGGTCAGTGGGTCTATATACATAGGAATTAACTTTTTTTTCCCTCGAAAATACAGTAAAAACTGTAATATTGTGAATTTTCAGCAGCCATTTCTACTGTGTGTGTGTGTGTGTTTGTGAGTGTACAATTTGCTTCACGTTACTTTATTAATTGTCTTCAGTGTCAAATGATCCTTCAGAATATTTCTAATCTCTGATTTTGGTGTAGGAACTTTCTTATTATTATCAGTATTGAAAACAATTGTGCTTCTTAATAGTTTTGTGGAAACCATGATACACTACCATTCAAAGTTTCGTGTATACGAGGATAGTAATAAGAAAGAAAAGGCAATACTTTCTTCAGCAACAACACATTAATTTGATCAAGTAACAATACTGATTCAAAAGATTTCTATTTCAATTCTAGTGTACAGGGCTACATGCTCTTTGAACATTCTAGTTCATCCATATCCTTAAAAATATAAAGCAGCAAAAACTGTTTTTAACACTGATAATAAGAAGACCATTAGTAATTGAGCACCAACAATAACTGACAACAACTGAGCACTAAATTACATATTAGAATGATTTCTGAAGGATCATGTGACCTTGAAGACTAGAGTAATTGCTTTACCACCACAGGAATTTTAAAAAAAAATATTTTAAAATTTAAAATTTTAATATTATTTTAATGTTGTTAGGGCTATTTCAATTATTAACTAGTAAACAGAAAACGACTGAGTACTGTTTACATAAAATACAATGATGATTAATCTAATATATCCCCTACAGTCATTTGGATTCAATCTAATGGCCACATCAAACTACCACTGGCTGCTGTCATTTTCACGGGCAGAGCAAGTGCTGTTGAGTAATATAGATGAGGACGGCGGCTGCCGCAGGAAGTGTTATCGGGTGGTCAGACAGCTCAAGGAGGGCGTCTGGTGTCCTGGCCTCCTTATCACTGCCTACCACACAAAAACTAACAACCCGACAAGAGGTGAAGCAGCCTTCTACTCGTACCTTCCTGTCACTTCTTGTTCTGTGATTTCTGTTCATATTGGTTTTGAACTCATACTGCTTGTACCAACTCCATTTACACACTTTCGCACTGTCCCTTGTTTACCTCACTGTTAGCACGACTGCTTCCATATCGGACATGTGAGAAGTAAAGGGCAAAAACAACCGCCCCGCACGCTCTCCTTCTCTCCCCCTCAGGGACTGGAGAGGGACTTCAGAGGATGCGATTTACGGCCGGTGCAAAAGCTACCCTTACATTTGTTAGCCCGATGCATTATCTCCGGCATTCTTCGTACGATCCCACAACCTCCTGTGAAATATAGCACTACTAAGAGCTTGATGACTGGCAAAGAAGATCCATAATGCCTGGACACCCACACATACTCATTTAACTGCTTTGTGGGTTATGGCTAGATCTATTTTAGCTGTGCTCTGTTCTGACTGCATCATATTGATGAGATGAGCATGGAAGTAGGCTGTGTGTTGGCTTACTCTCGTAAGTCATGCTTGCTTTCCTTCTTATGTCCTGTCTCATCCTGAAATTTTAACTCAGAATTATAATGTCAGTTTGATATATTATATATATATAATGCTATATATATATATATATATATTATACAGTACGGACTTGTAAACTTTGTTGAATGATGACTTGACAATGCTTGAATCAAATAATTAAATATTTTCTCATCAGACAATGCCCCGTTTTTATTCTTATTTACTTTTCATTGATCAATTCCTTTTTTTTGAACTAAGCATGGTGGCTGCGCAAAAATATATTTATACTTACATGTGATCTCTCATAACATGACTACAGGAACCCTAATTCTATTCTAGTCCAGCAGAGGTCACTGTGATTTCTAGTTCAACAGTGTTACAAATAACCAAGTAACCTGAAGGGTACAGTAGTGCTGAAGTCATTAATAAAACGAAATTATTTTCATTTTCATCCACGTGTTGCTGTGTTCGGTACAAAAAAAAAAGCATAAGCTGTGACCTTCCAATGATTAAGTGGGGGTTGTGCATAGTAGTAAGGAATCCGAGGAGACATTAAGGGATAGTTCTCCACAGCGTTCGTTATTTACGCATCTCCTTATGTCATGGTGCGCCGAACCGCTATTGACTTGTTTCTCTTAAACATAAAAGGAACATTTCACACTGCTCGGTTTTGTTCCAGGTGTGTTCAATAGATGACGACCATAAGTTTTTGCTGTGAAACGGACGAGCAAAAACCAGTCAAAAGCAACTTACTGCCGAAAGCCAAAAATCTTAATCACCAAATCTGGTGGTTCACTTTTGTGTTTTGTAACCTATTGTGACCCCCGAGCCAGCTTGGCAAGTTTGAATATGTAGAAGTTTGAATGAGACATAGTTTTACATTTTGGGTGAATTATTCCTTTAATGCTCAGTAGGGATGGGCGTATCGATCCTAAGTATCGATATATCGATACTGACGCGAGTATCGAAAGTATCGATACTCAAACAAAAAATATCGATACTAAGGTGTATTTTATTTACCAGTGATTTTGTTTATTTAACAAAAATAATAATGCATACAATATGCATTGAATTGGACGAATAACCTTTGTTGGCGAGTAATTGTGTAGGATAGAACTATTTTCCTGCTCATCTAAACACGCAAATGTTGCAAGACAGAACTAATCAATAACAGTGAGTGTTCACTCACTTCTGACAGTGCTTTCAAACAGGGCTGATTTTCCCAAAATTATCATAAGAAAGCATTTAAGCTTTTGGGAACGGCAGCCCTGAAGAATGCTTATCAGAGGACAGAAGAAAAAAAACAAATGTTTGAGTTATTTCACAATAAACAAACTGAAATTGTAGCCTACATAGTTTGTGCAATTACAATTATTTAAATTGAACGTTGGAATATAATATTGATCATGTTCTATTCTGTAATGTTAACAGAAATCATACACTGTCAGAACAAAAAGGTTGCATTTTATGCATGCAGCAGCCATTCACTGGCAGTCCCTAATGGTAGTACAAAATATTGCACTAAATCAAATGTTCAAATGTTACAAATAAGTTAGAATATTAATGTTGTAATACTGGTAGCACTAATATAAAATGTGATGATATATGTTACAAAACTTTTTTTTTATTATTATTTCAGAGGGTTACTAATGACACATCATTTGGATGTTTTCATGTCTGGGAAAAATTTGGGATTCAACGGGTCAAAATGCGTTTTAAACAAAGTCAAGTGGTTTTCATTACCAATTTTACTCTTAGTAATTTAATGTAATCAATTTCATAATTTAAAAGTTTAGTGCAGAAGTATCGAATCGGTATCGATATCGACGATACTGCCTTGAAAAATATCGGTATCGAAAACAAAATAAGGTATCGCCCATCTATATAAATTAGAATGTCATGGAAAAGTTTGTTCATTTATTTCAGTAATTCAACTCCAAATTGTGAAACTCGTGTATTAAATAAATTAAATGCACAGACTGAAGTAGTTTAAGTCTTTGGTTCTTTTAATTGTGATGATTTTGGCTCACATTTAACAAAAACCCACCAATTCACTATCTCAACAAATTCTTCCAATAAAAAAAACATTTTTAGTGAATTGTTGGCCTTCTGGAAAGTATGTTAATTTACTGTACATGTACTCAAAACTTGGTAGGGGCTCCTTTTGCTTTAATTACCTCAATTCGGCGTGGCATGGAGGTGATACGTTTGTGGCACTGCTGAGGTTGGTATGGAAGCCCAGGTTTCTTTGATAGTGGCCTTCAGCTCATCTGCATTTTGGTCTCTTGTTTCTCATTTTCCTCTTGACAATACCCCATTTTCTCTATGGAGTTCAGGTCTGGTGAGTTTGCTGGCCAGTCAAGCACACCAACACCATGGTCATTTAACCAACTTTTGGTGCTTTTGGCAGTGTGGGCAGGTGCCAAATCCTGCTGATCAAATGAAATCAGCATCTTTAAAAGCTGGTCAGCAGAAGGAAGCATTGAAGTGCTCCAAAATTTCTTGGTAAACGTGTGCAGTGACGTTGGTTTTCAAAAAACACAATGGACCAACAGCAGCAGATGACATGGCAGCCCAAATCATCACTGATTGTGGAAACTTAACACTGGACTTCAAGCAACTTGGCTATGAGCTTCTCCACCCTTCCTCCAGACTCTAGGACCTTGGTTTCCAAATGAAATACAAAACTTGCTCTCATCTGAAAAGAGGACTTTGACAACAGTCCAGTTCTTCTCCTTAGCCCAGGTAAGACGCCTCTGACGTTGTCTGTGGTTCAGGAGTGGCTTAACAAGAGGAATACGACAACTGTATCCAAATTCCTTGGCACGTCTGTG
Source organism: Sinocyclocheilus anophthalmus (assembly GCA_018155175.1). Classification (NCBI taxonomy): domain Eukaryota; kingdom Metazoa; phylum Chordata; class Actinopteri; order Cypriniformes; family Cyprinidae; genus Sinocyclocheilus; species Sinocyclocheilus anophthalmus. The sequence continues at coordinate 104,571 of JADLZN010000164.1, forward strand.
TGTGGTGGCTCTTGATGGCTTGACCCGAGCCTCAGTCCATTCCTTGTGAATTTTTCACTCAAATTCTTGAATCGATTTTTTGCTTGACAATCCTCATAAGGCTGGGGTTCTCTCGGTTGGTTGTGCATCTTTGTCTTCCACACTTTTTCCTTCCACTCAACTTTCTGTTAACACGCTTGGATACAGCACTCTGTGAACAGCCAGCTTCTTTGGCAATGAATGTTTGTGGCTTACCCTCCTTGTGAAGGGTGTCAATGATTGTCTTCTGGACAACTGTCAGATCAGCAGTCTTCCCCATGATTGTGTAGCCTAGTGAACCAAACTGAGAGACCATTTTGAAGGCTCAGGAAACCTTTGCAGGTGTTTTGAGTTATTAGCTGATTGGCATGTCACCATATTCTGATTTGTTGAGATAGTGAATTGGTTGGTTTTCGATAAATGTGAGCCAAAATCATCACAAAAAAAGAACCAAAGACTTAAACTACTTAAACAGTCTGTGTGCATTGAATTTATTTAATAAACGAGTTTCACAATTTGAGTTGAATTACTGAAATAAATGAACTTTTCCGCGACATTCTAATTTATTGAGATGCACCTGTATGTTCACCATCATATGTCACTGGAATCGGATTTAATAGTGTGTCTTGTACTCTTTAGCTCAGAGGTCAGGAACCTGGCTCGGGAGCCAAACCTGTCTCTTTAACAGAAATCATGTACCCCAGGTCTTCCACTCTTTACCAAGAAATTATCTATGAAAAAATTAGACACATCACTAGGGTTCAGCTTTCTGCAGAAAAAAAGCCAATTGCAACTCGTTTGCTTGTTCAGTGCTATTTGCAACTATTGCTATTTTTTAATTGTTTTCAATGGGAGTTTTCAGTGTTCAATGGGAACATTTCGTACTTCCACTTTTGCCGCACAGACCTTTTATGTTCTATAAATGTTTCGTATTTATGTATGATACTCCGTGCAGCTTTCGGTGGGCGGAAAAGTTTGAAATGATTAATAAAGAAACATGGATGAATGAGAAAGTAAAGAGATGTGCTTGATATTAAAAATAAATATTAAAAGAGCAATAAGCCAAGAAAGAGAACTGAATCCGCTACTGACAGGATTCTTTCTGTGTGCGCACTCCAAGTGGAACATCGACAAACATATTTTTTCCCAGGCTATAGCGTTTTTTTCAATTGTTTTCAATGGGAGCGCCGCGTTTTTTTTAAATACCAGGAGCTGCCGAGAGCTGAGCATCTTTTTGCGCTGAGCGTTTGGCATTTTTTTTCTCCGAGAGTTGAAGAATGTTCAACTTTGAGTTAAATGCAGCGCTCATCACTGTCACTTTTTTAGTCAGCAACCAATCACAGTGAGGATGGGCGGAACAAATTCCAGACTGACCAACCGCCACATCATACAACAGCGACAGACGACAACAAGAAGCACAATAACGAAACAAAATCATTTAAAACAAGGGCCAAAGCAAGTACTTTATATTGTGTCAACATGTTTATACTCATAAAAACTATCTTCGAAATCAGATACTAGTTACACTTCCACGGATTAGTCCTGATCTACAGCCAAAGCGCCCAACCCCGATATCTACACCTAGCACTACGTCTGCAGATGTCTGTTAAGTCGCTTCACATTCGGAAAGCATCTGCTGCTGTGAAAACATTACTTACGTCTTTAAGATGTCAGTTTTACATAGATTCTAAATCATAAACATCAAAAAGACATTTTCTAAACGTCTATTTGACATCTGAAGAGACCCCCCACATGATTAGTTAAGAGCCGCTTTTTGTTGGGGGTTTGTTACAAACAAGACACAAACAGCGCTATATAAATGCATCATTCATTCATTCATCTGATAGGAAACATCCTATTGACGTCTTGCGATGTAAATGCAGAGATCAATAGACGTCTCCGATGCACATATCAAGGAACTAAAAAACAAACAAAAACGCTGCGATGCAGAAATGCTCTCAAGCGCTCACAGGTAGGTGTTTTCTGCAGAGCACCTGGTGTTCTGTTGGATAAAACACTTTGGTGGACATGCGGCATAAGTCTTCTGCACACCTAAATGGTCAAATACACAGCCAGTCTCAGTGACATCACAATGAGATGCATTCTAAAAAGTTTCACGCCTTCACTCTCATATATCAGCTGAATTCTTTCTCGAGCTCAGTGTGTCTGTAATTGCAGAATGGAAAGGTAAGTTCAATACCGACGGTCGAGTGAACTTTCATTTCGACTTTGCGGGTTGCGTACACTAAACGCAATTCCCGCAAAGGACTTGACGTGTCTGCTGCTTCAGTTGTCTCGCGAAGCAGCATCCGGTTACTGGCACAGACTGGCAACCGTTTTACTTATGCACACCCTATGGTGAGGCGCTATCGCACACATACTGTAGACATGGTGTAAGGCTGGCGCTGAGGAGCCCTAGGCAAACACGTGAAGCTGGCCCGCTCCACAACATATAGAATTGGGTGGAGGAGGGAGCATTTCGTGGGGGACCACAAGTGAAACAGACATTCACCAAAACAATTACCCGTATTATAACTGAAATAGACCAAGTTCTGTAAAGTTCTGTGATATATTAAAACAGATCACCAATACAAGATTCAGATAAATGAATTAACTACACAAAAAGCATTATGCCTACTCACTTCCTAAACCAGGTTATATGGGGTTACTAGAGGGTGAAATCTGCACATAGTCAGTTGACTAGTAATACATACCCAAGACTGATGACATGATGAAATCAACTTGATGCTGAACAAGGATGAGGTACATTGACACTGGAGAGGCTAGACTAGAATAATCTTCTTCATTTGTTGGGCTTTTTTTTTTGGTGGTTTGTAATTCATCATAAATTTTGCATGTTCATGACAGGCCTTCTTGAGTTTGTTCATCTGACATTGTCTACACAAGTTTATATTTACAGTTTGAAGAGCCAAACCCCCTTTAGGAACTACTACTGCAACCTGACAATAACAGTCCAACATATCCATCAATACATCCAACAGCAACCCATAACATTTCATGAAGTATTGAGTAATATACAACATCCAGCTTGAAGCATTGTTTTCTGTGTCTCTTCAGTGCAGAAATCCATCATTGAAGTGGAAATGCAGGGTAAGTATATGGAAAACTGAGGCCGGGAGCCTTTGAAAAAAAGAAAAACTATAGTCTAGGTTTTCTCAGCACAAATTGAATATGTGTTATCTTCCTGAGGTGACAGAATTGTAGTGTGTCAGATTTGTGAGCTTTGCATTTTCTAAACATCAAGTTTTTCTTCATATCATATTCCTAAATCAAACAGTTCTATCATCTGTCTTTTACTTCATATTTTTCATTGTCTCTTCTTTAGTTGTGCTGTAATCTTTCATTCAGAAGGACATTTATTGATATCCATGTAGATAATGAAAAGTGTCAGGGGTCTGGGTCTGGTGTTCTCCCTCTCACCACCAGAGGTCGCCACTTCCCATCCTCCCGGACTCCGTTACCTTGACTCCACACACCTGTGCACACACTCACACACATACAGCTGTTGCCCATCCTGAGGGCTATTTATACGCCTTCCCCACGCCTTTCTGGGCGGATTATTAAGTGTGTTACATGGACTGATGCAAGCCAGAAGTGGCCGTATTGTGTTAGAGTCCGCTTTCTGTTCTGAGCCTGTGTGTCAGAGTCTTAGCTCTGTTTGTGTTTTCTGTTTTGATTTTGACTTTGTTTTCCCCTGCAGTCAAATACCCCTGCCGGTTGGACTCCAGACCCTTGTTCTTACATACACGGTGTGTTTCAGTGACAGAAAAGGATGCTTTGGGATCAGCATTCATATACATTCTGAACTCTATTGGGGTTAGACAACACGTGTCAGGACCTACTCATTGTCATAACCATACTTTAGATTTAATATTCTCACATGGAATTGATGTTGATGGCATTGAAATTCTGCAGCAGAGCAATGATATCTCAGATCATTATCTAGTCTTGTGTATACTCTATATAGTTAAAGTTGCAAATTCAAATCATACTTATCTTACGCAACAAAAAAGGAAAACGACCATCCCCATTCTAGCAGTGAATGAAAGTATTTATTGTTCACAAGTACAGTGGGAGTACCATAGACTCATACTAGAACCATGCTTTTCAATGCGTTAACGTGCTCCTTGGAGATACTCATCAGGAAACTGTGTTAGTCTTTTCAACTGTTATGCTGATGATACTCAACTCTGTTTCTTTGTGGCCTGACAAAACATACCAATTCGCAAAACCAACAGAATGCATAGCTGATATAAAATCCGGATGACTAGTAATTTCCTACTGCTAAATTCTGAAAAAAAAAACAGAGGTGTTAATTATCGGATTAAAAAACTCTGCCTGTATAATCAAACCTAACATTGAATGGCTGTGCTGTCCGGTTCTTACGTCATCAGTTAGGAAACGTAGTTTGGTCTTTGATCAGTCAACCTTTCTTTTGAAATCATTTTCTAGTCATATTTGTGACCAATTTTTTCCAAAATAGATCTATATATATAAGTTACAACTTATGCTCTCAATGTCAAATCAGAAACTGTTAATCCGATGCTTCGTCGACCTCAAGGTTAGATGATTGATAATGCTTTATATGGGGTGGTTGCTCTGCGTGCTAGGACTTAACTAACATCCCTCGTTCCAAATGCAGGCAGCTAGAGTTCTTACAAAACCAGGAAGGATGACCATATTTACCCCGCTCTGTCAACCCTGCACTGGCATCCCGATTAACGGATCGGTAAACATTTAAAGTTCATCTTTTTTTTATTTTGTACTGTTCTCTGAGGTCCATAATGTTATCAAGATTTTTACATCAAATAACATCATAATTTAGAAGTAATAAGCTATTTTTTGTCCTGTTATGACCCCCTTCACCTGTACACTCTGTTTGAATAGCCGTGGCTGATTGTAGACTGAACTTCGGCAATGCAAATACTTTGTTCTTCTTGTTTTTGGGCCATCTTTGTCGTTTGATTTCTGCATAGACCTGCGTTTGCCTCTCTCGTTATTTACACTACATGCGCAAATCAGTGGGCAGGGCTAAACAGCAGTGATGTAAGCAGGCATTGATCTTCTTCTGCGTATGCGGTGTTTAGCCACACTATTATGTCATAAAGTGGCACATTCCAAAACCTGTTGTTTTGGCAGATTGGCTTCAATATAAGCTGTTTTTAGACTAATTAAAAAGTTTTGAGTTCTGAAACTTACAGGATGTTTTTATAGTATAATGACCTCTTCTATGTCAAAAGATCAAGGGAATTTTGATTTCTCAGTTCATGACCCCTTTAAAATCTTGCTAATTACTTATAAAGCACTGAATGGTCTAGCTCATCAATACTTGAGCGAGCTCATATCGCATTATAGTCCTCCACGTCCACTGCGATCTCAATACTCGGGCCATTTGATAATACCTAGATTATCAAAATTAACAGCGGGGAGCAGATCCTTTTCCTATTTAGCACCCAAACTATAGAACAATCTACTTAGCATTGTTATTGTTCGGGAGGCAGTTTAAATCTAGATTACACACCCATATCTTACCCGACACACATAACACAATAACACTTTTCTAATATTCAAATCCGTTAAAGGATTTTTAGGCTGCATTAATTAGGTCAACCGGAACTGGGAACACGTCCCATAACACCCAATGTATGTTACATTGTTAGAAGAATGGCATCTACACTAATATTAATCTCTTTCATTCTTATTCCAAGGTCACTGTAGCCACCCAGATCCAGTCCGTATCCTGATCAGATGGTCACTACGTCATCTGGATCCAGTCCGTATCCAGTCCCTGAATGTCAGCGGAGACCATGTCAACTAGACAAACCCTAGAGACAGGTCCCCTATGAAGACCTCGTTGACCACAAGACCATGAGAACCATAGTCCTCTGCTCAGTCTGACATGCATTGCAGCCTGGAATTAAACCACACCATGTTGGTTGCATCTGGCCAGAAGAGAACTGGCCCCCCGACTGAGCCTGGTTTCTCCCAAGGTTTTTTATTTTTCTCTATTTCTGTCACCGATGGAGTTTTGGTTCCTTGCCGCTGTCGCCTTTGGCTCGCTTAGTTGGGGATACAATTTCTGGCTACATTGTTGACTTGACTGCACAGAGACTATTGGAAAATAACTGAACTGAGCTAGACAGTGACATCACTGAATCAACAATGAACTGACTTTAACTGATAAACTGAATGCTTTCTATTATCCTCTTGCATTATCAGCACACATTTTTCCAGTTTAACACTGTAAAGCTGCTTTGACACAATCTGTATTGTATAAAGCGCTATATAAAAAAGGTGACTTGACTTGACATTTCTGTTATAGAGATGTGCAAGCTGTGAGTGGAGTGAGTGAGTGAGTGAGTGAGTGAGTAGCAAATTGACTCCATCTAGTTTTAGCTACTGACTAAAAAACAAAATAGCTAGAAGCAGGGGCTTACTTCTGACACACTTTGACCCCTTGGCTAAAATACATGATATAGTTCACTCAGCTGCTATGTGTTTTACTTTGGGGGTCAGTGTTTAGCTTGTTAGCTTCAGTCATTATCTCCTGCTGATAGATGCCATAACTACACAATTATGCCGGCTAAAAGCATGTTTATCTTCTTAATTAGCCTTTATCAGCAGAACTGGGCATCAATAAGTTCATCAGAAAACATATATTGTAAATAACTGTTTTAAATAAATCAGTTTAAGTATTTTGGAGACTTCCTTTCGAAAACATAAAAAATGTTTACTGATCCCAAACTTCTGAACAGTGTGTTCCTGTCTACATGCCAGAGACTCTTTACTTTTGAGAAATCATCATTACGATGTTCTTATTTTCAGTTCCAATTATTAATAACTTTATGCAGGATACATTTAACATGTGTCTTCCTAACACAAAGTTAAAGGAAAGTTCTGCCCTTTAGCCCTGTTTTGTGCATATAGCTCCTCTAGTTGTGTTTATTTGTTGTGCCTTGTGTTTTAATGCAGTCTTTTTCACTCGCAGTGAATTTCAAGAAACAAGCGGCTCTTTGTTTTGTGTGCCAGGCACCCTCTCATGCATCGCAATAGATTGGGAGACCCTCATCTTCCCTCTGTCCTTCTTTTACCTTTTCTTTTTCTATCATTCTATCTCTTATACTCTCCTATTTCTAATAATCTGATTAATGTGATTAGACTGGTATCCAATAAAAATCAGTCACGATTTGCATCATGTACTATTAAACATGAATTACCCTTGCGGTATAGGATGAGTTCAGTGAGGGCACTCAAGTAGAGGAGAGCCCTGCAACTGCCTCAGTAAATGACTGAGGGAACATTCCCTTGGATGGCAGCATAGTGACCCTCTCTTTCACTCTTTGTTACACACTTTCTTTCACGCTGGCTTTGAAAAGGGACAATTGTGCAAAACATCCTGCTGGGACGATGGCATAATGGTTTCAGTGTGAGACAACCTTCCCTGGACATTCTGTCATCTGGGTGGCAAGAGTTATTATGTTAAGGCTTGAGGAATAGCCCTGTTTCCCATAAAAATGTCAAATGCAAATATACTTTCCGCTTCTACTCAACCATGTGTAGTATAAACATTACCACTGAGTGCAATATATCAAGCTACAAAACAAAAGAATAGGTTTCCCAAAAATGAAAATTCTGTAATTATTTAATCACTCTCATGTCATTCACACCTGTATGCTGCATTTTTCATCTTTACATACATCCATTTAATGAAAATGTATAATGACGTTGGATGTTACGCTCTAAAAAGCACAAAAAAGTATCATAAAAATATCATAAAATTAGTCTATACAACTTGTATGTTATAATCCATGCCTTTTGAAAATGTATGCTGTCTTTTGTTATAAAAAGAAACAAATTTAAGTCAGTATTCACCGAAATAAATTTATTTAATATATGGATGCTAAAAAATATTTGCATGAAAATGCTACAACTAAGTAAATTCAATTAAGAAAATATGTACAGTATGTAAATATAATATTTAGTAAATAACTTTATAATTAATATACAATTATAACATTTACAATAAATATTTACAAATATTTTAAAAACTTTTTTTGTATATTTTGTTTATATTGAAATATATTTAAAAATATATCTGAAAATATATTTGACCATATGGGTTGGACTTGGAATGTAGTGCATAATTTACGTGGACTGCTTTTAATAAAAAGTAGGACATAATACTATAAAAACACCATAAAAGTATCATAAAAGTAATCCATGAATGATTCCTATGACAAAGATAAGGCCTTTTTTGACAGTTGTTTGAAAAATATTTATGTGAATATTCCTAAATTTTGTCTTTCATGTTAAAAAAAATAACAGCAGGGTTTGGAAAAAATGTGAGTGAGTAAATCATGACAGAATTCTCAGTTTGGGGGGAACTATTCCTTTAATGTAAATAATGTGACTGCCAGTTACATTTAGTGTTTGAGATACTTCCACATCTGTTGCATCTTTCAGAGCTGGAGATGCAGCTAACATCAAATGGCTTCAATCGAAGATGTTCAGCATCAAGACAAGATTGAGTGGCACAGTCTGAGAGACAGACAGACAGTAGTGACAGGCGCTCTGATAGAGGGAAATACATGGAGTTTGGTTGTGGGCAGAGGAAAGGAGAGAGAAGGGCTGGCGTGACAATGGAACTGACGTAAAGATGAAGTGTCTGCCGTTGACACAGATATAGACTGACAGTTACAAATACACAAAGACAGACAGAAACTAAGGGAGTAAGCAAGGAGTATGATAACTGGAGTATCCCAGCCAATTTTAAAAGAGATAAATATGGGAAGAGATTTTTGGTTTATACCTTGTTTTTGAGCTGAAAAATTATTTTCATGAATTTTAGATGCCAAGATGTCAAAGTCTGTAATAAAAAGTCTGAGATTTCCATATAAACGCAAACATTTCTCATCAGATTCTTCCAAGACCAAATTATCAGAGCAATTGTAATAATTGTGTAGCTCTGTGCTCTTACTGTGTCAACAACTGTAAGTATATTTGGTGAAACATCTGATAAAAGTTAATACTGTACTTAATAGTTAATTAAAAAAAAGGTGTAGTTTACCCAAAATTAATATTATGTCATTATTATTATTATTTTCTTTGGCAACTACAGCCAGTTATCCACTGTAAATTTAACAGGATACTTTTACAATGAACCTATGAGCAATACAATTCAACACTGACATTTTGTATCCAAAAGCATAGCCATTAAACATATTTATGCCTTTGATGCAACTTTGTCTCTTTCCCATTGTATATTAAATTCAAAATAAATAGTAGTTCCACTATATGCACATAAAAGCATCTGTTTTGCATTTATAAAGATGTCAAACCTGATGTTATATGAAGTGTCGTTCTGTTTGCTGTCATGGCTCAGGTCACATCCCCAGTAATTAATTTTCTCATTGTCTGACAGGATTTGGCACGTCATTACGAAAAGGCATCAGTAAAGTGAGGTCATTCGATCTCAGACAGAATGGCCAGCAGCACTGGTACTCTTCTAGGAAAGAAGAAATGGCTTGTCCATCAAACGACAGAACCGTTACAGTGGCCATTGTATCTCAGTGCAGGTATGGATGGGGTTATCTGAAACCTTGTCTATAGCATGACACGTTTGTGTTTGTTAACTAAAGGATCCATTATAAGAAAGCACCTGAGCTGTTTAAAAAGGTGTGTGTGGTCTAAATTTGGACTTCTAACAACATCTGAAATGGGGAGAGGGTGAATGCGTGTTGGATGGAGATCAAGAAAAAACAGCGGGTCTTTGATATGGCCCAACGAGAGAAATACATTTAAAGGATTTGTATCAGATCAAAGGGACTGAAAGGGGAGAATTACAATGCATTTGTCTAAGGTAGCATCTGTGTCCTTCTGGCATGAACAGATAAAACAACACAGAGGCTTGAGTGATATAACCATTTGTAATCACAGGCTTACACACAAAATAAAAGCAATGCATTAAATGAAATGAGGAAAACTCATCAAAATGGCCTCGCTTCACACCATCCACTGCTCTTTCTCTTGTGTGTGACTGATTTTTCTCAGGCGTTTAAAAATGTTTGGTGTCAGAAAAGCGCAGTTTAGCTATATACACAGATTACCGCCAAAACTCTTGCATAATTGGTTCTAAAACCTCATGTTAAGCTTTCAGATTTACAGAGCAACGGCTTTAACATGCAATAGTATTTAGACATAAGCTAACAATTCTGATGTTGCATAATACAACTTATAATGTTATAGGACAAGTCCAAGACTACACGGCAACCCCTCTTTGGCTCCACATTATACAGATCTACACCAGGATTGTATTATCTTTTAGCCACTTGAGGTTTCCTGGCACTGCTCTTGGTTTCCCACATTGTCATGGTTTCCTCACAAGCGGTGTAAAACATGCAAGGGAGGAAGAACCAAACAATGATGAAAAAAACATTCGATTTTTTTCACTTTTTTGTTTTTGTTTTGTTTATTTTTGCACACCTACTAAACAGACATTAGCCTATACCTCTTTTTTTGTAAAAATAAAGGTGCTTCAAAAGGTTCTTCAAGCGGTGCCATAGAATAACTATTTTTGGTTCCACAAAGAACCATTCAGTCAAAGGTTCTTTAAAGAACCACCTCTTTCTTACCTTTTTATAATCTGAAGAACCTTCTTTCGCCACAAAGAACCTTTTGTGAAACAGAAAGGTTCTTCAGATGTTAAAGGTTCTTTATGGAACCATTTAGACAAAAAGGTTCTTCCATGGCATCGTGAAGCACCTTTATTTTTAAGAGTGTATTCCGTGTGTGTGTGTGTGTGTGTGTATATTTTTTTCCAGTATGTTGTCATCAAAGCATTTTTTATTAAGTTATTTGAGATCAAATTTTGCCAGATTTTTTACTGTTATTACTCCTTATACCCCTTTAATGACTTATTTACTTTTTGTTCATTACATTTTAATATAGTTCTGTTAAATAAATATTGTAATAATTCAACAGTTCTTTAAAGTTGTAATAATTCTTCGCAATAGGTTTACTGTATTTTTGATCAAATAAATGCAAACTTGGAGAGCAGAAGATATTTCTTTCAAAAACATTCAAGTCAAAGTTCATTTTATCCTGTTTTGCTTATCTTATTCCAGGCAGGCAAGCAACTGCTGTGAATTTTAATTCAATAATTAATTAACAATAATTAATAATTGTTAATTATTAAGAGTAGCCTAATTGGCATTGATAAAAAAGACCGTTGTCTCTCAGGGGATTCAGACCTTAGACTTTACACTTCTCTTCTCGTGCGCACACACACACACTCACACACACACACACACACACACACACACACAGAGACACACAGGCTACAAAAAGAATTTGCTCTCATCCTATTGTTGTCCGTGTTTCTACACAAACGCGTGATTGATACTAACATATGAGTTGAGCTGCAGCAGAGCCGCTGATGATCTGATGCTCTGCTCCACACACTTGAAAGGGGCTTTGAAAGTGAACGTGAAGTAGCACAGCCTCCGTTCACAAGCGAAAATGGGAGTTGGGGTAAGTAAAATATGTTTCAATAACTGTACGTGCTTAATTTGAAGCATATTCATATTTAGGGAGATGCGCTTATTACGGATATTTTCAGAAAGATAAGGATTATATTGAGTATGTGAAGATCGCTGGTGACAACTAGACGTTACCACGAATTTTGTATAACTTAAACGAAAATATTATTAATATACTTATATTCTATCTAAAATGCATGGCTGTTATAACGTTATACACACAAACACACACCAAATATGCGTAGGTGTATGTGTAATTTATTTACATGAGACCCAAAAGTCTGAGAACAAATTGAATAGATATAAAAAGTCTGTGATATATGTGGTGAGTGATATATACATATATATTTTAAACAAGACCAAAAAATGTGTGTTTCAGATTCAATTTTGTGTAATTGTGCTGTTGGAGTTATTTATTGTTTCTTATGCTATGATTGCATTTTATATTCAGTTTGACTAAGAAGTAGGAGTGTGTAGGCTGTAGTATGACCTGTGCAGTACATGCAGTTCTCATCACTATTCATCACTATTTACAGCATTATTTGCATACTTAGTGTGGAATCGGGATTTAAAACTGTGCTTACACTGTTTTGCTAATAACTTTCAACTTTTTTAAATATTTGTTCTTGTGTAGTGTAGTAGTCTACTTTTTCCTTACTTCCTAAGTCTAGTTCAAGAGCCACAGGTTGTTGTTTCAGAGTGGAGGTTTCTCTCCTTCCATTAAGAACATGGTGTGCTTTATCTAGGTCAGTGCACCTGAATTACCACAAAACTTTCCTAATCCTTTGTAATAGGAATAGAGGAAAGATGTCAACATGCAGTTACTTTTTGCCTCCTAATGTGCTGCAGCTATTTTCACAATGTAGACTCAAGGTTCTTTCACTGTACAACCAAACAGCTGTGTTAATTGGGACTGTTTACAACTGCTGTGAATTTGTTTGAGGTCATACAGTGAAATCAGATTTAATTTGGAAAAACATCCTCAAATTCATTTTTTTTTATTCTTACAAACAGTTGATCCTGTCACACTCCTGTGTGTGTCGCCACTAAGGTGGCATAACATGTTTGCCTGAGGCAACAATTGCACTGAACTCTGGTTGACTGAACAGGTGAATAAAACATGAGCACTTTGAGTGGGTGTTTATCTGTTGCGTGTATGCGGATGTGACCCTTTACAGATATTCTGCGATAACCTAATGATACTCATGAGAACTCATGTATTCTTTGGGAAATGAAATGTACTGAGGGAAAAGGCTTTGTTGCTTCTGCTTGTTTCTTTTCATTGGATAGAAGCCAAGATGACATGGTTGCTTTTATGTCCCTAGTTGAGATTGGCCCTCTGCCACAGAACATTATTAGATTTGTGCATTCCATGTAGCAGATCACGCCAAGAAAAAACTGATCCCTTCAGGGACGCGGGAAGTAGGGGTGCTGAGGGGGTTGCAGCACCCCCTGTTTTCACCCCCTGTTTTCACATGGTTGCAAATGCAACGCCAAGTTTGTTCATTTCAATTTATTCAGTTTTAGCATTTAATAATTTATTTGTAATGATCTCTGAAATGTAAATTGATCTCTGAAATGTAAATGGATATAATAAACCCATGTTTATTTTTATAAACATGATTAATTTCACTTGTGATGTTTTCTATATGGGATGATTAGCCTAATCCTCATGAACACGTGACGCTGGCGCGTGGTATCAGAAAATGAACTGTACAGAATGTGAACAAGATTAACTTTAATACAAGGAGATAATGGCGCAAAAGCGAATTTCAGATTTTTTTAAATGCCCATCCCAGCAAAAACTTTCCAAAATCGCCATCCAAACAACACCGCTCCCAGCCGAGCACCCCCCCCCCCCCCCCCCTTCCCAACACGGACACACACAGACACCACCAACGAAAACATCTTCCCGCGCCCTGGATCCCTTCGAAATACATAAAAGACCCTTGACAACTCGGGAGGTTGGCAGCAATTTGAATATATTTTGTTAATCAGGTAGTTGGGCTTGCTCCCATCTTCACCACAGGAGATATTCTCAGTACATAAGTTCAAGATTCAGAAAGTATCTAAAAGCACCATATCGCTTTCATAAAAGGGATAACTTGGAAAGTGTAGTGCACAAATCGTATGGATCAATTAAATGTTAATTTTGAACCTTTTTAGAAGCTTGAAAACTTCAGAAAGCTTTGTAACTGCATGAAAAATTGTTAGCAGCACAGTCTTTAGAATTTCTAATTTTATGTTCCATAGAAGAAAGAAAGTCAAATGGGTTTGAAACAACATGAAAGTAAGCAATGATAGATTTAATTTTATTTTTTATTTAATTTGTTTTGTTTTTGGGTGAATTATTTCTTTAACTTTTTCCACAATATTTACTCAGTAAACAATTGACTCAGTAACAAGGTCTTACAAAGTTGTTATTTGATGTTTCGAACATCTATTTTAGGATGGACGGGACCAGTACGAGCTGGCGGCAACATCAGAGCAAGGAGGAAAGAAAAAGAACAAAAACAAGAAAAAGGAGAAAGATATGGATGAGCTAAAAAAGGAAGTGGATTTGGTAAGACTTTACATAGCTTTGGTCAATATGGTACACTCTGATCATTTTTCCAAGACTGAATCTTTCTGTATCAAATCTATTTCAGGATGATCACAAACTGACTTTGGAAGAGCTCCACCGTAAATATGGCACAGACTTGAGCAGAGTAAGTTCATGAAATGTCTCCAAGTGTCATTATCTTTTATGAAATGACTCTTATTAAATCTCTAGTGATTAATAACTAACATTGCCCTCTGTTTGACTTCACCAGGGTCTCACAGGTGCCCGTGCAGCAGAGATTCTGGCCCGTGATGGACCTAATGCCCTCACTCCACCTCCAACCACCCCAGAGTGGGTGAAGTTCTGTAAGCAGATGTTTGGAGGTTTCTCCATGCTCTTGTGGACTGGTGCCGTTCTCTGCTTTTTTGCATATGGCATTCAGGCGGCAATGGAAGATGAGCCAGCTAATGACAATGTGAGCGGGAATGCTGAAAAAATATTTAAATGTGTGTTCTGCTTCTTAGATGTGTTTTACCTAGTCTTGTTTATCCCTTTGTGCAATGCAGCTGTATTTGGGAGTTGTGCTATCAGCTGTGGTGATCATCACTGGATGTTTCTCATACTATCAAGAGGCTAAGAGCTCAAAAATTATGGACTCTTTCAAGAATTTGGTCCCCCAGGTAGTTTTTAAATTTTTTTTTCAATTTAGTTATTTTTGCAATTCAATTTGTCTTGAAATCTAATAAACAAATGTATAATAATGTATAAATAAATTGTAGTTTTGTATCCTTATGAATTTGTTGTTCAGATTAAACTTTTTTCCTTTCTAGCAAGCGTTGGTTGTCCGTGATGGTGAGAAGAATCATATCAATGCTGAAGAGGTGGTGGTTGGTGATCTGGTGGAGGTAAAAGGTGGTGACAGGATCCCTGCTGACCTGAGAATCATAGCCTCACATGGCTGCAAGGTTATTATGAGCCGGTATTTCTTAACTTTTATTACAAGTATATATTATCTTAATATTTATTTGAGTTATTGTTTAAAAATAAAATATATATCTAATATATACCTTATTTCTATTTGTAAATATTATTTATAGGCTTCCTATTAATTATAAAATAAAAGATACATTAAAATATTCTTAACAATATAAATCGATATAAAAATATGTCTAAAAGATTATAATATATAAAAATAAATTAAAATATATATTATCTTAAAATATAATATACTCCTAAATCCTACTTAATTTATAAAAATCTATTAACAAAATATTTTTATTTAACACTAATTATTTCTCTCCTTAAATATATTTTTTAATTTCTCTCTACATTGGCGCTGGTCGTGGCCCTCCTCGGGTGGTCGGACCCTGCACCAGTCAAGGGGTTTAGGTGGGCCCTGTTGAGCCCCGCGCAGCCCAGCACGGCTCCTGTCCGGCGCTCGGCCTCTGTTCCACATGTTACGGTATACTATAAGCCCCATGTTCGCTCTTTTTTCGCTTCGTTCCCCCCTTACGAACCATAGCTACTCCTCTTCGTCCTCTCCTAGGCGGGCCCCATTCCGCGGGCCCATGTGTCGCCGCGCCCTGTCGCTCTCCCACCCCTTTGTCCCCCACAGAAACCCGGCATGCCTCCGAGTTCTCCGTCGTCGATGCTTCGAGTCGCCCGGTGGCCACTCCTTCATCCCTATTAATGTAGTCCCTGGTCCGTTATCTACCTGCCCCAATGTGAGCATCCCTGTAAAGTCCCTGTGGCTAGCTCGGCGCTCAGACCGGTCCTATGCTTCTATCGCTCATACAGACCCAAACGTTTGTTCTGATAGCCTTCACACCCTCAAGGTCAATTCATGTATGCAGCATTATATCTAGCCATTGTTTGTATATACGTTGTCCTGCATGTCCGATGTCAATGTACGGCGGCTTTCCGCCGGTCGGCCCCTATTTGTGCGGCTCACAGGTCTCTGCGTTGTCCCCTTCGACATTGGCTTTATCATGCCCAGGCCAATTCGACAATCTAATCGGGGACCCCACATAATCACTCTATATATAAATAGCTGTTAGCCGTGTGTGGGTGAAAAAATTTTCTAACAAAACTGAGATACATCATCCCGCTGCGTACCGTTGTGTCCTTCTCTCATACTTCCTCGTTAAGTACGGCTATCCGTTGGGCATGCGCTTGCAAGCTGAGGCCCGTCCGGCACGCCCGAAGACACTTTCGACATCGACGCACTTTGGGTTGGACTCGTAAGTGTGTGGGCGATTACAATCACGATGCGCACTTAAATCCACATATACCGGCAGTGGCTCGTATCTTTGCGGTCCGATCACTTATTGATGTTCTCTAGGTCTTGGTGCACCAGGCGTGGTTAGCTGGTTCTTGCTTATGGCTCAGGGGCACAAGGCCTGACGGGTTCTTGCAAACCCCCGCTCCCGTTAGTTCTAAACTACTTGTTGAAGATTAGGCCCAAATTGCCATGCACACCACTTCTGTCTCTCGTTCTAGGTGTTCTCACTCACCAGAAAGCATTTTTTATGGATAAGCTAAAATCTGTGGAAGAATTGTACGGTCTTAACCTACGTCTTCCGCTGGATGATATGCTTTGGGCTAAGACCCTATAACGTGTATGTCGTTGCGATGTAATTCTACTGGCACCCACCCTAGCAGTGTACCTGTAGCCACAGTGGGTTTGATAACCGATATAGGTTTACTACCACAGGAATCCCGCGATCGGGCCATCCTTTCGACCGGTCACGACTTCGGCCACTTGGGTCATTTCATTGGCGTCGTTACTGTGCTGGGCTCTGCAACCGAGAGGCGGCGCGCTGATATGTGGTAGTTTTCCCTGCACCCCCCCGCTAAGTCAGCGTTCCGACAACACTTTGCCCACTAATGCGTTTAGTTTGCACGACCCTGAGGCACTCAGCAATATAGGCTACAATGTGCACAGGTTTAGGCCAGGTTTTGGGCGCAAATGAATATTATATAAAAAGACAGAAGAATAATACGAAAATGGTTCAGATGCGACGTCATGATCTTGACACGCGGTCACTCTACAGACACAACCAATCCCCACAGAACTCCCCCATTTGTGCCGTCTTAGTAAGGGCTCTCTGGCTGGGCCATCCATAGAACAGGTGCAGTGAGTTTGTTTGATATGCCAACTCTTCGTTACTTTTACGCTGTTGGGATTAGGGTCATTGTTTGTTGGAAGGGAACCTGCGGACCAGTTCTGCACGGGTCCTGAGCACTGGAGACAACGGTTGCGTCAGGAGTATACTTGGTGTACTTGGTCGCAGTCATCTTTCCCTTGATTGCAACCAGTCGTCCCTGCAGCTGAAAAACACCCAAGAAACCCCCACAGCAGATGCTGCCACCACCTGATTCACTTTGGGACTGTTTTGGACGGTGGATGAGCGGCCTGGTTGTTCTCCACCATATTACCAGAACTGTAAGAATTGATAGTGCCAATAGCAGGTCTTATCTTGGTCTTCGATCAGACACAGGTAGTAATCTGATTTCGCAGCACATCTTTGAGGCTCGTCAGGTGTTGTGTAATGTCCAAATCATTGCACGTGCTTTCATGTGTTTTGCATTGAGGAGAGGCTTCCGTCGGGCCACTATGCCATAAAGCCGCGACTGGTGGAGGGATGCAGTGATGGTTGACTTTCTACAAACTTAGCCTCTCCCAGCCTCATAAGCCTTGGAGCTCAGCCACAGTGAGCTTGTCTTCTTTAACTCGTCTCACCAAGGCTCTTCTTCCACGATAGCTCAGTTTGGTGCGGCCGAGACGGCAGCTCTAGGAAGGGTTGGTTCGGACCAAAAAACGTGTCTTCCAATTTAAGGATTATGGAGGCCACTGTGCTCTTAGGAACCTTAAGTGCAGCACAATTTTTTTTTGTAACCTTGGCCAGAACTGTGCCTTGCCACAATTCTGTCTCTAAGCTCTTCAGGCAGTTCCTTTTGACCTCATAATTCTCATTTGCTCTGACATACACTGTGAGCTGTAAGGTATTATATAGACAGGTGTGTGGCTTTCCTAATCAAGTCCAATCAGTAGAATCAAACACAGCTGGACTCAAATGAAGGTGTAGAAACACCTCAAGGATGATCAGAAGAAATGGACAACACCTGAGTTAAATATATGAGTGTCAACGCAAAGGGTCTGAATACTTAGGACCAGTGATATTGCAGGTTTTCTTTTTTAATAAATCTGCAAAAAAAAAATTAACTTAAATTCTGGTTTTCGTTCAATATGGGGGCTGTGTGTACATTAATGAGCAAAAAAAATTAACGTAATGAGTTTAGCAAATGGCTGCAATATAACAAAGAGTTAAAAATTTAAGGTGGTCTGAATACTTTCCGTACCCACTGTATATAATTTAATGTATTTTTATTTTGTCATCCAATAATGTCATGTATGTATCTCTTCATTGTGGTATGTTTGTAATATTTTTAATAAATTTATAACTTGTGTGTTTAAATGTTTAGAGAGATGTTGCTGGTGATGCATCTGAATCTGCTCTTCTGAAATGCATTGAGCTTTGCTGTGGATCAGTGAAAGAAATAAGAGACAAATACACCAAAGTGGCAGAAATTCCCTTCAACTCTACAAACAAATATCAGGTACTGGAATTAGGATCTTGCATCTCTACTTATAGTACGAAAATGGGTTTTCATTTAGGATGTCAGTCAATAAAGAATTCCAACTCAAACATGTAAAATATACAATTAATTAACATGTTAAATTGACAGCCCTGATACTACTAATAAAATACATTTCATCATTATCTGAAATTATTTGGTGCATGCATTGGCAGCTGTCAGTGCACAAGAACCCAAATGGTGGCACAGAGTCTAAACACCTGCTGGTGATGAAAGGAGCCCCAGAGAGAATCCTGGACCGCTGTGCTACTATATTGATCCAAGGGAAGGAGCAACCTTTGGATGATGAAATGAAAGAATCCTTTCAAAATGCTTATCTGGAGCTTGGGGGCCTTGGAGAAAGAGTTTTAGGTAAAAGAGAAAAAGCTGCTTCTTCAAAGAAAAGTTGTGAATTCACCTAAGCACATTGTGGACTGATCATTCACATTCTTCTCCAACAGGATTCTGTCATTTCTACCTCCCTGATGAACAGTTTCCAGAAGGTTTCCAGTTTGATACTGAAGATGTGAATTTCCCTACTGAGAATCTGTGCTTTGTGGGTCTCATGTCAATGATCGACCCTCCACGTGCTGCTGTACCTGATGCTGTGGGCAAATGCAGAAGTGCAGGAATCAAGGTAAAGCAGAGATGCAAATCCCTTACAATGTGCTGAAATTATTATATTTTACACACATATTTCTCAACTGTTAGGTTATCATGGTAACCGGTGACCATCCAATCACTGCCAAAGCCATAGCAAAGGGTGTTGGGATTATTTCTGAGGGTAATGAGACTGTGGAAGACATCGCTGCTCGCTTGAATATACCTGTCAATGAGGTCAATCCCAGGTATTGTGTTAGTTTTACTAAAAATGTTACTTTTAATTTGCCTTTACATGAAGCTAATAAGTCAATACATTACTCTCTTTTCAGAGATGCGAAGGCCTGTGTGGTTCACGGTGGAGACCTGAAGGACCTCACAGCTGAACAGTTAGATGATATTCTGAAGCACCACACAGAAATTGTGTTCGCCAGAACGTCCCCACAGCAGAAACTTATTATTGTTGAGGGGTGTCAACGTCAGGTAATCATTGAACTTCTGAATATACCTAAATAATGGGCTGTGTACTGAATACTTCAATTAGACAGTTCAGAACAGTGGTTTTCTAAATTTCTGATGCCAAAGATCACCAAATATGATCCCCCTTGTGAGGGATCCCCTTTCTAAAATAAAAAGGCAGCTAAGTATTTAAGGTACTTTATATATATATATATAAGTTTTGAAAGAGATTAATACTTTTATTTCCATAAAAAAGTATCACAGTTTTCACAAAAATGTATTAAGCAGCAAAGCTGTTAGAAAATGTTTAGAAAATTGCAATTTTGTATTAATGTTAAACATATGTGTATACATACATATATACATAAATAACCATTTCTGTTCCAAAGGGAGCCATTGTGGCTGTAACAGGGGATGGTGTGAATGATTCTCCAGCACTGAAGAAGGCTGATATTGGTGTTGCTATGGGCATTGCTGGCTCAGATGTGTCCAAACAGGCTGCTGACATGATCCTCCTGGATGACAACTTTGCCTCAATTGTCACAGGTGTAGAGGAAGGTACGTGAGACCTTTTTTCATATCTTCTCAATGTTGTGGGCTCCTTTATTATCATGTTCTCTCCACACTAGGCCGGCTGATCTTTGACAACTTGAAGAAATCCATTGCTTACACCTTGACCAGTAACATCCCTGAGATCACACCCTTCCTGTTCTTCATTATCGCCAACATCCCCTTACCTCTAGGAACTGTTACCATTCTGTGTATTGACCTGGGAACAGACATGGTCAGTGCAGAACTCACTGGTTTATTTTCTTTTTCACACTTGCATTTGGTACTTTATCTCTACAAGAGATGACAGTTAATCATTTTGTTTTGTTTTCAAGGCCCCTGCTATTTCTCTGGCATACGAGGCTGCTGAGAGTGATATCATGAAGAGACAGCCCAGAAACCCTAAAACAGACAAGTTGGTGAATGAAAGACTTATTAGCATTGCATATGGACAGATAGGTAGGTGGCTATTTTTTGGCTTTGTTTCTGTAGCTAAAATGGTAGAGCATGGCGCTAAAAGTGATAAAATTGTCAGTAAATTTCCTAGAGAACACATCCAAGAAGAAGATTCCAGAAGACTGTCGTTTTTAATGATATTTGACCAGGTGCTAAATTAGTACTGTATGTTGATCCAAGTTTTTCCCGACTAGCATGCTATCATATAAAAGCTTCTCATGTCAAAATGTGAAAATGGCTTCACAATTTAAAAAGAGTTTTAATGCAAGATTTTATCTTGTTGTACAGGTATGATTCAGGCTCTGGCTGGATTTTTCACATACTTTGTCATTCTTGCTGAAAATGGCTTTTTACCATCAAGACTATTAGGAATTCGTGTATTTTGGGATGACAAGCATATTAATGACCTGGAGGACAGTTATGGGCAACAATGGGTAGGTATTATGAATTACTTTACAGCTGTGAACCATACATTTGCTACATGTTAGTCAGGGGGAGGGATATTCTTATTCTAGAAACCATTGTTTTGGGTAAAAATATGTTTAGTGCAAGTGCAACATGAGTCAATGGTATTACGGTATTTTCCCCAAAAGAAGTAGTCCTTTTAAATGCATACAAAACTGTTGAAAAGTTTGGGATGGGTAAAATCATTAATGTTAGGTAAACGATAGGCTTAGTTCATGTGTTCGACCAAGGGTTTTTATGGTTTTTGTTATGTATTTATCCATTTTGTGATAGCAATGCTTGATTTTCAGCAGCAATTACTCCAGTATTCACCATCTGTACACATGAGCCTTCAGAGAAATCATTCTATATGCTTGATTTGATGCTAAAGAAACATTGGTTTATGATCTCAATGTGTGCTGCCTAAAAAAACATAGTTTTTTTTCAGAAATTCTTTCGAGAACAGCATGTATTTCAAATAGAAGGTCTTTGGAAGCATTATAGAATGTCCAATAGGGCTGTCTCGACTAAGTGAATTTTTTATGGGCGCTAGTAGTCGTTCATTTTAACACAGTAGTTTCGACTATACAGTTTATTAAAAACATTTAAAAATCAGATTATTGAGCCTTAATTGATATACGTAGCATAACATGCGGCTCAAGCGCACGAATAAAGCTTGCAACAGCGCACCTGAGACAGAAGTAATGGTATGAAGGTCAGTGAAAAACAGTAAGGTAGATCTGCATTAACATTTGCTAATTTTATAACTAGTGCTTCTTTGTTTTCGGGTTAAGAGATAAGTCGGCTGGACTGACTCGTCATCTCCGTAGTATGTGCCTGTATGCATGTTTCATACAGATTATATAAAATTAGAATATTTGTTTTCCATTTGAATTGTTTCATTTAAAGTAGACATTTCACTCTCTCTATATATTTTTTTCATGTCCGTAAGGTAAAGATATAGACGGAGTTTCGCGTCCAAGTTCACAGAGAACGAGACGGCAGAAAGCGCATCCTGTTTGCTTTCATTATTTCACAAAAGCACGATTTGTTTTTATTGTGAGTGCACACAAATAAACTTAGAGTCTTTACAGATTTGAAAGATGTATTACTCTTATCTGTATGAGCAAAAATGACCGGCGCCTCCATCTGTCCTGCAGTGAGCACGCCACTGTTCAGTTTCCACACTCCTCACAGACACTGAATAGCGCACATCTCTCTAGGTTAACATTAGATTGAACGGCCATGTAAAATTGCTACTACTTACATATTTCAGGTGATAAGCCATATTTGAGGTAGATGAATGATAGGTGAGCGTGTGGATGTCCTGCCCGATGTACTGTATTACCACATAGACCAGCTGTTAACAATCTGTCCGTCACAAACTGCCGTGCCTTCGCGGTATCTTCTTTATTTTTCCTAGCGACTTTAAGGGACTAATAAAATTTTTTTGGTCGACCAAGCCTCTTCTGGTCAACTAACGATTAGTCGACTATTAGGGGGCAGCCTAGTCTTCACTGTCAATTTTGATCAATTTAATGAACTCTTGCTGAATAAAAGCATTAATTTCTTTTAAAAACAATCTATGACATGTTGACCAGTATGTAATCAGCTAATTTTATGTAGTCAACAGTTAGTCAATTTAGGTGTGCATTAGCATTTAGATTTGCCTCAAAGCTAACAGGCATCTACTAAAAGCTTCAAAAACCCTAAATTTTAATGAGTCTAGAAGTGATACTTGAAATATTGTACCAAAACAATGTTATGTTTGTTTCAGCATTATGAAAGAGAAAGGATGTGGGAGTTCACTTTGCCACACGCATTCTCGCCCGCATTGTGATGTGCAGTGGGCCGATCTGATTATTCTGCAAGACAGGCGTAATGTGTCTTCCAGCAGGGAATGACGGAGTCTGGGAGACCAAATGAAGCTCTGAATAAGCTAAACCATGTTGCTGGGAGATGTCTTTATTAATGGTCTGTACGGCATTTTGTCATACACGGAACAAAATATGATTTTGGAGTTTGAGGAAAAACAGCACTGGCGCTTTCTTGGCATGCTGGCATGGATGGGCTCTCAGAATGTACCCATCAAGAGGCTAAATGTATTTGTATAAATAAAATATGCAGTTTGTCTTGCTGCTTCATGTTTAATTCTGTGTCTATCGACGGCTCAATTGTGGTCTGTGCCTTCGTATCTCTTCTATCTTTATTTTGATGAAATCAGCCAGCTCATCTTAGACGGAACCCCGGAGGTACCGGAAATTGCAACTTGTTTAACCACTTGTTACTGTATGTAGGATTAAATGTAGGATACAAATGTTGGCTAGTACGTTGAGTACATCATGTGATATTTGTAACCTGTAAAAGTAAAAATAGTTTTTCTCTCTTTGCACGGTGGGTGAAAGAGGTCCCCCCATTTCCTACTAGACCATCATGATCGCACTGCTCGTGTTATCTTGGGCCCTGCGGTAACAGTCGTTTTCGCTGTTGACTTTCACCTGTAAAGTTTCCCCTTTTATATAGAACTATTGTTCGACCTTCGTGGCATCGCCTCAAATACATCGCCTGCCACACGGGCACACCGTTTTAATTGTCCTTGCCCTAACGTGCGCTGTTCCACCACATCCCAAACCGTTCGGAGCATCCCACCATCTTCCACACCTCCAGCCTGCCTTTTATGTCAGCGTCCGTTTTTTTTTTTGTACTATTCTGTCCGTCTTTTTAGCTGAACGCACTCTGCTTATACATGACGCCCATCTTGCACTTGTGATTCGCATTACAAGAGTTCCTGCATCGTAGTCGCAGCCACCCCAATCCTTACCCGTCGTTACATCCGCCGTAACGACCTCAGCCTCACCTTTCCCCTGATTGTTCTCCATTTCTCCATGTTTGATAGACAGACACCTACCACCACCGCCACCCATGTCCGGTGCCTTTTAGCTTCTTATTATCCTAGGTGTCAAAACTCCTACGCCACCACATAATCCCCCAGCGATCACCGTGATCCTGCTAAGCGTACGTGTGACTAGCGTTGTCTCACCTAGTATCTGTGTACGTCTCATGTCTTTCTTTTCATCTTCACTGCGACAGAGTTTCGTTTGAATCGACGTCGTTTTGATTTTGGGCGCACTCTTGCCACCCACTGCTCCCCGCTGTCTTCCTTGTGTAAGTCAGGCATTCTGGTCCGTCAGTAGGATCAGCGGAGTGTATACGAAAGACCTCGTAGCCCCGTAATCCTTAAGTGAGGGTGATTTTCATGTAGCAGATAGGCGAATTTATTACCCTCCGGTGAATTTGACATGGTTAATGGTGGTGTGCGCTGTGTAGATTGGCCTGTGTCGTTGAGAGCATGCTCTCCATCCTTATTCATTTAGAGCCCACTGGAATGTTAAGCCACTCTTTTTGTTATCTTCTGCAGTGGTCCAGTTGATTTGGCATAACACACACACCAAAACTGAATCTAACCACTCATTTTCCCACGTAAGATGCAGCTTTCTTTCTTATTTTGTCTTTGTGTCGGCTTTTGCTTTTTTGTTAGTAATGATCAACTACTTTTTTTTTGTCTAAATTATGATTCTGTCGTTGTTATCTAGCACCCGCCTTATGTTTTGGGTACGTGTTAGTTCTTTTGTGAGCTTTTGGATGTCGATAACAGTAATAGGGGAGGAGGGACACATTGGTGTCACCTTTTGAGTGGGTGTTACACTTCTTATGAGTTCATATAATTGTGCATCACTTGGGTGCCAGTTGTTTATTGTGGTGCATAGTGCTAAGCGAAGTAAGCTTTGATTTTTTTCTTTCTTTTTCTTTTTTGCACTGCTCAACATAAAGCAGGATAAAAATGTATCTCCAGTTCAATGAGGCTTTGTTTGGGATTGAGGTACAACGGTCTAATTTTTGTCATAATACAACTTACAACTGAAACAGTAGTTGGAATATATACTGTTAAGTATAATATTTGGTTCGTCGAGGATATAGCTTGGAATCAGGTTATGTCACTGCATGACGTATTTGGGTGGTCCCCATGAGGGGGTGGGATACCAAGCTTACAAATCATAAAGACATGATATTGTTTAACAAACCTTAAAATGCAGAAAAGGTTTGTGTGATGGAGTAGCTTGGGGATAATGGTTTAGGGTACGGGGGATTAGATAACATACAGTCGTACAGTTAAAAAGCATTTACATTGATGGGAATGTCCCCTATGAAACACGCCTGAACCCAATATGTTGTGTGAGGACGTATGGCACACTTGCTTACCTTACTTGTATTCATTTGCAGATGCATTTATCCAAAAGTAACTTACATATTGAGGATTACAACAAGCAAATAAACACAGGAAGTGCTCGTAATATAAAGTTTCAGACATTGTTCAGATTAGTACAAGTACTAGACGGGGATTAAGGGAAGAGAAAGCAAAGAATTTATTTATTTATTTATTTATTTTCCCTTTATTTAATTAAAGCTCCTCATGTGTTTATGCCAAACCCAACACCTGACCCTAATCTGGCTGATGCTGATACAGATCCTGACAGAGCCAGATGGGTCCACGGTCAGTATTACTCTCATTCATGTCAATTCTGTCTTGTTTAGGCTAATTGTATTTTTTACTTGCATTTATCCCCTTGTCAACCTTCTTGTTCCACACCTGTGCCTAGTTAACCTATTGAGTGTTTTTATACACCTGCAGTTTGTTCCTTTTCAAGTCAATGTGAGCCAGAAACCACATTGTGTGAGCCATATACTTTATAGGTATTTCCTTATATTTTGTAATTATTTTCCTGATTTCCTATTAAAATAAATATTTTGGATTTGAAATTGTCTTAAATGCTGCACTTGGGTTAAAATTTTATGTTGCATTCTCAAAGCATTAAAAGAGGCCTGCAGAGATATTGAGGCATGTGAGTGGCAGGCATGGATGCATGCAACATTCACAGCATTCTTTCCTTAAACAAAGATTGTGAAACATATTGTGTGATGTAAATGAAATTATCTGGCCAACAACAGAAAACAAATGCTTTCGTGCGCGCTAGATTTAAATGGAAGAAGGGCAGGATTTTGAATGAACAACTAGCTTACTTAACTAACTTAACTTTTTAATGCCTTCAGACGACATAAAATATAACATGCGAATCTTATGGACTACTTTTACTTTTGGGACAATCACCTTATAAAATAGCTGCATGACGATTCTTTAAACATTCTTCTTTGTGTTCCTTTAAATTTGAGAAGGACAGTGCAGTTAAGGCCTAAAAGGCCTCAAGAGCTTTTTCAATACCTTTATTAACCTAAAGCACTGAGTTTAAGCTCAAGCTTTTGTCTTAATCAGAATGTCGTATATTGTTTTCCACTAAATGTGACTTGGCGGTAACAGCATCAATCCGCTAGCCTAGAGAGAATAGAGCTTTTGTTGGATTGAAAATGGGACTTGATTCAGGGGCCCATCGCTCCGTGACAAGAATGAAGTGCAGCTCTAAGCAAAAAGCTCAGTGGTGAAATTGTCATTTATTTTCTCCGCTCTGAGACAAGCACATAATCATGGGGCAGGAAAGCACAATTTTCTCATGACGTTCATGCAATCAATAATTGACATATTGATAATACTATATTATAATAATGCTGCTTATGCTTTGAAGGATTGCCACTGGAGAGATAAATTTGAATGTTGTGCTTTATGCAATAGGGATCTTTTTATAGGTGCAATTATTAACACTGAATGAACAAAAAATGTAAAAAAAAAAAAGTTTAATTTCTTTCTGAAACAAGAATAATGGAATTATGGCTTATTTACTGGTTGCATTATTTTATTTTATTTTTTAAAAAGGAAGGGAGTAAGAATAATGAAATTGTGTCTCTTCTTCAATGATGGGTTCACTGTGTCCATGGAATTCGTGTTTTTGTACTGTTTGTTCAAACTGTACTATTTCACACTGTCCTCTTATTTTAATATAGTTTGAGGGGGCACATTAAGCTTTCACTAAGTTACGTAAGGGATGAGAGATGTAAACAGTATGTGGTCTTTTTTTGCTTTGGACCTGTTGCTTTCAGAAACAAATCCTGCTGTTAAAGAATAGTTCACACAAAAATGTAAATTCTTATCATTTGGCCTACTCACTCTCCATGTACATATCCAAACCCACTGATTTTCGTCGTATGGACACAAAAGAAGATATTTTGAAGTGTTTGGACAATTGTTTTTACCCATATAATGAATGTCAATGGGATCCAAAAAAACATTTCTTTTTACAGTTTAATCCTTGCGTTTTTGAACTTAACTTCAGTGATTTCCTGTAGTACAGTAGCGCTATATGTGAAAATGTTGGATTGAATTCTTAATAAAAATATTTAATATTGGGTTATTTACCATTAAGAGGTCATACATGTCCATTTCAAATGATATTAATCCATAGTGACTTCTTCAAGATTTAGGAGAGGTGGACATAATTGGCTACTGGTAGTTTGTGAAAAAATCCCTGCCCAGTTTCTCTACACTCTATTGCCCTCTGCTGGCAATGGTATATTATTTATTCCCAGTTCATAAAATAAAACTTAGATTACCTCTGGATGCCATCTAATACAGACACTCTGTTTTCATTCACACATTCACCGTCCAGTCTAACATGCGCTTGCTTTTTCATAGCTTTCAATTTCCCAGATATTTGAATGATTTGCAGTTCACAAATAGACATTTTATTGTGTCCGTAGATGCTATGAATCATCGACACTCTCCTTGAATAAACTCTCAGGGACGGAAGGAGGTATCCGAATCCTTCAGATCCCAGTTACTTTGAATTTCACACCCCTGGCTGAGCTGAAGAGCCTGACACATCTGCAATGCAGTTATCTTCTGAAATGATACTTCCAGAGAAGTAATTTTCTGTTTGTTAGAGAACAGACGCTAAGGAATTGCTGGTGGATGTCACACTGTAAACAAACACTTATCACCTAAACACACAGTCATTAACCTGTCAGGCATTAACATGTGCTTGTTAGCAGAGCAGAGAATTATCATAAACTCAGAGAACAGCTGAGGCACAGAGATATTACAGTATTACAGCTTAAAATCCTGACTAATAGAGCTGCTTATAGTAAACACAACCGAAATGCTTAATCTAACTGCTAAAAATGCGAGAGTACCGAAAGCTCACTGCTTTATTCAAATAAAGGTGATATATTTTTCAGAACAGGGAATTTTTCAAACCTGACTATGTAATAACATGCCTTTTTGCAGCATAAGCTGCACCCTCAAAACATATGATGTGTAAATGAAGGCATTTTTGTACATACAAATGCACATTTTCTGGCTGTGACACTGATATTTTATATCTACATATATGACCTAATGTAATGCACACAGGTGCTCAACTGTAATGCCCATGATATATAACAAGTTAAATACTATATATCATGTGTATTACAGTTGAGTATAGAATTGCTGCTATCGAGTTCCTAACAGACTGAACAAAATGAACATTGCTTGCACATTTCTGTTAATTTATTCAGTTTAGTTTATCTGTGGAAGTAGGTAGGAAATTCACGAATTAACAAAAGATGAGAAAGGGGATGTATATACAGTTGTGTGAAAAAGTGTTGGCCCCCTTCCAGATATCTTATTTTTTTGCATGTTTGTCACAACTTTAATGTTTCAGATCATCAAACAAAATTAAATATTACACAAAGATAATGCAAATAAACACAAAATGCAGTTTTTAAATGATGATTTCATTTATTAAGGGAAAAAAGCTGTCCAAACCTACATGGCCCTACGTGAAAAATTAATTGCCCCCTCCTGTTAAATCATGAAAGAACTGCAATTAACCACATTATTTTAGAATGCTGAGTTAAATTTCACTAGCCACACTCAGGCCTGTTTACTGCCAGACCTGTTGAATCAAGAATCACTTAAACAGAACCCTGTCTGACAAAGTGAAGCATGCGTAAAGAGCAACACATTATGCTGCCGACTCTAAAGAAAATTCAGGACGATGAGAATCAGAACAGTTGACATGTATCAGTCTGGAAAGTGTTATAAATCCATTTCTAAGGCTTTGGGACTCCAGAGACCAACGGTCAGAGCCATTATCCACAAATTAATAAAACTTGGAACAATGGTGAACTTTCCCAGGAGTTGCCGGCCAACCAAAAATTACTCCAAGAGCACAACGACGACTCATCCAAGAGGGCATAAAAGAACCCAGAACAACATCTAAAAAAATCCTTGCCTCACTTGCCTCAATTAAGGTCAGTGATCATGATTCAAC
The DNA here is from genome assembly GCA_018155175.1 of Sinocyclocheilus anophthalmus. Taxonomy (NCBI): domain Eukaryota; kingdom Metazoa; phylum Chordata; class Actinopteri; order Cypriniformes; family Cyprinidae; genus Sinocyclocheilus; species Sinocyclocheilus anophthalmus. Next base: position 134,096 of record JADLZN010000164.1, read on the forward strand.
AATAAGAAAGAGACTGGGAAAAAACGGCATCCATGGGAGAGTTCCAAGGCAAAAGCAACTGCTGAACAAAAAGAACACAAAGGCTCGTCTCTCATTGCCAAAAAATATCTTGATTATCCCCAAGACTTTGGGCAAATATTCTGTGGACTGACAAAAGTTGAACTTTTTGGAAGGTACGTGTGTCCCATTACGTCTGGCGTAAAACCAACACAGCATTTCATAAAAAGAGCATCATACAACAGTCAAACATGGTGGTGGTAGTATGATGATCTGGGGCTGCTCTGCAGCTTCAGGACCACGACGACTTGCCATAATTGACGGAACCATGAATTCTGCAATCTATCAGAAAATCCTGAAGGAGAATATCCAGCCGTCAGTTTGTGACCACAAGCTCAAGCGCCTGGGGTTATGTAGAGGATGTATGTAGCTCCCCTGATGCGTCACTTGTCAGCAGAAGGAAAGCATGAAGTGCTCTAACATTTCCTGCTAGATGGCTGCGTTGACTGTTGACTTCAGAAAACACAGTAGACCCACACCAGCAGATGACATTGCACCCCAAAAACATCACAGACTGTGGAAACTTAACACTTGACTTCAAGCAACATGGTTTCTGTGCCTTTTACTTTACTTTTTAAATTTAATTTCATCTGAAAAGAGGACTTTGGTCCACTGTGTTTTCTGAAGTCCACAGTCAACGCAGCCATCTACCAGGAACGTTTAGAGCACTTCATGCTTCCTTCTGCTGACAAGCTTTATGGAGATACTGATTTCATTTTCCAACAGGACTTGGCACCTGCCCACACTGCAAAAAGCACCAAAAGCTGGTCAATAACCATGGTGTTACTGTGCTTGACTGGCCTGCAAACTCGACTGACCTGAACCCCATAGAGAATCTCTGAGGTATTGTCAAGAGGAAAATGAGAGACACCAGACCCAACAATGCAGATGACCTGAAGGCCGTTATCAAAGCAACCTGGGCTTCCACACCACCTCAGCAGTGCCACAGGCTGATTGTCTCCATGCCACGCCGCACTGATGCAGTAATTCATGTAAAAGGAGGCCCAACCAAGTATTGAGTACATGTACAGTAAATGAACATTCTTTCCAGAAGGCCAACAATTCACTAAAAATGTTTTTTTTTTTTATTGGTCTTATGGAGTATTCTAATTTGTTGAGATAGTTAATTGGTTGGTTTTTGTTAAATGTGAGCAAAAATAATCACAATTAAAAGAACCAAAAAAGACTTAAACTACTTCAGTCTGTAAGCACTGAATTTATTTAATACACAAGTTCACAAATTGAGTTGAATTACTGAAATAAATAAACTTTCCACCACATTCTAATTTATTGAGATGCACCTGTATATCCCTTGAACTGGTGAAGTGGACAAATGCAGCGTGAAGCCATTAGTGTTGTACAGTATGTGATTGCCTACCAGGAGCCGTATAAAATTATACATAGTTTAATTAAGTTACGTCTCTTCATTCCTGTAGTGTCCATTATGCATTTGGAAAACTCAGCAGATGTGAAGAAGGTTATTATGACCACCCGAGGCTACTAACCATTACTGCTTTATTGTAATTTTCATTTTATGATATTGCTTGGATTTCTTGACAATAAAAGATGAAACGGAAATTGAATGAAATAAAATGTATACAGCCCTACTGTAGTTTAAAGAAAAAAACAATCAGTTGCTAATTTGTTGCACCCTCTTCTGGTGAAAGCTAGTGATAGCACTGACAATTTGATTGCTTTATAAAACCCATATATCATGCAGACAAATGGGTGAGGTAGGCTACAATTCTCATCTTCCTGGAACATAATTTATAATAATTGAAAAGTTCACACCAACATATTCAAGAACGTGGGATATGGAAATAGAGGAGTGATCTGCTGCTAATATTTACTACAATCCATCAGACATTAGTTAGTAGATAAAATTATTTCTGAGATGAAGAAGAGCTTGTTTGTTAGGGTTGAGTGTAATGAGAGGAGAGGCAGAGAGTTTGGCAATAAAATGTAGAGGACACATTATGTGTAACAGGATGCATTTGGATGAGCAAAATCAGCCAAAGGCAGTTCAGCACCCTCACAACAAGCTTTGATTGATCTCCTTTACGCTGCCAGGAGACAGAGTGACTGAACCATAGAGAATGCATGCAATAAAACATGGCAATTGTGAACCCACCAAAAATTCTTTCCACTAAAGAGAGAGCCAGTAAGTCAGCCTCAAAAAGTGTACTTTAGCATTTAAGGCCTAATCCATTAGCACATATTCAGAAAGCACAAAGTTGTATCAGAGATCTCGAAGTACACAAAAAGAAGGCTGTCAGGTGAACAAGAAATTCTCTTTAGCTCTGACTCCTTCAATGGGGACAGAGAAAAGAATTGTGTCAAAATCAGAACCCCCTTGATTACATTGAGCAGGCTTTCAGAAAAAGTGTCATGCAAAATAAAGAGGGTAGACCGTGATTATGGCCTTGCTGTGAATTAGAGGTCTTTCATAGATTTGCGTAATGCCTTTGATTATGTTTAAGTGGTGGAATGGGAATAGGGCTCATCTGGAAAGCTGGAGGCCATGCGGGATGAATGTGATTGAAACGGAGAACTGAACAGCACGCTAGAGAAAAAGCACACATAAAAGCAGACAAACGTGCCATTGTGGATTTCAGTAATTGCTGTGAGACAATGAGGAGACCTATTCTTTAGAAACACACTGCTTTTCAAAGCAAGAAATCTATGAAATGCATGACATGTATTGGTGATTAGCGAGGCAGGCCTGCAAGTGACTTTAATATTCGGAAACTAATCATTTGAACAGAGGTCAGAGCTCTAATGGCAGACCATTTACTCAGATTTTTTGAAGATATTGTAATGCATGCTTGATTCTGGTCTACATTTCAGAGTGTATGTATGGTAGTATGAAATTATGTCAAAGTATTTCAGAGGCATACAGTAATCACCCTCAGGCCATCTGAGATGCAGATAAGTTTGTTTCTTCATCAGAACAGATTAGGAGAAATGGATTAAATCAATTGCCACAACCCAGATGGTCCTTTGCAGTGAATGTGTGCTGTCAGAATGAGAGTCAAAACAGCTGATAAAAAAAAATCTAAATAATCCACACGACTCCAGTCCACCAAAATAATGTCTTTTGAAGTGAAAAGCTGTGTGTTTGTAATAAACAGATCCATCATTAAGACGTTTTTAACCTTGAGTCGTTGCTTCTAGCCAAAATATGAGTCCATAATCCACAATAACTCTTCCGCAGATATCTCCAAATCTTTTGGAGAACAAAAACTCATCTACATCTTGGTTGGCCTGAGGGTGAGTACATTTTCAAATAATATTCATTTTGGGTGAACTATTCCTTTAATTAATGTTAAGGAGATGTGATGATGTTATTGCATTAATGATACACATAAGTATCTATGCAGGAATATGTGAAGTCTTTTGTTTCCAAGCAAAACAGTGTACAAGAAATTTGGTTGCAAGTCATAAAATAATAAATGGACAGTTTCTTGTTTCAAAGATTAATGATGTCAGTTCTGAGTAAAGGTCTAGCATGATTTGTTTGCAAATGCCACTTGGTTTGAATGTAATATATTTACATATTTTATATCATTGTAATGCAATAAAATTCACATATTTTTAATTGTGACAAGAGTGCAAAAATGGCCAAATATGTTTTGAAATCAAAATATATGTTAGAAAATATACATACTTTTTTGTTCGATTTTTGCTTAAAATAACTATCTGTCTAATAAGAACAAGACGTAATATACTTAATATATTTTATATTCTATGAAAATAATATCAAAGTATTATAAATAACTATATAAAATTATTTTAAACATTTATTTTGCTTTAATGGTAGCTTGTTTTACATATGGAACTAGGGTGATTACTGATTACTAATAGTATATTTGCAGTAGAAGAAAAATTGTAAAACATTTTCCAATATTTTTAGCACGGGAAATAAGCCATAGTCTTACAGTGCACAGTGTACCAGAGAAATGACATTTTATAATGTCACATAGACGATTTTGCATGATCTCTCCAGTCAGGTAAGTAGCTAGTGTTACAAGCTTCATTGTTCGTCTGCCAAGGCTGAAAGATTATGTGTGTATGCGTGAATGTGTTTTCTCTTTAAAACTCCATTGAGTCATAACAAGTAGATATAAGCTTTTGTTCTCTTTGTGTGTCATGTCTGTTCTTTTTCTCTGCTCTGACACATTGTACCCAGTAATCACTCATCATGCAATTCAGTAATCCATGCTTTTACGACAGATGAAACCCTTTGGAGATGCCAACTCATCAGCAGTCAAGCATGGTCTGCGGACCACACTCATGCTGATCATATAGCTGATCATTATTTTCAGCATGGGACATGCTGGGGAATAATCTGTCAATTTAATGAATACCTCATTTAAATGGGCATGCACTATTAATTGCACAATATCCATAACGCTGTTGTTGTCTTTATGTTTTCTTTAATGAGGTGCACGTTGGATGTCCTGATCAATGCTCACTGCAAGCAATGTGTTTACATGGACTGCAGCACTACTGACAAAATTATGATTATTAAGACCAGTTAATGAATTGAAGATGACGGATATACACTGAAAATGATACCACTGCTGCTAATTGCTAGGTGATTTTAATTAACCTACAGGCACTTTAAATGACTAATCAAACCATTTTAAAGGCCCATTCCTACAAGTGACAAGGCTTGTGCATTTTGCTCATGCAAGCGTTTCTTTATGACAAGGATGCTTAAATGGGCACAGCTTAATTAGAAAAGGACCAATGGTGAGTAGAGGAGAGGAGAGGAGAGAGGAGTTCGCTCCTGCTAGAGGAGTGCTAGGTCAGCATTTCCCCAGGCAGCAAGGGACAAAATGCAAAAAGACTTTAATATGTGGGAAATATACACTGTAGCCTCCCTTAAGACATTAGTAAACCCCTGAACACTCTTCAGTGGGATATTCATCCATGTGAAACCGGCTCTCTGAAAAAAAGAAAAGAAAAGAAAAGAAAAATCTTTCATGACAAGCAAAGTAACAATAGTATTCTATTATATTCATTTTATTTATTTGTTCTTTTTTTCAAATCAGTTCAAATTGGATAATATTACTCATGAATCATGACTGAGCAGAAATCATGAGATTATTATTATTTTATTTTATTGACATAACTAATCTATAGTATACACCATTCAAAAGTTTTGGGTTGTAAAGTTTGGTAAATTGTAATATATATATATATATGTATATACATATATGTAGTAACACAGAATCATAGGGCATCTTCTGTAAAAAGCAACATTTCGTTTCACAGTGTCATATTACCTCCGCTCTGAGCTATGTGCGTGCTCGGGCTCCATCCTTTGTTTTTTTTCGCCTGCATTGCTGGCGGCTATGAGTTTATGCAGGAGTAGAACTGCATTCAGAGGCAGGTTGAATAGTAAATGACTTGAAAAGTTGTCATTTGCAGAGTGCAGTCTGGCCACCTGGTGGCAGACACAGCATTCTCAAATGCAGCATCATTACTCATTACAGATGTTTTTTTCTTTTTTCTTTTTAAGACTGACAGGAATTCATGTGTCAAAAACCACTACAAACCCTTTTACTCAAACTGGTGATAATTGGGATATATTTTGGTACTTTCATGCAGACTTTATATTCCTGTTCTTCAAAGAGAAATTATCTTTGTGTGATGCTCATGTTGTCCTATATATCTCTTTCTTCAGTTACCATTAAACATATTATGAGTAGAGCTACGCAAATTAAATTATGAAATGTGCACAAGGAGAGTGTGTCATATGATGCAGCAGGGGTAACATGTCTGAATATTACGTGTTTATATTTAGCCTAGTTGATTTGCTAAGAATGACTATTCTCATTCTTCTGTTTTAGAGAATGTTTATGTCAAAAGTTGGGCTGCTTTAATTTCCTTGTTCCTTTGAGCATTCAAGAAAACTCTTTGAATTGAATGCCAGGTGTGTGAATTGAACGCTCTTGCGGTAAATCCATAGGATTTTCATGAAATCAAGCTTGAAAGAGTGAGCGTGGCACTCTGGAGAACAAAGAGACACAACAGGATGAACGCTGAGCTAAATGTACCTAACACCTATTTATTCTCTTCTCATGAATCCCATGAAAATACCTATCGACTTGAATTATAGGTGTTTTTCTTGTGCTTCACACCCTGTTCTAACCACCCACAGTGATGTATATTGAGCACAAAAATGACAAACTGGCAAGCTCTAATTTGATTGGCAGGCTGCTATGAAATCTGTTGCCCAAGTCTTATGTCATGGTATAGACATAAGAGAGAGTTTTTGCTTGAAATGCAACCCCAAATTGTTCTTTAGCCTACAGTATATTATATACAGTAATGTATATTTTCAACCATTTAAATATACTTTATTGATTAATAAAATATAATATGAATTATTAATAATTAATCCAATAAACTTGATTTGCAACCAGTCTAAACTATGTAAATATATATATATTAGGGATGCCACAATTCTCAATATAATATTAAATAATTCGGTACGACATTCACGGTGCAATACGTGCTTGTGAATTGCGATTGTTTTTCAGTTTTGTGTTTAAATAATTTCTGGGACACACTGTGAGTTTGAGTCATTTATAACGTGCATTTAAAAAAGTAACACACGGCACACATCTTCCTTTGTAATGACTTGTAATGAGAAGTGTTTCTATAATGTAATAAAGGCTATGTCAATTAGCAATGGACTATAAATAGGGCTTGACATTAACTTTTTTGCTCACCAGTCATTAGTGGTTTTCCAAAATTACTAGCCACTTAACATTTTCACTGGCCTCATTTTTGTTGTTGGGAAATTCAATTTTAAAAAGTTGCTGCATACTAAAATTTATTTAAATTGATTTCCAGGTAATTTTTTGCCTGTATAAAGGGCAGTTTTCGCTAACCTTATTAAATGCATGTCATCTTTCATATCAAATTCTTACTTTGTTTCTATTAATTCAGTTAGAATAATAAGAAACTGTATGGTTGTTACCATTCAAATGAAATCAGTATTAACAAAATGCTCCAGTTACGCTCAGCCTTATAGCATGGCAGCCTACACCATGCTCATTCTCTTATCTCAGGGAACCCATTGTGTTAATCACTCTATGGGGAACGCATCCAATTGCACCGTGCTATAAGCAAGTGCAGAATCAAGCCACTCTGTGAGCTCAGCCCCGAAGTGCCCATACTGAGGGCTTCTGTAAGCATGAACTATAATGAAACCTAAGCCGCTAGGCTGAGGACTACATAACATGACCTGAGAACCACGTCTCATTCCTCCAGAGTGGGGCCAACAGGAGGACCGAACATCTGACTTCCCTGACACATCTGATGACCTGAGGAAGCAGGGCAACAAGGGGGAAGGCATACAGTGCTGGGCCAATCATGGGCCAGGACATCTGACTGCTTCGAAAAATAAATTGGTCAGTGAAAGTTGTCTTCTGAGGTGAATAGGTCCACCTCTGCCCTCCCGAAGACAGACCAAAACATTTGAACCATTTGGGGATGTAGTCTCCATCCTCCTGGAGCTACATTGCCCCTGGACAGCATGTCCGCTCCTAGGTTTAGTCTGTCCAGCACGTGAACTGCTCTCAGTGAGAGGAGTTTGCCCTGTGCCCATAAAAGGAGGCATCGAGCCAACCTGTAGAGGGATCTTGACCTGAGACCGCCTTGGCGATTTATAAAAGCTACCACCATCATGTTGTCCAAACGGATCATGACATGGTGCCCCTTTAAGGCTGACAGGAATTTTTTGTGGGGCAGAAAAACGCCATCATCTCGAGGCCTTGATGTGTATGTGTTTGCTCAAAAAAAAAATAAAAAAAAAAAAAATAAATTTGGGTCAAGGCCCTACACCATGACCTGCCCTCGTACAGAGTTCCCCAACTCGAGTTGGAGGCATCTGTTGTGACCACCTTTCTTCTCGAGTTCAGTCCCAACGGGACACCTGATTTAAACAGGCGGGAAGTTTTCCAAGGGGCCACAGCTCTAAAGCAGCGGTGGGTTACCCTGAGATGAAAACTTTCCAGGTGCCAAGTGTGGAATGGGACATGGGCTTTGAGCCAATACCGGAGGGGCCGCATGTGAAGCAGGACCAGAGGAATCAAAGAGGAAGTGGCTGACATGAGGTCGAGCATTCTCTGGAAAGCCCTGAAGGGACGTGAAATCCCTAGCTTGAATGATGTCGCTAGCCACTGAACTATCAGGGAACGTTCTGGCATAATCCATGCCCGCACCTGGGAAGAATCGATAACTGTCCCCAGAAAGACTACTCGCTGGCTGGGAGACAAAGAGCTCTTGGCTAAATTGATTTTCAACCCAAGCCGCTCCAGGTGGCTGAGCAGCAGCGACCTGTGAATGATGAGTTCCCTTTCTGATCTGGCTAAAACCAGCCAATCGTCATGGTAATTCAGGATACAGATTCCCAGCTGTCTCAGAGAAGAGAGAGCCACATCTATTCACTTCGTAAAAGTGCGCGGGGCCAGAGACAGTCCGAATGGCAGGACTGTATATTGATAGGCCACTCCCACGAACGCGAATCTCAAGAATGGTCTGTGATGGGGGGGCTATCTGGATGTGAAAGTAAGCTTCTTTTAGATCCACATATATAAACCAGTCCCCGGGGCATACTTGCGTGAGCATCTGTTTAAAAGTCAGCATCTTGAATGGCCATCTCATGAGCGAGTGATTCAGATGCTGAGATAGAGAATGTGCCTGAGCCCGCCATCTTTTTTGGAAATGAGGAAGTAGCGGCTGTAAAAGTCTGACTCGCTGTTCGCTAGAGGAACTGTTTCTACAGCTCCCTTTGTAAGCAGTGTTTGCACTTTGAACCGGAGAACATGAGCATCGTTGTCCTGTACAAAAGTTTGAATAATACCTCTGAACCGAGGTGGCCTGCGAGATATGATGTTTAGAACCCAACTTGATACACCTGGGATAGCTTTCTAAGCCTGAAGCTGGATGGCAAGTGGTCTGAGTGGGAGGGGAATGAGGAGAGAAGAACTGCTCTTGAGTATGTGGGTCCGCTATCACAATGGTTGTTTGTTTGGGCACGTGCTCAATGGGGAGGACGAGTCCAACTTGAATATAGCTTCCATCGCTCAGTGTTGAGCAGAGGGATGGAAAGTGGGCGTGAGACTTCTTCGAGGGAGTTCCGCCCTCGGCGAGAACTGACCCTCTTCCTCTCTGCATTTGGATCAGGATGGCTTCTGAGGTTCAGGGTCCAATGTCACTCTGGGGCGGGGACCTTGACGTCTAGGAAACTGGTAGCGTTTTGCTGTCCTGGGGCCTTGATGAAGCCCAGGCTCAGACTTACGCCTGCTTCACACTGGATGAGCAAGCAGTGTGGAGGCAGCGCGGTAGCGGTGCGTATGCAGAGAATGAGCAGGGCGCGCCCATTGTACTTTCATACTGGCAGTGTTTGTTACGCGCAGCTGAACCGTGGCTTGTGTACTGCAATACAGACAAGTATCGTCATTTCTATCTTATTTCCCAGTGTTCTCATTCGAACACTGTGTGTCATCCCACATGAAAAAATGCTATAGTAATTTACAGTAAATACTATAGTGTTTTTGAACCATACTATAGTAAAGTGTATTATACAGTATATTGTTTACAATGCTTTGTTAAAGTGCTCCTATTATGCCTTTTCCAATATTACCTTTCACGCAGTGTGTCATGTAGCTGTATGTGAAAATAAACTATCTGCAAAGTTGTGAAGCCGACAGTGCATGATAAAGTTATTGTCTATCAAAAAAAAAGAATCAGCTCGCAATCGCTTAAACGATTCGTCAGGAATTCGAATCTTATTCTGTTATGGCACTACGTCATGAAGTAACACATTTGCATAATGTCTGCCCACATTCTACGTCACCAACTTGCACGCCCACAAACATTACAATTTCCATGTGGTTAACATCATGTCAAGAAGACGCTGTATCCTACGCTGTGAGAGTAAATTTGTTTTATCACATCTTCTAATTACCACAAACTTGTTAACACTTGACACTTACCACTGAGAAACGTCCTGCTCCAGTCGTGCTTGCGAATCAGTCTCTTGTCGATCAGCCAGTTCAACCGTTTCTTCATCAGACTCCGGCTCAAATTGGTAAGGTACAATCGATACCATTTTTTCTATGTATTGACAAGTCTCCAGGGCTGTCGTTCCGTCAGGGCAATGGGCATTTTGTTTCCGACACGTGCTGTACGCAGTAGACCAATCACAAAGGACTGCGCCATCTGACCAATCACAGCAGTGAGGGCTCACGGAAAGGAGACTGATTCTTTGAACTGCTTCGCACGAGTCGTTTACGAATCATTTAGAAATTAGGTAAAATTAAATCTATTTTTTTAGAAAACTAACGTGTTTTTTGACCTTGCATGCATGCAAACCTGTTTTAGGAGACTCATAAAACAATATAAACAACCTTAAAAATGACATAATAGGGGCACTTTAATGAATGCTACAGCATACTGTAGTATTAACTATAGTGAACTGATACGGTAATAAATACTGTAGTAACTTTAGTTTTTACTACAGTAAACTCCCGTGGTAGTATATAATAATACCCTAAATTGTAAAGATTGTGTGTGTCATGACTTCGGTCTGATCAGCAGGTTGTTGGTCTTGTCTTGGCTGTGTATGTGTTTATTGTCGGGAGCACGTGGTTTTGTTTTGACAGTTCGCCATGTGCTCGTTGTGTTCGCGGTTCCCCTCCCCATCATTATCTTATTACTACATAAGCTGCTGTCACACCTGTGACTAGTTAGTCCCTCATTTCTCCCTGTATTTTAATTCCCCTCTTGTGTGTAGTCTTGTGTCAGACCATTGTTGTGTGTACACGCTAAGCTTAGCTCGTGACCTACTTTCGGTTTTGTTGTGTTACATCCTGTTGTGTTTTTCCTAGGCTCCAAGTGCAGTTTAGTTTCTGCTGTTTGACTTCTTTTTTTGATCCCCCCTTTGCCTCTCATTTCTCCAGGTCTCTGTGCCTCAGTTCCTGCCCTGGCGTTAGAGGTCTGCACCGGCTTTAAACTGAAGCCTGAACCCGACCCATAGCCGAGATCGTCTGACCCGGCCCGACCCAACCTGAGCGGCACAGTTAAATTTATAGCCCGAACCCGGAATCCCCCCCCCCCATAATGAATAGCCAATTTTAAAAAAAGGCTGTATTTCACGATTGCATGCAACGATCAGTAAACAAATACATATAAAGAAACAGAATCATTAAGGCTCGACCAGTTAACAAGGCAAAAGAAAAAACACTTACCAATTATGAAAGTTTATGAACATCAGGTGACTTGGTCACATAAATTCTGCCGAGTTTTTTAACGGTTGTATACGACAAGACGATAATTCATCATGCAAATTATGGTCATTTTCATCAGTTAAGGGCCTTGTTAGTCCTTCAAAGTCACATCAACACAGTGGCTGGTAAGATCACTTTATTTGAATTAATTATTAATCATTTATTGAATTGGCGAAAGAAGAGAGAGGGGATTACAGTTGCTTGTGTGTAACCGATCGTCTGCGCTCCTCTCCTCTGCATCAATGGAGGCTTAGTTACCTTCCAAAACAGCAATTTTACCCCCTCATGCAGAGAAAAATAAAGTTGCGAGTCCGTAACTCTGTCGAAGCTATTTTCTAATAAAAGTTCCGGTGCTGTGTTGTCGTTTGTCATGTGCCTAATGTTATGCGTGTGTCTATGCACAAGCAGCGTAGCCTAGGCTACTGAATATAGTTTTTAGTTTAGCTATAAACCCGAGCCGACCCGAACCCGAAGCATTCATTAAACATTCCCGAACCCAACCCAAACCCGAAGTATTTCGGGACCCGTCGGGCGCGGGTTCGTGTAGCAACCTCACCTGTTGTAGTGAATCAGCTCATGATTAATATGAATACTTAACCATAACTAGTTAGAATTAACTATTCATATTTTAGATCCACTTTAGATATTTAGCTGACCACTCAGGGTCTACCGTCTGTCAATTCTAGAACGTTAATTTCCTGGTTAAGGGAATAACTTTCTTACTGTACAATTCTATTAGTTTGTAACGTAAATCTGCATGATTATTGACGTCCGGTTATGAGTAATCTAATGAACACGTCAAGTGGTGGATACCACGTAGGGTTTTTATTAACTACATAACACTTAAATAGTCTAACACTACTACAAAACACTGAAGCGTCTAACATACCATACACACACCACACACCACCATCACTACATTTTGGCATACTAGGAAAAGGTTTAAAGTTTAACTCAAGCATAAATAGCATAAATATGGATTTTATGTAACACTTGCATGGATATTCAGCAGATCTACACTTGAGGGAAGCGTCAGATTCTTAGTTCAGACTCACCTTTGTAAAAAGGTGTAACTGATACTTAATGTATCAATTAATAAGACTAAGTTTGATACTTAGCGAGTCTCGGCGGTCTGAAAGAGATTCCTGATGCAAATCTTAAAGCTTCCCGTAGATCTTTTCTGAATTCGGGTCGATGAGAAGAACCGGTTTGAGTCAGTGTTACTTGATGAATGTAAAGGACTAGGCCGAAGAAAAGGCCTGGCACAGATGCTTTGGTATCCTGAAGCGTTTTCTCAAATCTTCATCTTAGCATCCGACCGAACCACAGACTGGGGCGGGTCCCTGGAGCCGGGCCTTTAAGGTCGAAGAAGATCCCCGCCTTTCAAGATGGGTTTGTCCAATGAGCAAAATGGAATTTCCGAGCGGGAGGTGGCAATTGCTGGAGGGTTTACGACCCCTTTGTTCTCTAAGCATGGTAATTTGCAAATGGACTTAAATCGAAATTATTAACGATTCTCAGGGCCCTAATATATATTGCTAATGTACCACCATATAATATACCCTCTTGTTTCGATCATAAGAAGGCAAATTCATAGATACTATACAAGGTAAGATTACATATAGTGAAAATTGAGGATCAGGATGGTCCCCCCAACAAGCATGCATAAAATAGTCTACAATACAACAGATAATATACAAAACAGCAATAATATACACAATTGCCTGAAGAATATGTGTGTTCATTCAAATAACGTTTTTTTCTATGAATTAACTAGAACACAGTCCATTTCTACTCTGCTTTTCCTTGGGACAAAGAGTGGGCTATCCTTCTCACATTCCTGGGGGGTCATAAAACCAGTGATATCATGATTAGTTGTCATGGGGACCAGGGGGGCCTGGTGTTGTTGCAGACATCCTGGCATCCAGTTTATTTGGTGAGGGGACTGTGACGATTTGTTAACCTAATGAATAATTGATTTGTTAAATCAAAATAAAAATTAGTGTGTCAGATTGTTCGAGACGCTACACAGTCATTACTTAGCCAGTATTGTGGCTTCTGAAACTTGCTCTTCCTCGCCGTGCTCAACAGGGAACTTTCTGCTCTGACGTTGCGTCAGCACTGTTGCTAGTACTCTTTGCGCTGTTCTCTCCCCATTCTGACGTTGCGTCAGCACTGACGCTGGGACTCTGTGCGCTGTTCTCTCCCCATTCTGACGTTGCGTCAGCACTGACGCTGGGACCCTGTGTGCTGTTCTCTCTCTACTCTGGCGTTTGCGTCAGCACTGACGCTGGGACTCTGTGCGCTGTTCTCTCCCCACTCCGACGTTGTGTCAGCACTGACGCTGGGACTCTGTGCGCTGTTCTCTCCCCACTCCGACGTTGCGTCAGAACTGACGCTGGGACTCTATGCGCTGTTCTCTCCCCATTCTGACGTTGCGTCAGCACTGGCGCTGGGACTCTGTGCGCTGTTCTCTCCCCATTCTGACGTTGCGTCAGCACTGGCGCTGGGACTCTGTGCGCTGTTCTCTCCCCACTCCGACGTTGTGTCAGCACTGACGCTGGGACTCTGTGCGCTGATCTCCCCACGCCTTTCCCTCTTTGCCTTGTGGAGTGTCTGGATGCTCGTTTGGACTGAACCCCTCTTCCTTTCTACATCCTCCACCCTGGATTACGGCTCCTGGCCTTCTGCCCCAGCCATGTTTTGTGTTTTTTGAGACTTTAATAAACTTTTGAGTTGAACCTGCAATTGAATCCTTGTTTTTTTCCCTGAATGTACAGTATTGGGTAAATTAATTTGTTTATATTACTATAATTGTTATATTACCACAGAAACTATATAATTACCACAACATCGTTATACAATTAAACTTTACTATAGTAGGTTCAAACACTATAGTAGTTATCGTATACACTCTTCTATGTCTTTTGTTCATGTTCTTTGCTGTATGATATGGCCACCATACGCTGCTGCGTGCGACCGGGCCGGCGTCCCCCTCCCCCTCTGTGCCACACACATTATGTAATAACATGCTGTATATAGGTGTAGTTTACATGATGAAAAGGTAATCGTAAATTACAAATGCCTCTAGTTGTTATTAATTTAAAAGAGCGATTTGAAAGTTTTGGGCAAACCTTTTGGATGTTACTTTGTGGCATTTTCTTTTTTCATAATGGGGTTGTAAAAAACACGGAACATCTCAATTACATGATTTTATTGTATTAAGATAGTCTTATTTTTCATGTATTCAGAGTCAATTTTGATCAAAACAATACACTGTGGCTTTAATCAGCATAAAATAGACATAGGTGCCAAAACGTAATCGCAGCACTCGCACTGCTCCTTCTACGCGCTGCCGCGGTTGTCCCAGCCGTGCAGTGTGATCCGTGCTCTAAGCTGTACTGGGCGCCGTAAAAGAAATTTGCGCTGCTTACTCTCTGCCCCCCGTGTGACGCCCCCCACGGTTGGAGGCGGTCTGTGAACTCAGCGTTAGGCTGGCTTGGCAGGCTGCTGAGAGGATGGAGCCTTCTGGCGACTTGAATCAGCTGCTGCACTGGAGCACTTCGGCAGGAAGTGATGCATTGCTTGCAATAATTCTGTGCCGCTGTAAACCGCTCTGCAAACCCATCCACGGCAGGGGAAGGAAGGCGACATTGTCAGCGTCCCTGTTCTTGGTTAGATTCTGCCAAAGGTGGCATTCCAGCACCACCAAGTTGGCCATGGCCTTGCCGATCGCCTGCGCAGTGGCCTTAGTAGCGCGCAGAGCCAAGTTTGTTGCTGTGCGCAGCTCTTTGAATGTGTCAGAACTCTGGCCGGACTCGTCCATGGTGCAGAGGAGCTTGGCCTAAAAACATTTGGAGCACCACCATCGCGTGATACCTGTCGACGACGAAATTGATGGCATCGCCGAACAGGCTAGAAGGCGCAAGCGGGGCATCCATGAGGAAGACCCTGTCCTTTTCTTTAATATCGGACAGGGTCAACCAGAGATGCCTCTCCGCTGCCACTAGCTCTGCCATAGACCGCCCAACGGCACGGGCGGTCTCTTTGGTGGTGCGGAGAGAGCTCTGCAATATCGTGAGTTTTTATTTCCTCGCCTTCATCTAACTCTTTTAGCAGGTCGGCTTGGTACGCCTGCAACACCGCCATAGTGTACAGACACGTACCAGCCTGACCTCATCCGTATGTATAGATTCTATGATGCTAGGATGTTTGTGCGTAACGGCTTGGAGGGCAATACCGGAGCCTTTAAGGACGATGCCGCACCAGGGGACAGATACTTGCAAAGCGTCCTCATTCCCCTCCGGGTATCTCCTTATAACCGAGGTCAGAACCCTGCCACATTTCCATAGTAATCAGAGGCGGGGACGAATAAGCGTGCCGAGAATGGTTTCTTCCACGATCTTGACACCTCGGTGTGGAGATCGGGGAAGAACGGCAGGCTCCGGCGTGGAGGTGGCAGCTTACTCCGCATAAAGCGTTCGTCTAGCTTGCTTTTCTGAGGTTCAGCCTGTTTCTCGGCGGGCCAACTGATGTTTAACTTAGCCACAGCACGAGTAACCACCTCCAAAAGCTCCTCATACTGGGGCGAATGAGGGGGCAACTCCTCATCAACCTCCTCACATCAACGCATGCCCGGAGGAGATAGGCTGAGCATCGGGATCCCAGTTCCCCAGGGGGGAAGAAACCGCGAAGCGGGCTTCCGATCCCAGAGATGCCGGCACCGGATCTGGCGGGTGAGGAAGGAGATAGGGACTTGACCGTTTCCATTCCCTCCGCCAAATCCAATTGCGAACCCCACAAATCAGTCGCCGCTCAGCCTCGGCTGAAGCGGTACAAACACCACGAGGAACGCTGGTGAAGGCTCCCTCCTCAAAGAGAGCCTTCCGGGAGCGAAGCGAGTGCAATGACATTGGCTCACAGTGCGGGCAGTCGGCCCCCTCGAGAGACGACTCCGCGTGCTTCGCCCCCAAGTAAACAACACACAGACTAATCAACGCTAGAACAGTCCCAGGATTTCTCTTTTTTTCTTTTGTTCTTTGATTTACATCAATGACAGACTTCAGCAGGTTTTACTTTAAAATCAGTGCTGTCTCTTTAAAACCTGATGCACATGACGCGGATCTGACACATCTTCTCCAAACTTTTTTTACGGTCATTTAAGACTTTATAACTTATTTAAGACTACGTTTACAAGGTAACTCACCAAAACCGCGAATTTTGACATAATTGTGTGTGTTTTCGTGCATTGAAGTGCTACTGGTGAGCTGTCTGAAGGCTCAGTGTATGCGTACAGCCGTATGCGCAGCCTTTCAAACTATACTTCAATGCACCATTTAGGCGGCGTAACCCCAGGTATGTCGCCGCATTCTGTTCCTCAGGGTTATGTGAAGTGATGAAAGAGGGACAGTAGTCTACTGAAATGAAGCAGTAAAATCACACTGCTCTGACCCTATCAGCCCGTTTGTATCCTATTATTTGATTGGCTCTTGTCGCTTATGACAGAACAGCTAACCAATCACAATGATCTTGTCTTCGGAAAAATGTATTTTAATTGCTTACGTCAGAAACAGCAAATCTCTTTAACTGGCTGTTGTTTTTACTTCATTGTATTGTTATAATTCGTAAAAGTTGTACCCGCCAAATGGCGACTGACATTGTTACATGGACTCGCCAACGCTGATTTTTACTCGCATTTGGCACTTGGTGAGGGTTAATTTTAGGCCCTGTGTGCATCCATGTCATAAAGAAATCTATATATATATATAAACTCACAAGTCATAAAGATTTTTTAAAAGTTTTTGAAAGAAGTCTCTTATGCTCACCAAGCTGCATTTATTTGATAAAAAAAACACAGTAAAACAAATAATATTGTGAAATATTATTAATACTAGAAAAGTAAAAATGATTGTCTTGTTTTCAGAAAAAAAACAAGTCAAAATTAAGTGA